>OY740768.1:111158792-111484223 GCA_963513935.1 Aphrophora alni | reverse complement strand
TCTCATAGCGAGGTTACAGCTTACCTTCGTCGTATCATGTTTACTTGTATTGAATGTGGTAAAGTAACATAATGACTGCCACTACCTCGTATTTTGAAGCCTTTGTTAAAGACAATGTTTTTGCACGTTTATTTCAAGAAGATTGTGGATCTCATAGCGAGGTTACAGCTTACCTTCGTCGTATCATGTTTACTTGTATTGAATGTGGTAAAGTAACATAATGACTGCCACTACCTCGTATTTTGACGCCTTTCTTAAAGACAATGTTTTTGCACGTTTATTTCAAGAAGATGTGGATCTCATAGCGAGGTTACAGCTTACCTTCGTCGTATCATGTTTACTTGTATTGAATGTGGTAAAGTAACATAATGACTGCCACTACCTCGTATTTTGACGCCTTTGTTAAAGACAATGTTTTTGCACGTTTATTTCAAGAAGATGGTGGATCTCATAGCGAGGTTACAGCTTACCTTCGTCGTATCATGTTTACTTGTATTGAATGTGGTAAAGTAACATAATGACCGCCACTACCTCGTATTTTGACGCCTTTGTTAAAGACAATGTTTTTGCACGTTTATTTCAAGAAGATGGTGGATCTCATAGCGAGGTTACAGCTTACCTTCGTCGTATCATGTTTACTTGTATTGAATGTGGTAAAGTAACATAATGACCGCCACTACCTCGTATTTTGACGCCTTTGTTAAAGACAATGTTTTTGCATGTTTATTTCAAGAAGATGGTGGATCTCATAGCGAGGTTACAGCTTACCTTCGTCGTATCATGTTTACTTGTATTGAATGTGGTAAAGTAACATAATGACCGCCACTACCTCGTATTTTGACGCCTTTGTTAAAGACAATGTTTTGCACGTTTATTTCAAGAGATTGTGGATCTCATAGCTAGGTTACAGCTTACCTTCGTCGTATCATGTTTACTTGTATTGAATGTGGTAAAGTAACATAATGACCGCCACTACCTCGTATTTTGACGCCTTTGTTAAAGACAATGTTTTTGCACGTTTATTTCAAGAAGATGGTGGATCTCATAGCGAGGTTACAGCTTACCTTCGTCGTATCATGTTTACTTGTATTGAATGTGGTAAAGTAATATAATGACTGCCACTACCTCGTATTTTGACGCCTTTCCTTAAAGACAATGTTTTTGCACGTTTATTTCAAGAAGATTGTGGATCTCATAGCTAGGTTACAGCTTACCTTCGTCGTATCATGTTTACTTGTATTGAATGTGGTAAAGTAACATAATGACTGCCACTACCTCGTATTTTGACGCCTTTCTTAAAGACAATGTTTTTGCACGTTTATTTCAAGAAGATGGTGGATCTCATAGCGAGGTTACAGCTTACCTTCGTCGTATCATGTTTACTTGTATTGAATGTGGTAAAGTAACATAATGACCGCCACTACCTCGTATTTTGACGCCTTTGTTAAAGACAATGTTTTTGCATGTTTATTTCAAGAAGATGGTGGATCTCATAGCGAGGTTACAGCTTACCTTCGTCGTATCATGTTTACTTGTATTGAATGTGGTAAAGTAACATAATGACCGCCACTACCTCGTATTTTGACGCCTTTGTTAAAGACAATGTTTTTGCATGTTTATTTCAAGAAGATGGTGGATCTCATAGCGAGGTTACAGCTTACCTTCGTCGTATCATGTTTACTTGTATTGAATGTGGTAAAGTAACATAATGACCGCCACTACCTCGTATTTTGACGCCTTTGTTAAAGACAATGTTTTGCACGTTTATTTCAAGAAGATTGTGGATCTCATAGCTAGGTTACAGCTTACCTTCGTCGTATCATGTTTACTTGTATTGAATGTGGTAAAGTAACATAATGACCGCCACTACCTCGTATTTTGACGCCTTTGTTAAAGACAATGTTTTTGCACGTTTATTTCAAGAAGATGGTGGATCTCATAGCGAGGTTACAGCTTACCTTCGTCGTATCATGTTTACTTGTATTGAATGTGGTAAAGTAATATAATGACCGCCACTACCTCGTATTTTGACGCCTTTGTTAAAGACAATGTTTTGCACGTTTATTTCAAGAAGATTGTGGATCTCATAGCTAGGTTACAGCTTACCTTCGTCGTATCATGTTTACTTGTATTGAATGTGGTAAAGTAACATAATGACCGCCACTACCTCGTATTTTGACGCCTTTGTTAAAGACAATGTTTTGCACGTTTATTTCAAGAAGATTGTGGATCTCATAGCTAGGTTACAGCTTACCTTCGTCGTATCATGTTTACTTGTATTGAATGTGGTAAAGTAACATAATGACCGCCACTACCTCGTATTTTGACGCCTTTGTTAAAGACAATGTTTTTGCATGTTTATTTCAAGAAGATGGTGGATCTCATAGCGAGGTTACAGCTTACCTTCGTCGTATCATGTTTACTTGTATTGAATGTGGTAAAGTAACATAATGACCGCCACTACCTCGTATTTTGACGCCTTTGTTAAAGACAATGTTTTGCACGTTTATTTCAAGAAGATGGTGGATCTCATAGCGAGGTTACAGCTTACCTTCGTCGTATCATGTTTACTTGTATTGAATGTGGTAAAGTAACATAATGACCGCCACTACCTCGTATTTTGACGCCTTTGTTAAAGACAATGTTTTTGCACGTTTATTTCAAGAAGATTGTGGATCTCATAGCGAGGTTACAGCTTACCTTCGTCGTATCATGTTTACTTGTATTGAATGTGGTAAAGTAACATAATGACCGCCACTACCTCGTATTTTGACGCCTTTGTTAAAGACAATGTTTTGCACGTTTATTTCAAGAAGATGGTGGATCTCATAGCGAGGTTACAGCTTACCTTCGTCGTATCATGTTTACTTGTATTGAATGTGGTAAAGTAACATAATGACCGCCACTACCTCGTATTTTGACGCCTTTGTTAAAGACAATGTTTTGCACGTTTATTTCAAGAAGATTGTGGATCTCATAGCGAGGTTACAGCTTACCTTCGTCGTATCATGTTTACTTGTATTGAATGTGGTAAAGTAACATAATGACCGCCACTACCTCGTATTTTGACGCCTTTGTTAAAGACAATGTTTTGCACGTTTATTTCAAGAAGATTGTGGATCTCATAGCTAGGTTACAGCTTACCTTCGTCGTATCATGTTTACTTGTATTGAATGTGGTAAAGTAACATAATGACCGCCACTACCTCGTATTTTGACGCCTTTGTTAAAGACAATGTTTTTGCACGTTTATTTCAAGAAGATGGTGGATCTCATAGCGAGGTTACAGCTTACCTTCGTCGTATCATGTTTACTTGTATTGAATGTGGTAAAGTAACATAATGACCGCCACTACCTCGTATTTTGACGCCTTTGTTAAAGACAATGTTTTTGCACGTTTATTTCAAGAAGATGGTGGATCTCATAGCGAGGTTACAGCTTACCTTCGTCGTATCATGTTTACTTGTATTGAATGTGGTAAAGTAACATAATGACCGCCACTACCTCGTATTTTGACGCCTTTGTTAAAGACAATGTTTTTGCACGTTTATTTCAAGAAGATGTGGATCTCATAGCGAGGTTACAGCTTACCTTCGTCGTATCATGTTTACTTGTATTGAATGTGGTAAAGTAACATAATGACCGCCACTACCTCGTATTTTGACGCCTTTGTTAAAGACAATGTTTTGCACGTTTATTTCAAGAAGATTGTGGATCTCATAGCGAGGTTACAGCTTACCTTCGTCGTATCATGTTTACTTGTATTGAATGTGGTAAAGTAACATAATGACCGCCACTACCTCGTATTTTGACGCCTTTGTTAAAGACAAAGTTTTTGCACGTTTATTTCAAGAAGATCGGTGGATCTCATAGCGAGGTTACAGCTTACCTTCGTCGTATCATGTTTACTTGTATTGAATGTGGTAAAGTAACATAATGACCGCCACTACCTCGTATTTTGACGCCTTTGTTAAAGACAATGTTTTGCACGTTTATTTCAAGAAGATTGTGGATCTCATAGCGAGGTTACAGCTTACCTTCGTCGTATCATGTTTACTTGTATTGAATGTGGTAAAGTAACATAATGACCGCCACTACCTCGTATTTTGACGCCTTTGTTAAAGACAATGTTTTTGCACGTTTATTTCAAGAAGATGGTGGATCTCATAGCGAGGTTACAGCTTACCTTCGTCGTATCATGTTTACTTGTATTGAATGTGGTAAAGTAACATAATGACCGCCACTACCTCGTATTTTGACGCCTTTGTTAAAGACAATGTTTTTGCACGTTTATTTCAAGAAGATGGTGGATCTCATAGCGAGGTTACAGCTTACCTTCGTCGTATCATGTTTACTTGTATTGAATGTGGTAAAGTAACATAATGACCGCCACTACCTCGTATTTTGACGCCTTTGTTAAAGACAATGTTTTGCACGTTTATTTCAAGAAGATGGTGGATCTCATAGCGAGGTTACAGCTTACCTTCGTCGTATCATGTTTACTTGTATTGAATGTGGTAAAGTAACATAATGACCGCCACTACCTCGTATTTTGACGCCTTTGTTAAAGACAATGTTTTTGCACGTTTATTTCAAGAAGATTGGTGGATCTCATAGCGAGGTTACAGCTTACCTTCGTCGTATCATGTTTACTTGTATTGAATTTGGTAAAGTAACATAATGACCGCCACTACCTCGTATTTTGACGCCTTTGTTAAAGACAATGTTTTTGCACGTTTATTTCAAGAAGATCGTGGATCTCATAGCGAGGTTACAGCTTACCTTCGTCGTATCATGTTTACTTGTATTGAATGTGGTAAAGTAACATAATGACCGCCACTACCTCGTATTTTGACGCCTTTGTTAAAGACAATGTTTTGCACGTTTATTTCAAGAAGATTGTGGATCTCATAGCGAGGTTACAGCTTACCTTCGTCGTATCATGTTTACTTGTATTGAATGTGGTAAAGTAACATAATGACCGCCACTACCTCGTATTTTGACGCCTTTGTTAAAGACAATGTTTTTGCACGTTTATTTCAAGAAGATTGTGGATCTCATAGCGAGGTTACAGCTTACCTTCGTCGTATCATGTTTACTTGTATTGAATGTGGTAAAGTAACATAATGACCGCCACTACCTCGTATTTTGACGCCTTTGTTAAAGACAATGTTTTTGCACGTTTATTTCAAGAAGATGGTGGATCTCATAGCGAGGTTACAGCTTACCTTCGTCGTATCATGTTTACTTGTATTGAATGTGGTAAAGTAACATAATGACCGCCACTACCTCGTATTTTGACGCCTTTGTTAAAGACAATGTTTTTGCACGTTTATTTCAAGAAGATGGTGGATCTCATAGCGAGGTTACAGCTTACCTTCGTCGTATCATGTTTACTTGTATTGAATGTGGTAAAGTAACATAATGACCGCCACTACCTCGTATTTTGACGCCTTTGTTAAAGACAATGTTTTTGCACGTTTATTTCAAGAAGATTGTGGATCTCATAGCGAGGTTACAGCTTACCTTCGTCGTATCATGTTTACTTGTATTGAATGTGGTAAAGTAACATAATGACCGCCACTACCTCGTATTTTGACGCCTTTGTTAAAGACAATGTTTTTGCACGTTTATTTCAAGAAGATTGTGGATCTCATAGCGAGGTTACAGCTTACCTTCGTCGTATCATGTTTACTTGTATTGAATGTGGTAAAGTAACATAATGACCGCCACTACCTCGTATTTTGACGCCTTTGTTAAAGACAATGTTTTTGCACGTTTATTTCAAGAAGATGGTGGATCTCATAGCGAGGTTACAGCTTACCTTCGTCGTATCATGTTTACTTGTATTGAATGTGGTAAAGTAACATAATGACCGCCACTACCTCGTATTTTGACGCCTTTGTTAAAGACAATGTTTTTGCACGTTTATTTCAAGAAGATGGTGGATCTCATAGCGAGGTTACAGCTTACCTTCGTCGTATCATGTTTACTTGTATTGAATGTGGTAAAGTAACATAATGACCGCCACTACCTCGTATTTTGACGCCTTTGTTAAAGACAATGTTTTTGCACGTTTATTTCAAGAAGATGGTGGATCTCATAGCGAGGTTACAGCTTACCTTCGTCGTATCATGTTTACTTGTATTGAATGTGGTAAAGTAACATAATGACCGCCACTACCTCGTATTTTGACGCCTTTGTTAAAGACAATGTTTTTGCACGTTTATTTCAAGAAGATGGTGGATCTCATAGCGAGGTTACAGCTTACCTTCGTCGTATCATGTTTACTTGTATTGAATGTGGTAAAGTAACATAATGACCGCCACTACCTCGTATTTTGACGCCTTTGTTAAAGACAATGTTTTTGCACGTTTATTTCAAGAAGATGGTGGATCTCATAGCGAGGTTACAGCTTACCTTCGTCGTATCATGTTTACTTGTATTGAATGTGGTAAAGTAACATAATGACCGCCACTACCTCGTATTTTGACGCCTTTGTTAAAGACAATGTTTTTGCACGTTTATTTCAAGAAGATGGTGGATCTCATAGCGAGGTTACAGCTTACCTTCGTCGTATCATGTTTACTTGTATTGAATGTGGTAAAGTAACATAATGACCGCCACTACCTCGTATTTTGACGCCTTTGTTAAAGACAATGTTTTTGCACGTTTATTTCAAGAAGATGGTGGATCTCATAGCGAGGTTACAGCTTACCTTCGTCGTATCATGTTTACTTGTATTGAATGTGGTAAAGTAACATAATGACCGCCACTACCTCGTATTTTGACGCCTTTGTTAAAGACAATGTTTTTGCACGTTTATTTCAAGAAGATTGTGGATCTCATAGCGAGGTTACAGCTTACCTTCGTCGTATCATGTTTACTTGTATTGAATGTGGTAAAGTAACATAATGACCGCCACTACCTCGTATTTTGACGCCTTTGTTAAAGACAATGTTTTTGCACGTTTATTTCAAGAAGATTGTGGATCTCATAGCGAGGTTACAGCTTACCTTCGTCGTATCATGTTTACTTGTATTGAATGTGGTAAAGTAACATAATGACCGCCACTACCTCGTATTTTGACGCCTTTGTTAAAGACAATGTTTTTGCACGTTTATTTCAAGAAGATTGTGGATCTCATAGCGAGGTTACAGCTTACCTTCGTCGTATCATGTTTACTTGTATTGAATGTGGTAAAGTAACATAATGACCGCCACTACCTCGTATTTTGACGCCTTTGTTAAAGACAATGTTTTTGCACGTTTATTTCAAGAAGATGGTTGTGGATCTCATAGCGAGGTTACAGCTTACCTTCGTCGTATCATGTTTACTTGTATTGAATGTGGTAAAGTAACATAATGACCGCCACTACCTCGTATTTTGACGCCTTTGTTAAAGACAATGTTTTTGCACGTTTATTTCAAGAAGATTGGTGGATCTCATAGCGAGGTTACAGCTTACCTTCGTCGTATCATGTTTACTTGTATTGAATGTGGTAAAGTAACATAATGACCGCCACTACCTCGTATTTTGACGCCTTTGTTAAAGACAATGTTTTTGCACGTTTATTTCAAGAAGATGGTGGATCTCATAGCTAGGTTACAGCTTACCTTCGTCGTATCATGTTTACTTGTATTGAATGTGGTAAAGTAACATAATGACCGCCACTACCTCGTATTTTGACGCCTTTGTTAAAGACAATGTTTTTGCACGTTTATTTCAAGAAGATGGTGGATCTCATAGCGAGGTTACAGCTTACCTTCGTCGTATCATGTTTACTTGTATTGAATGTGGTAAAGTAACATAATGACCGCCACTACCTCGTATTTTGACGCCTTTGTTAAAGACAATGTTTTTGCACGTTTATTTCAAGAAGATTGGTGGATCTCATAGCGAGGTTACAGCTTACCTTCGTCGTATCATGTTTACTTGTATTGAATGTGGTAAAGTAACATAATGACCGCCACTACCTCGTATTTTGACGCCTTTGTTAAAGACAATGTTTTGCACGTTTATTTCAAGAAGATGGTGGATCTCATAGCGAGGTTACAGCTTACCTTCGTCGTATCATGTTTACTTGTATTGAATGTGGTAAAGTAACATAATGACCGCCACTACCTCGTATTTTGACGCCTTTGTTAAAGACAATGTTTTTGCACGTTTATTTCAAGAAGATGGTGGATCTCATAGCGAGGTTACAGCTTACCTTCGTCGTATCATGTTTACTTGTATTGAATGTGGTAAAGTAACATAATGACCGCCACTACCTCGTATTTTAACGCCTTTGTTAAAGACAATGTTTTTGCACGTTTATTTCAAGAAGATCGGTGGATCTCATAGCGAGGTTACAGCTTACCTTCGTCGTATCATGTTTACTTGTATTGAATGTGGTAAAGTAACATAATGACCGCCACTACCTCGTATTTTGACGCCTTTGTTAAAGACAATGTTTTTGCACGTTTATTTCAAGAAGATTGTGGATCTCATAGCGAGGTTACAGCTTACCTTCGTCGTATCATGTTTACTTGTATTGAATGTGGTAAAGTAACATAATGACTGCCACTACCTCGTATTTTGACGCCTTTCTTAAAGACAATGTTTTTGCACGTTTATTTCAAGAAGATTGTGGATCTCATAGCGAGGTTACAGCTTACCTTCGTCGTATCATGTTTACTTGTATTGAATGTGGTAAAGTAACATAATGACTGCCACTACCTCGTATTTTGACGCCTTTCTTAAAGACAATGTTTTTGCACGTTTATTTCAAGAAGATGGTGGATCTCATAGCGAGGTTACAGCTTACCTTCGTCGTATCATGTTTACTTGTATTGAATGTGGTAAAGTAACATAATGACCGCCACTACCTCGTATTTTGACGCCTTTGTTAAAACAATGTTTTGCATGTTTATTTCAAGAAGATGGTGGATCTCATAGCGAGGTTACAGCTTACCTTCGTCGTATCATGTTTACTTGTATTGAATGTGGTAAAGTAACATAATGACCGCCACTACCTCGTATTTTGACGCCTTTGTTAAAGACAATGTTTTTGCATGTTTATTTCAAGAAGATGGTGGATCTCATAGCGAGGTTACAGCTTACCTTCGTCGTATCATGTTTACTTGTATTGAATGTGGTAAAGTAACATAATGACCGCCACTACCTCGTATTTTGACGCCTTTGTTAAAGACAATGTTTTGCACGTTTATTTCAAGAAGATTGTGGATCTCATAGCTAGGTTACAGCTTACCTTCGTCGTATCATGTTTACTTGTATTGAATGTGGTAAAGTAACATAATGACCGCCACTACCTCGTATTTTGACGCCTTTGTTAAAGACAATGTTTTTGCACGTTTATTTCAAGAAGATGGTGGATCTCATAGCGAGGTTACAGCTTACCTTCGTCGTATCATGTTTACTTGTATTGAATGTGGTAAAGTAATATAATGACCGCCACTACCTCGTATTTTGACGCCTTTGTTAAAGACAATGTTTTGCACGTTTATTTCAAGAAGATGTGGATCTCATAGCTAGGTTACAGCTTACCTTCGTCGTATCATGTTTACTTGTATTGAATGTGGTAAAGTAACATAATGACCGCCACTACCTCGTATTTTGACGCCTTTGTTAAAGACAATGTTTTTGCACGTTTATTTCAAGAAGATTGTGGATCTCATAGCTAGGTTACAGCTTACCTTCGTCGTATCATGTTTACTTGTATTGAATGTGGTAAAGTAACATAATGACCGCCACTACCTCGTATTTTGACGCCTTTGTTAAAGACAATGTTTTTGCACGTTTATTTCAAGAAGATGGTGGATCTCATAGCGAGGTTACAGCTTACCTTCGTCGTATCATGTTTACTTGTATTGAATGTGGTAAAGTAACATAATGACCGCCACTACCTCGTATTTTGACGCCTTTGTTAAAGACAATGTTTTTGCACGTTTATTTCAAGAAGATGGTGGATCTCATAGCGAGGTTACAGCTTACCTTCGTCGTATCATGTTTACTTGTATTGAATGTGGTAAAGTAACATAATGACCGCCACTACCTCGTATTTTGACGCCTTTGTTAAAGACAATGTTTTGCACGTTTATTTCAAGAAGATTGTGGATCTCATAGCTAGGTTACAGCTTACCTTCGTCGTATCATGTTTACTTGTATTGAATGTGGTAAAGTAACATAATGACCGCCACTACCTCGTATTTTGACGCCTTTGTTAAAGACAATGTTTTTGCACGTTTATTTCAAGAAGATGGTGGATCTCATAGCGAGGTTACAGCTTACCTTCGTCGTATCATGTTTACTTGTATTGAATGTGGTAAAGTAATATAATGACCGCCACTACCTCGTATTTTGACGCCTTTGTTAAAGACAATGTTTTTGCACGTTTATTTCAAGAAGATTGTGGATCTCATAGCTAGGTTACAGCTTACCTTCGTCGTATCATGTTTACTTGTATTGAATGTGGTAAAGTAACATAATGACCGCCACTACCTCGTATTTTGACGCCTTTGTTAAAGACAATGTTTTGCACGTTTATTTCAAGAAGATTGTGGATCTCATAGCTAGGTTACAGCTTACCTTCGTCGTATCATGTTTACTTGTATTGAATGTGGTAAAGTAACATAATGACCGCCACTACCTCGTATTTTGACGCCTTTGTTAAAGACAATGTTTTTGCATGTTTATTTCAAGAAGATGGTGGATCTCATAGCGAGGTTACAGCTTACCTTCGTCGTATCATGTTTACTTGTATTGAATGTGGTAAAGTAATATAATGACCGCCACTACCTCGTATTTTGACGCCTTTGTTAAAGACAATGTTTTGCACGTTTATTTCAAGAAGATGGTGGATCTCATAGCGAGGTTACAGCTTACCTTCATCGTATCATGTTTACTTGTATTGAATGTGGTAAAGTAACATAATGACCGCCACTACCTCGTATTTTGACGCCGTTGTTAAAGACAATGTTTTGCACGTTTATTTCAAGAAGATCGTGGATCTCATAGCGAGGTTACAGCTTACCTTCATCGTATCATGTTTACTTGTATTGAATGTGGTAAAGTAACATAATGACCGCCACTACCTCGTATTTTGACGCCTTTGTTAAAGACAATGTTTTGCACGTTTATTTCAAGAAGATGGTGGATCTCATAGCGAGGTTACAGCTTACCTTCGTCGTATCATGTTTACTTGTATTGAATGTGGTAAAGTAACATAATGACCGCCACTACCTCGTATTTTGACGCCGTTGTTAAAGACAATGTTTTTGCACGTTTATTTCAAGAAGATCGTGGATCTCATAGCGAGGTTACAGCTTACCTTCGTCGTATCATGTTTACTTGTATTGAATGTGGTAAAGTAACATAATGACCGCCACTACCTCGTATTTTGACGCCTTTGTTAAAGACAATGTTTTTGCACGTTTATTTCAAGAAGATTGTGGATCTCATAGCGAGGTTACAGCTTACCTTCGTCGTATCATGTTTACTTGTATTGAATGTGGTAAAGTAACATAATGACCGCCACTACCTCGTATTTTGACGCCTTTGTTAAAGACAATGTTTTTGCACGTTTATTTCAAGAAGATGGTGGATCTCATAGCGAGGTTACAGCTTACCTTCGTCGTATCATGTTTACTTGTATTGAATGTGGTAAAGTAACATAATGACCAGCCACTACCTCGTATTTTGACGCCTTTGTTAAAGACAATGTTTTTGCACGTTTATTTCAAGAAGATTGTGGATCTCATAGCGAGGTTACAGCTTACCTTCGTCGTATCATGTTTACTTGTATTGAATGTGGTAAAGTAACATAATGACCGCCACTACCTCGTATTTTGACGCCTTTGTTAAAGACAATGTTTTTGCACGTTTATTTCAAGAAGATGGTGGATCTCATAGCGAGGTTACAGCTTACCTTCGTCGTATCATGTTTACTTGTATTGAATGTGGTAAAGTAACATAATGACCACCACTACCTCGTATTTTGACGCCTTTGTTAAAGACAATGTTTTTGCACGTTTATTTCAAGAAGATTGTGGATCTCATAGCGAGGTTACAGCTTACCTTCGTCGTATCATGTTTACTTGTATTGAATGTGGTAAAGTAACATAATGACCGCCACTACCTCGTATTTTGACGCCTTTGTTAAAGACAATGTTTTTGCACGTTTATTTCAAGAAGATCGTGGATCTCATAGCGAGGTTACAGCTTACCTTCGTCGTATCATGTTTACTTGTATTGAATGTGGTAAAGTAACATAATGACCGCCACTACCTCGTATTTTGACGCCTTTGTTAAAGACAATGTTTTTGCACGTTTATTTCAAGAAGATGGTGGATCTCATAGCGAGGTTACAGCTTACCTTCGTCGTATCATGTTTACTTGTATTGAATGTGGTAAAGTAACATAATGACCGCCACTACCTCGTATTTTGACGCCTTTGTTAAAGACAATGTTTTTGCACGTTTATTTCAAGAAGATGGTGGATCTCATAGCGAGGTTACAGCTTACCTTCGTCGTATCATGTTTACTTGTATTGAATGTGGTAAAGTAACATAATGACCGCCACTACCTCGTATTTTGACGCCTTTGTTAAAGACAATGTTTTTGCACGTTTATTTCAAGAAGATGGTGGATCTCATAGCGAGGTTACAGCTTACCTTCGTCGTATCATGTTTACTTGTATTGAATGTGGTAAAGTAACATAATGACCGCCACTACCTCGTATTTTGACGCCTTTGTTAAAGACAATGTTTTTGCACGTTTATTTCAAGAAGATGGTGGATCTCATAGCGAGGTTACAGCTTACCTTCGTCGTATCATGTTTACTTGTATTGAATGTGGTAAAGTAACATAATGACCGCCACTACCTCGTATTTTGACGCCTTTGTTAAAGACAATGTTTTTGCACGTTTATTTCAAGAAGATGGTGGATCTCATAGCGAGGTTACAGCTTACCTTCGTCGTATCATGTTTACTTGTATTGAATGTGGTAAAGTAACATAATGACCGCCACTACCTCGTATTTTGACGCCTTTGTTAAAGACAATGTTTTTGCACGTTTATTTCAAGAAGATTGTGGATCTCATAGCGAGGTTACAGCTTACCTTCGTCGTATCATGTTTACTTGTATTGAATGTGGTAAAGTAACATAATGACCGCCACTACCTCGTATTTTGACGCCTTTGTTAAAGACAATGTTTTTGCACGTTTATTTCAAGAAGATTGTGGATCTCATAGCGAGGTTACAGCTTACCTTCGTCGTATCATGTTTACTTGTATTGAATGTGGTAAAGTAACATAATGACCGCCACTACCTCGTATTTTGACGCCTTTGTTAAAGACAATGTTTTTGCACGTTTATTTCAAGAAGATTGTGGATCTCATAGCGAGGTTACAGCTTACCTTCGTCGTATCATGTTTACTTGTATTGAATGTGGTAAAGTAACATAATGACCGCCACTACCTCGTATTTTGACGCCTTTGTTAAAGACAATGTTTTTGCACGTTTATTTCAAGAAGATGGTGGATCTCATAGCGAGGTTACAGCTTACCTTCGTCGTATCATGTTTACTTGTATTGAATGAGGTAAAGTAACATAATGACCACCACTACCTCGTATTTTGACGCCTTTGTTAAAGACAATGTTTTTGCACGTTTATTTCAAGAAGATTGTGGATCTCATAGCGAGGTTACAGCTTACCTTCGTCGTATCATGTTTACTTGTATTGAATTTGGTAAAGTAACATAATGACCGCCACTACCTCGTATTTTGACGCCTTTGTTAAAGACAATGTTTTTGCACGTTTATTTCAAGAAGATCGTGGATCTCATAGCGAGGTTACAGCTTACCTTCGTCGTATCATGTTTACTTGTATTGAATGTGGTAAAGTAACATAATGACCGCCACTACCTCGTATTTTGACGCCTTTGTTAAAGACAATGTTTTGCACGTTTATTTCAAGAAGATGGTGGATCTCATAGCGAGGTTACAGCTTACCTTCGTCGTATCATGTTTACTTGTATTGAATGTGGTAAAGTAACATAATGACCGCCACTACCTCGTATTTTGACGCCTTTGTTATAGACAATGTTTTTGCACGTTTATTTCAAGAAGATGGTGGATCTCATAGCGAGGTTACAGCTTACCTTCGTCGTATCATGTTTACTTGTATTGAATGTGGTAAAGTAACATAATGACCGCCACTACCTCGTATTTTGACGCCTTTGTTAAAGACAATGTTTTTGCACGTTTATTTCAAGAAGATGGTGGATCTCATAGCGAGGTTACAGCTTACCTTCGTCGTATCATGTTTACTTGTATTGAATGTGGTAAAGTAACATAATGACCGCCACTACCTCGTATTTTGACGCCTTTGTTAAAGACAATGTTTTTGCACGTTTATTTCAAGAAGATGGTGGATCTCATAGCGAGGTTACAGCTTACCTTCGTCGTATCATGTTTACTTGTATTGAATGTGGTAAAGTAACATAATGACCGCCACTACCTCGTATTTTGACGCCTTTGTTAAAGACAATGTTTTTGCACGTTTATTTCAAGAAGATGGTGGATCTCATAGCGAGGTTACAGCTTACCTTCGTCGTATCATGTTTACTTGTATTGAATGTGGTAAAGTAACATAATGACCGCCACTACCTCGTATTTTGACGCCTTTGTTAAAGACAATGTTTTTGCACGTATATTTCAAGAAGATTGTGGATCTCATAGCGAGGTTACAGCTTACCTTCGTCGTATCATGTTTACTTGTATTGAATGTGGTAAAGTAACATAATGACCGCCACTACCTCGTATTTTGACGCCTTTGTTAAAGACAATGTTTTTGCACGTTTATTTCAAGAAGATTGTGGATCTCATAGCGAGGTTACAGCTTACCTTCGTCGTATCATGTTTACTTGTATTGAATGTGGTAAAGTAACATAATGACCGCCACTACCTCGTATTTTGACGCCTTTGTTAAAGACAATGTTTTTGCACGTTTATTTCAAGAAGATTGTGGATCTCATAGCGAGGTTACAGCTTACCTTCGTCGTATCATGTTTACTTGTATTGAATGTGGTAAAGTAACATAATGACCGCCACTACCTCGTATTTTGACGCCTTTGTTAAAGACAATGTTTTTGCACGTTTATTTCAAGAAGATTGTGGATCTCATAGCGAGGTTACAGCTTACCTTCGTCGTATCATGTTTACTTGTATTGAATGTGGTAAAGTAACATAATTACCGCCACTACCTCGTATTTTGACGCCTTTGTTAAAGACAATGTTTTTGCACGTTTATTTCAAGAAGATGGTGGATCTCATAGCGAGGTTACAGCTTACCTTCGTCGTATCATGTTTACTTGTATTGAATGTGGTAAAGTAACATAATGACCGCCACTTCCTCGTATTTTAACGCCTTTGTTAAAGACAATGTTTTTGCACGTTTATTTCAAGAAGATGGTGGATCTCATAGCGAGGTTACAGCTTACCTTCGTCGTATCATGTTTACTTGTATTGAATGTGGTAAAGTAACATAATGACCGCCACTACCTCGTATTTTAACGCCTTTGTTAAAGACAATGTTTTTGCACGTTTATTTCAAGAAGATGGTGGATCTCATAGCGAGGTTACAGCTTACCTTCGTCGTATCATGTTTACTTGTATTGAATGTGGTAAAGTAACATAATGACCGCCACTACCTCGTATTTTAACGCCTTTGTTAAAGACAATGTTTTTGCACGTTTATTTCAAGAAGATGGTGGATCTCATAGCGAGGTTACAGCTTACCTTCGTCGTATCATGTTTACTTGTATTGAATGTGGTAAAGTAACATAATGACCGCCACTACCTCGTATTTTAACGCCTTTGTTAAAGACAATGTTTTTGCACGTTTATTTCAAGAAGATCGTGGATCTCATAGCGAGGTTACAGCTTACCTTCGTCGTATCATGTTTACTTGTATTGAATGTGGTAAAGTAACATAATGACCGCCACTACCTCGTATTTTGACACCTTTGTTAAAGACAATGTTTTTGCACGTTTATTTCAAGAAGATTGTGGATCTCATAGCTAGGTTACAGCTTACCTTCGTCGTATCATGTTTACTTGTATTGAATGTGGTAAAGTAACATAATGACTGCCACTACCTCGTATTTTGACGCCTTTGTTAAAGACAATGTTTTTGCACGTTTATTTCAAGAAGATTGTGGATCTCATAGCGAGGTTACAGCTTACCTTCGTCGTATCGTGTTTACTTGTATTGAATGTGGTAAAGTAACATAATGACCGCCACTACCTCGTATTTTGACGCCTTTGTTAAAGACAATGTTTTTGCACGTTTATTTCAAGAAGATTGTGGATCTCATAGCTAGGTTACAGCTTACCTTCGTCGTATCATGTTTACTTGTATTGAATGTGGTAAAGTAACATAATGACCGCCACTACCTCGTATTTTAACGCCTTTGTTAAAGACAATGTTTTTGCACGTTTATTTCAAGAAGATGGTGGATCTCATAGCTAGGTTACAGCTTACCTTCGTCGTATCATGTTTACTTGTATTGAATGTGGTAAAGTAACATAATGACCGCCACTACCTCGTATTTTAACGCCTTTGTTAAAGACAATGTTTTTGCACGTTTATTTCAAGAAGATCGTGGATCTCATAGCGAGGTTACAGCTTACCTTCGTCGTATCATGTTTACTTGTATTGAATGTGGTAAAGTAACATAATGACCACCACTACCTCGTATTTTGACGCCTTTGTTAAAGACAATGTTTTTGCACGTTTATTTCAAGAAGATGGTGGATCTCATAGCGAGGTTACAGCTTACCTTCGTCGTATCATGTTTACTTGTATTGAATGTGGTAAAGTAACATAATGACCGCCACTACCTCGTATTTTGACGCCTTTGTTAAAGACAATGTTTTTGCACGTTTATTTCAAGAAGATTGTGGATCTCATAGCGAGGTTACAGCTTACCTTCGTCGTATCATGTTTACTTGTATTGAATGTGGTAAAGTAACATAATGACCACCACTACCTCGTATTTTGACGCCTTTGTTAAAGACAATGTTTTTGCACGTTTATTTCAAGAAAATTGTGGATCTCATAGCTAGGTTACAGCTTACCTTCGTCGTATCATGTTTACTTGTATTGAATGTGGTAAAGTAACATAATGACTGCCACTACCTCGTATTTTGACGCCTTTGTTAAAGACAATGTTTTTGCACGTTTATTTCAAGAAGATTGTGGATCTCATAGCGAGGTTACAGCTTACCTTCGTCGTATCATGTTTACTTGTATTGAATGTGGTAAAGTAACATAATGACCGCCACTACCTCGTATTTTGACACCTTTGTTAAAGACAATGTTTTTGCACGTTTATTTCAAGAAGATTGTGGATCTCATAGCTAGGTTACAGCTTACCTTCGTCGTATCATGTTTACTTGTATTGAATGTGGTAAAGTAACATAATGACCGCCACTACCTCGTATTTTGACACCTTTGTTAAAGACAATGTTTTTGCACGTTTATTTCAAGAAGATTGTGGATCTCATAGCTAGGTTACAGCTTACCTTCGTCGTATCATGTTTACTTGTATTGAATGTGGTAAAGTAACATAATGACTGCCACTACCTCGTATTTTGACGCCTTTGTTAAAGACAATGTTTTTGCACGTTTATTTCAAGAAGATTGTGGATCTCATAGCGAGGTTACAGCTTACCTTCGTCGTATCATGTTAACTTGTATTGAATGTGGTAAAGTAACATAATGACTGTCACTACCTCGTATTTTGACGCCTTTGTTAAAGACAATATTTTTGTTGTATGTTTTCGTACTGGTCTAAATGAACAGCGTTTTCGGAAAACAGAATCAGATGCGACCATAACGGTGGCGTGATGTGGAAGTAACTACAAATTAGAAATCTGCGTGTTACAACAGAAATCCACATGAATTTTTCGCTGTATAACTCGATTCTGTTTTACACCTACTTCATTTGTGTAACTGATTTTTGAATCTTGTTCTTGATGTTATATTAAATCATTTATATATTTTCGCAGTACTAGGAATCATTCAACTACCAGCGAAAAAAAACCTACAATAATAAGTGTTGATGTTGTATAATTAATTAGTGAAAGTCCTGTAATAGTTTGGACTTAAAGTATGTATATTAAGGCTTTGCATTAAAGTTATGGATTAATCGGCCATAACAATCGTACACAATATCATACTTAATCATACTTTAATCGTCTTACTGATGTCATTTTTCAACTTAGAATTATCGTTTATGACTCATTTTAAGCAACACGTGAGTCTAAATGTTTTTATTTATAAATACTCTTGTTATATTATAAAGTGTTAAAAAGAAAGGACATTCATTGTTTGATAATTTTTGAACGGAAAAAATAAAATCACATTCTGAGATGATTTTATTCATGGTACTATTTTAAAAATATACGATACATATAACGTTATAAATTTTTACATTTAATCATAATTTTGTTGAAATAAGCTTGGGCTGAGAATTTATTTTAAACGCTGGTTCAAATTTCAGTTATTGACCTAATTCCCGAATCGGCATATTTTGCGAGATGTTTGATTTCGGTCCATAGGGGTTAAATTTTTGGAGTTACCAAAAACTTCTTTACGAGAAATTTTGAGTTTGGTTATTATTTGTTTTTTTTTGAGTATTTTTTGAAAAACTTTTGTGCAATATTTGTGCTGTTTATTAATGTTTGCCAAATCCGAGACATTTCTAAATAAAATTGTTTTAAGTGTATACATTCATTGAATAATTATGAACATAATGATTATAGAAACGCCTATAGGCTAAATTTTATAATTCAAGTAAAAGAAGGTAAGTATAGAATTTTTTGAGTTATTGCAGGTGTTCGAATTGATGACGTTTCGGTCCAGACACTGAGTGGACAAATGGAATTTCAAACATCACGTATCGTTATTGCAGGTGTTCAACTGATGACCTTCTTGCCAAGCACTACTGATAACGTGGACAAATGGAATGCATACATCACAAATAATTTCCTCTGGTATTTGGATGCATTCTCGTTCAGTTGTTCCTTTCATTCAACTCGTTGATGTTGCAGTTTTCTGCTATAAATATTATCTTTAACCTTACTATTGTCAGAGTTGTCCATCAGGTGTGTAATTGTGACGATTAGCTGAGACATTTAACTGAAATATTTTCCTCATCTTTCCAGACAATCTTAATTATCCTTTGTACATTTTATCAACTATTCTTCGTAAATGCGTTGTCCAGTTAGGTTCATCTCCATTTCAAATTTTAAACAACTATCGTCAAGTCAAAATAAACCAAAAAATTTAAAATATTTATCAAATTTTTCTTGTAGCAACCTTCTACATTACACAATTTCTCTATCATTTGTTTTTTTAGTAATCTGTTAATGCGGTTTCTCAGGCAGAGTCTTAATAATCTAGTACTACAAATCTCAATTTTCAATTTCAACATTTTTTTATAAACTTTGTCCTCAAACACTTTGTGTACAATTTTTCAATGCATTAATCCTTTCTGGAGTCTAGTTATAATGACTACGAATTTAACAATTATGAGGTACCCTAGTTGGATTTACACTTTACTTCATCATCGGGGTTGGTAATCTTTCATCTTTCCTATCTTGTTCTCTAATTTAACCTAACCTATTTTATACTCCCCCCCCCCCCAAGGTGATGATAATCGAGAGAGATATCCCCGTTAGACCACCCCCCCTCCTTCCAAAACCTCTTTAAAAGCAAGTTATGCATTCCCATTGTTTAACATAACTTAAAAAAGTAACTACTATGCTATTTCAATACATGGGCAATCGAAATAGTGAAAAATACATATTTTTCAATTTAATTTTATTATTTTTTTCTCTATCTGTAGTTTAAAATTATGTGTTTCTTACAGTTGTAATTAGTATTTTAATTTAATTATAGTAATATTGTAAGTAAAAAAAAGGAATAATATTTTTTCATTTTTCTTCAATATTCCAACGTTTATTCCAAACTAGTTTATGTCTAATTTTATTTACACTTATAGTTTTAAAGAAATTTTTTGCGTTGCATAAATTGTTTTCTTTAATTTATTACAGTTAAAAAAAATGTAATGAAAATTGTTTTTAAGGAACTTATTTGATTTTTTGTTAATTGTAAATCGTAAAACTGTTAATGTTGATACAGTAAGTAACTAATATCTGTATTGTGTTGCAGGTGAGTCAATATACTTCAATTCTTTAAATATACTTTCGGTAAGTTTCATTTAAAAGTTTATAGTTATAGTTTAATATATATAGATAAATATTGAGCTTGACTTGTGAGGATAATATTAGATAGAAACACAAGATCTCCAAAAAATTACGTTTTCTTAATCAAACGCGTTTCAAGTTAGTTATTGTAGCTCATATATCACTAAAGATGGCGATTTTGTCGTTGAAATTAGTTTGATTTAAGTAAACGTAATTTTTGTGAGATCTTGTGTTGGAGTGTTTTTTCTATCTTGAATATGTATATTTAAATTATGATTTATAATTTGTAAGTAACAGTTTTGAAGTAAATGTATATTATATACAATTACCAAAATCATAAGAATAAACAAAATTACAGATACTAAATTATTACTTTTGTTATGAAATTTAAAGAAACAATATTTATTTACTTAATATTGGAATTTAGAGCTTAGTAAATCTTAGTAATTAAATCATATTAACTTATTATAATTATTTTCTTTATATTGGTAACTATCGCTATCGCTTCGACTGTTGACATTCTAGATTTATCTTTGGCACTAACTTTCATTATTTTATTTTTTCACGTGTACATAATATAAATAAAAATTTGCTATTGGTCAAAAAATTGATGTTAGTTTTTTCAGGAAAACCGTGATGTCCCTTGAGCCCCCAAACGTTTTTGAATGTTGTTTTTCTGACGCCTATATCTGTCGTCTGTACAGTGCTCTACAGCCCGAAGAAATAGACAGATTTTGTTCAAATTTGATCCATATTTTGACCAATTATTCAACCATATTTTCCTCTGTTCCCCTGGTTTTTGGAGGTGGTTGCCATAAGACCGAAACTTAAATATCCTTTTTTTTAAATT
Organism: Aphrophora alni; assembly: GCA_963513935.1. NCBI lineage: Eukaryota > Metazoa > Arthropoda > Insecta > Hemiptera > Aphrophoridae > Aphrophora > Aphrophora alni. The sequence continues at coordinate 111,463,096 of OY740768.1, read as the reverse complement.
GATAGAAAATTTTTGATAAAATTTTTAATTGTGTAGCCTCTCGAACAAAATAATATTGGTCAACAATGTCGTTTTGGGGATTACTTTTAAAATCCATATGGAGTTTTTCAAAAGTCCTAATTTCTCAAAATCGTCTAATCCGATTTTGATACAATTTTGTGTAAATGTGAAGATATTTCAGTTACATACAACTTACGCTTAAGACGAATTTATGGCACAAGCGAAGCTAGTTCAGACTCGTTAAATATGTGTTTATATTTTTCAAACTATTTTACATAAATTTAAGATTTAGTTATTGACAATGCCTACCGAAATGACATTTTTATACAAATAAACAGTACGATTTCTTAGTATGTGGTTTTGTGGATGGTTGTGTGAGAAAGTTTGTGCAATGATTTTACATCGTATATTTAATTTCTTCTGTAAGATATTCAGTTCCTATTGAATCTAACTTGTGTTGGTAAATATCCATGGACTTGTAACTCATTGTGTTGTGTTGTGGCGTGGCGAAGTTTTGTTTATATAAGCAAAAAGTAGGCAGCATTGTGTTTTGTGATGTGAAGTGTGTATTAGTATTCATGTCATGTCCAAATGTACGAACTCAACCAACGGGACATTGTTATCATCAAGTGTAGCCTATATTTAAATTTTAACACGGTTAAAAATATTTCTTTTGTATGGTGTTCGTAGTCAGTTAATGGTTAAACAAATAATATCACCTTTATTAATGACAGTATTAACTAGAACTAGTTTTATAGATTAGATTAATTAGTCCAAACTAGCGTGAAATATATTTATTGTTATCGAAAAATGTTCATCTGATTTCACATTGTCATATTTTTCAAAATAACCTAGGGCCTATAACTTTACATTATTGTTATTGTAAAAAACAAGCTAAGTTTTTTTTATATGTGGGCTTTCGGCAAAGACAGGTTAGGGTACGCATAAAACCCTGTTTATCAGTAACCTCTCAATTGTAATTATGGTAAGTGGAATTTAAATCCGTGATAACTGTTGAACTAACTTTCAGGTGTGTTTATAACAACAGATATGACTTGCGAAATGTGCCATAGCTCGACAAAGAAATCTCCGGATGGAACACGAATATCATACCTGACTGTGGGACGCTTACAGCTGACTTGCGTGTTAAGATCTGTGTCTTAGTAGCTTCTCAATTGACGTGACCAGGCAGGAAGATTGGTGCCAATACAAATCGCAGTATGTGTTATGACACGCGGAATTTTAATGCGTAATAACTGTTGAACGTATATTTTGGTGTGTTTTTAAAAACAGATATGACTGTTGTGAAACGTACCATAGCTCGACAAAGAAATCCCCGGTTGGAAAACGAATATCATACCTGACTGTGGGACGACTACAGCTGACTTGCGTGTTAAGATCTGTGTCTTAGTAGCTTCTCAATTGACGTGACCAGGCAGGAAGATTGGTGCCAATACAAATCGCAGTATGTGTTATGACACGCGGAATTTTAATGCGTAATAACTGTTGAACGTATATTTTGGTGTGTTTTTAAAAACAGATATGACTGTTGTGAAACGTACCATAGCTCGGTATAAAGACAATGATATCTTCGGGAAGGACTACAAATGTCTGAACGCCTACGGCTGACTTGCGTATAAAGACACAAATCTGTTGCTTGACGAGGTTTGTCTTTTGGGATCCCTTAGATTACGATTCGAAACGTTCTTCATAAACGTCTACATTTGCAAAAAAATAATCTATCAAATTGAGCCTAGAGATTGTCAAATTCGCAAGTGAAGTTCTAAGAATTGACAACGATGAAAGTTATTTAAAACTAGCAGAATTAATTTTGTAAATCTTGTTAATCATCTTAACTATCTGGGGTCTCGGCAACAAATTAAAATCGTAGATTACGTTCACCTAGTGTTTGGATTAGTTTACCATCGCGTAATTTAGAACCAACCATCTCTGTAGCACCAACAGTTACGGGTTATATTTATTTTGACATGTGACAACTAGTAGTTTGCGATTAAATTGAAGACATCTAACGAATACATTGATACAAGTTTGATATTTAAACAGAACGACGCGACGCGCCCTTAGATATCAGTCTCGATGCTCGCTGCACCCTCGATGACAAATTTTTAAACGGATGAAGTGGTATGATAAAAAAGTTGGAAATAGAAATTACTCAGCGACTTTGATACAATATGAAGATAAATTACGATGATTCTATTATTTTGAGAAATATGTTGTTTAAAAAAAAAATGTTTAAACATGATTGATATAAGAGATCCACGGTCAATACGCTTCGTTGCCGGTGGGACCTTCGTGTGAACAAAATTTAAGTGAAATAGTTCAAGCTTCACTAATCAAATTTTTGTGTTTTGGTAATTCAGATGCATAATTAGGAGCGGGAAAACAGTTTTTTTTCCTGAGAAATAAGCGCCGACAGAAATTTTTTGTAAACACGGGAATTGAAAACTGATGTATCACAAAAATAGCAACATTTATTTCCCTACACAACAATACAATTCCTTTAACATAGAGTGAGAACGTAAAAGGTTCTTGATGAATTATTTCAGGATTGAAATAATAGAAGGATATATCAATGTATTTGTATGGACGTAGATTATGAGTCGTAAAATAGAAAGACAGGCAGCGAAGGGAAACAAGGGATGACCCCTCTACTAATTTTACTATCTGTAGATTTTTATACAGTATTGCGTCTATTGGTAAAATAGACTTGTTTCACATAGCCAATACATTTGTATTGGCGTTTATTTACCATACAATTTGAGTTGTTGAACAAAGTTTAATAAAGTGTTCAAATAATATTTACTTAGTGAGTGAAATAAATGAGTTCCAAGGGTTGCTTTAGATTGTTTTAGATCCATGTTTATAAACTTAGTATAATATATTTATTAAATATTTTCTTAGTGTTTTTGTTCGCTGTTAAACGTCGCCTCTTATATCTTCTATATCCGCCAAACATATTTCCAATTTCAAGAAATATGTGTTAAATTGTTAACCCTATCAAGTTCAAATTTTATGACAAATCGATCAAGTTCAAATTTTATGACAAACCGACAAATAATTAGATTATAAACATTATTATGGGTTGTGAATTAAGTTTATTTTCATTGTTTTATGATTTTATGTTTTACCTCGTTAAATGTATTCGTAATGACGTTATTTATATGGGGCTAAAAATTGTTTAACCTACAAACATGGAAGACAAATGGTGCAATATGTCTGTTGAAGAAAATAATTTCCTATGAACTCACATAAAAAAAAAGTTTTAAAACTATAATAATATGGATTGAAGGAAAGTCATCTATTCACGTTATTGTCAGGCCTATTACATTAAATGGTGTTTGATAAAATGTTTAGTATCAAATTTTATAACCTCAGTATATTGTTCTGTTATATAACTGTTTTACATAAAACTACACCTAAATTAAAAATTGAATATACTGACTAAATGCAGAATTTTTCAAATAATTACAAGCAAGTAATCGATTGTCCGGTTTCTACTGATACGAAGAATTTGTTAGTGATGGGGTTGTACTATGATCTACGAAAGCATCGATCACAAGCAGGGTGACCAGAGGAAAACGTTTACAAGGAGGGAACATGGACTAAAAAAAGAGGACAATGTTAAATACACTTTATACATTTACATTTTAAAGAAACTTTTATTCGTAGTATTTTCATACGAAACGTATTAAAAATACATGTTTATTAAGTATTCGTATAACGAATAAAAGGAAAATTTAACTCAGGTTGCTTAAATATTATAGCAATTATACCTTAAAAAATAACAAAAAACCTTTGGAGGGACTGAACTGGATGGAGGCACCTTGCACTCCACGTGTGGGGGTGTGCCTGCAACCGAGACGCCGCGGTTGCAGAATTCTTCACCACAAGAAAGAATGATAATATGTTTCATGTTAGTTTTTAAAATTATTATTACTGCTGGTTTTCGAAAAAAGCCGGACATTTTACATAATTTCAAAAGCCGGAAGGACAGGAGGACAAACGTTAAAAAAAGGGAAATGTCCTCTTAAAGCCGGACGTCTGGTCACCCTGTGCACAAGTCAAATTACAACCCGTGCATTCGTATACAACAGTTTACGTGTCCTTTGTTATTCATAAGTTCGTTACAAATAGAATTACTTTCACGGAGTAAATTTCAAAATGGTTGTCGTTTTAAATTTAATGAAAAATTCTTTATTTTTCAAATTGAAAAGGAGGGGGGGGGGTTATTTTACCATTCAAATCCCAGACGATTATTTGTAATATTTTCTATGTAAGAGCACTCGTTTAGTTTATTATTATTATTATTATAAAACGACATTTAAAACAGTTTTGTTTTATTCAACAATTGTTTTAAATTGATTATTTTTAAACACTTGCAAAGAAGCAGATCCTAAGACATCTTCATCGCCTTCACTAGACCAAGTGTCCCTGTCTTCGTCTTCGTGCGTCAGGTTTATAAGAAACTTCTGAATACTTCTATGGTTAAGGACCTTTAATTTTCCAGTCGTCGTTAATCACTTTTTAGATGTGGTCCACGTACTTTGCCACATGTCTGTCGCTTCCTCAAAAAAATGTCCACAACTTTCAACTTGTGAGTCAAATTGTGTTCTCTTACGTATCTTTTGAGAAAACCACACCACAACTAAATGAGGAGATTTAGGTACAAGTGATTATTTCTAACGGCTATAAGAGGATGTTTGTTGAGATAACAGTTAATGACGTGGTTTCCCCCATTATTACATTTAATGGTTGTAAAATCCCCTTATTAAAACAAATGAATTATCCGTTTTACCGGTAACCCGTCCTTAGCACATGCCTGCTTGTGTTGTCCATTTATGCAAGTAAGATACCCATTTTTAATATACTTCTGTCTTATTAGAGAAACAACTCATTTGAATATAATTTCCGAACGGTTAGTGTGAGCGTGTGGTCTTGTTTGAGATAGTTTTAATGCAGAGTCTTATTATAAATTCATTTTGTAAGACAATGTAAACAATCCGCTGCTGTAGTGGACACTTCCCGTTGGTGACGCGCTGCTCTAATGAGGGTCGGTCCTAATCCCCCGGGCTTGTGTGTGTGAGGATGAGGCAGGTCTACCGCTTTCCTTTTTGAATAAGATATAGTGGGTAGAGCACTTGACTTATGTGCAAGCGATGTTAGGTTGAAGAAGTTTTGTTTTTGACCCAGCTTCGTGATCTAAATGGGGTGATACGATTAGAAGCGAAACCTGGTTACGAAAGCTAGAATCATGGAGACAGAACTCGAGTGCTGCCGATGGAAACTCGTCTAGCAAGCCTATGGACTGAGTCAAGATTTTATATATTTATATTGAATGTAAATACCTTTTATTCTATCAATAGCATTTCAACTTCTATTTCTGTCGCACAGTTGTTTTGGTGATCATAGGCAGCATCTTCAAAGTGCTAAAAAACACGATTAACACTTACTTTTACACGTCGCAAACAAAGAAACTCATATATTTTTATGTTCTTGGTTATAAATAAGTAAGTCAAATTTTAAATTGAACAAATAAATTTCCAGTGATCATCATGTCTACCAGTATTGTAACTAAAAAACTTATGTCTATTTAAATTTTCCCGTTGTGGATAAGTGTATGTTCGTGTGTTTGTTTACCTTAGGATTTTGCTATGCTCAGGGAAACACCTGTGCGTGTAAAGAATAGGGGGATTGTAATTGTCAGAATAGTATTGATTTATATTATTAAACCTAACAGTTTACAGAATATTAAAGTGTATTAACATTACACAAATGTTCTTTCACACCCATTACACAAAACCATATACAGTGGGACCCACCAAGAGGTACACGCTTTTGGTTTTCTATTAATTGGTTATTCATCAACAGATTCTGTTGAAACTTTACATACATTTTAATAAAGTTACCACAAATGTGGTGTGAAAATTTCCTGTTTGTAGAAACAAAATGGCAGCAACACAAAAAAACAGTCGTTGAAATAAAGTACAGTTTTCGTACTTTTGAAAAAACAACTTTTTTTTCTACAATCGTAATTTGATAAAAACACAATTTTCTTTTAAAACGAACTAAAAACTAATTATTTGTTTTAAGAACCAATGAAATTAAGATTAAAAAATTAATTAATTTCTTTAAACTGAAACCCACCCACAGCAACACACTAATAGCAACGCCTAACAAATAACTTTTATGCCATAGTAAAGTAATGCAGAAAAGTAATGTAGATTACTTTATACATAGTAAAGTAATGCAGAAAAGTAATGTAGATTACTTTATACATAGTAAAAGTAATGCAGAAAAGTAATGTAGATTACTTTATACATAGTAAAGTAATCGGATGTGGGATCCGATGGAGTTCCTCTTCGATAACGCTCTTCAAATCCTCATCATTGTTGAACCTATGTCTGTACTCTTTCTTGCTCCTTTAAATAGCCCAATAAGAAAATGCCACGCAATCAGTAGACCGGGATGGCCAATTCAACGCCCTTGTAGATTGTTAGTTAGTATTTGTTTGAAAAATAGCTTGCCCCGTAAAATAGGGCAGCACTTGTTGATTTAAAACTTGTTCATTCCTATTTACAATCATGGTACTGTCTGAAATATTATAAGACAACACGCCATTAGCCGCCCAGACAGTAATTCTTTTTGTTTTAAGAAGTTTCTGATCAACAACGTGAGGGTTTTGGGTGTTATAATAATTAGAGTTACGTCTATTTACAATACCATTGCTGTAGAAAGTATCTTCTGAGAAAACAATACGAGTATGTCAATCAGGATTATTAGTCTCATGAAACTCAATGATGAGGGAAGAGAACTCCACTCTTCTGTCCTGATCATCTTCAAGTAGGTTATGGTTTAGGTAGTTTTAGCCAAGTGATTTTGGTTTATCTGGAGAGCGCACACCAGTTCTTCTCTTCTCTTGTAAGGAGATCGAGTGTACTTTTCACTACGCTTCCCGTTTCCAACAACAAATCTTTCCAGCTAATTATTGAGTGAGTGGGTTGATGGATCAACACCTGGGAAGGCAATTTGAAATTGTCTAAGTGATTCTGCGACGTTAATAAAAACGGTGGCCCACGCACAAGACTTTTACTTTTTGTTCAACTGTAAAAACCATTGGCAACTACAAATGACAATAAAATTTTACTCAAAAGAATTAGGTTATAAGTTTCTGTTTTATTGTAATTGTTGTTTAATTTGAATCGAACAGCTGTTTTTAATTTGAACCTAACAGCTGTTAAACTATTAAACCTGCAAGAGTAAAAGGCATAAAAGTATAGAAGCAAAAAAGTTGTTTCTTTTTTGTGTTACCGCCATTTTGTTTCCATAAACACGAGTATGTTGAAATTTTCACACAACATATTTGGTAACTTTATTAAAAATTATGTAAAGTCTCTAAAGAATCGGTTGAGAAATAAGCAGTTAATAGAAAGTCAAAAGTGTGTACCTCTTCATGGAGCACACTGTATAATATCAAGCTCAATATTTAAAAGGGAAGCTGCTATAGCACCGAATTTCGATTTCCTCAAAAATAATTTTAAATACTTTGTTAAATGTAGTTTCTAAAAGGACCAAAGAAAACATATTGGTCACCATATCAAATTTGTTAGTTTGGCAGTTATTGATTAAAGAAGGAAATAGATCCATGGACGCCATCGTAAAAGTTTAACTCTCTCAGAAGAAGTGATTTTGATTAAAATTTTGGTGAAATGTGAAGTTTTGTAACCCATACCAATAGGCCAATTTGTAAATAAAAGAAAATTACTGTTCCTCAGTGGTTGGGGGGGGGGGGGGTTAAAGGAACAAAAAAAGCTGTTGGGTTTATTTGCCCTCTTCTCGAAACGACCAATAGAATTTCTTTGGGTCTTTAGGGACTACATTTTGACAAATTTGCATCAAATCGTTGTAAGCTATTTTAAGCAAATTAAATTTTTAGTAAATTTTTAAAATACACTTTAAAATTTGAATAGGTTCACCTTATTGGGTTTTAAGAATACTCCACAGATGATATAGAATCAAACAGACATAAGAAAGACACTTACATATATCAGGAGGTACAGAACATACAGTAAACTGGGAAGTCTATTTTTTAACCGATCAATACGACGTATATGTGAGAAATTGAAAGGTTAAAGTTGGCAAGCGAACGGTTATTTTTATTTTCAGACTTAGCTTGCAAGAGAGTTTCACCGTTCCGTGACAATTAGATTTAGACTGTATTGCTACACTATTACCTCAACTCTAACGCAGTATGAAGCGTAGCAGTGGTTACATCATTGCTGTACACAGATACTAGTGTGAAGAAATTATTGTGAAAACAAACTGATCTCCTTATGGGCCTAAACCCAAGAAATACACTCTGAATACTAATTGGAGTAACTTGTCACCTGTTGTATATTTGTATGTACGAGTTCACCAAATGAGAATATTAATAAATTGTACGAAACCATTCGGTCATCCCTAAAATTAAATTAAAACGAACCAAACTAATCATCACCATAAATGTATATTCGGTTGTTTTCAACCAAAAAATGAAAACGAACTAAGGACACCGTGTTTAAAAGAAAATTTTTTTTATTAAATAACTTTCTAATCATCTTGGAAACAACAAATTACATTTCTTACTTAGAGGAGATTTCTCGACAAAGGCAACCACCAAGTTCCAGCATGTCTCGTGTTCAAGTATTGTCCGCAGTGATTTCGCTCTCTTCAACCTGTGCAGGCTTTTACTCTCCACACTCCCCGTCTTCTTACAGGAAGAAAGTGTGTTCCACGTCCTCCTGATCTGCGTCTCCTTACTGCCAGGTTGAGCTTTCTATTTTACCCGTCCTGTTCATCTACTTAGCGAAAAGCCCGGATCCTCTTCAACCTGCAGCCTCTACCTTGTAGCATTCAAAAACACATTCGTAAATATACATTCAACTTGCTTAGCCTTGACAGATGCTGGCACCTGGCGGCCCTCTCCAAAACCAAGCATCGCCTGACACCTGAATACAAAGTACAATTCGCCGGTCAAGCTAGCTTCCCTAATACCCGTCCTCAGTCTAGATGTGATAACAACATGGTCTACATTCTGCATTACTCCGTTAACAAAAGTTCTTTCTTTCTCAAATTTTACAAGTCTTATACTACATCATGCTAATTTACAGTTTGTGCGCTTTAGTTTAAACAATCTCGTTCTAAAATGTAAAATAAATCATCATTTTTCTCGGTACAAGCTCACGTGAACTGCGACAGGATTAACCAGGTACTTCAACCTTACAGATTTTGTCATATTATAAATTTTGTTAATTTTTTAAAATAATTTGTTAAATATCATGTATTCTTTAAAATATGTATTTCATGTTTTATTTAATATTCTATTTTCTTTTGAAACTAAATGATTATAAAAAAATTTTCTTTTCTTAAAACATCATTTACAAAACCTTGTAAAGGCACATTTTAAGTTTTGAACAATTTTGTGAAATAAGTGCAAACTAAAGTTGAACATTGAATGATCAGCATATCTTATTGAACATGTCAAATATAAAACAATTAGAGAAATTTCTTCTAAATCAGAAAATTTCGTTTTATAGACTTTTGAAGAATCTTACAAGTCTTATACAAGCTTTCTTTTAAACAAAACTATATATATATAAATAAATTTATAATCATCTAAGAAGCTTTTAATTACAATCTTAACGAATTTCTGTGATGCAATTAATTTACTTTAATTTTGACAAATAACCAGATATTTTCTTCAATAAAGAACATTAATGCTACAACATGTCTGATTTTGCACAGACGTTTAAAAAAAAAACGTGTTTTTTGTTTGCCATAGCTAATATGCTGGTAGAAGAAATAGGAGAAATAGAGAAATTCTTGTCTCACATTGCGCAAACCAGCGAAACATCCTAACAAGTTTCGTCCTGTTGGCAAAACACGTTTTTTGTATAACATAACTTCAGATTTTCAAGTGCATAAAAGTGATGTCCCTTTTTACAGCTGACTTTGCAGAACTTTAACTAACTCATATTGTATATGTGCCTAAATTTACTTCCGCAAATATGTGTTCCTTAAAACTATTTTCTAGATGTAGACTTGTGTAATTATTTATAAATTATATAACAATTTCTTGGGTGGAGCCTGCATGCAATTTTCGGTCCTAACAACCTCCAAGAGGTTAGTTTCTAAATTAAAATAATTGACGTCAATTAACAAAATTTTCAAACTTCTAAATTCTTTTCTTTTTTTAAATATATAAATTTATTGGCCAATATAGTTTTTAAGAAATTTTCAAACCAATTATATTATGTAACTTTAGTTTAGTGATAAACATCTTAACTATAGATATGATCTTTTTTGAACTTAAAATATCAAGCTCGTTTATATTTTGTTAAATTCTGTAACTGTTTAAAAAGAAACTATCATCTTATAAACTAAAAAGGGGGGGATAAGTTTTTTGAATCTTTTGATTAATTTTTTTTTTAAATTATTATACTTTTACATTAAGGGCGTATAATTTTTTTTTTTTTTGATTAATTATAATTCTGTGAATTATTAAGCTGTGCTCATTGTTTTTTTTTTATTGTTAAATTTTTGTAACTATAAATATATATATATATTAAAAGGGGGGATAAATTTTTAGAATCTATTGATTAATTTTTTTTTTATCTAAATTATTATATGTTACAATTAAGGGCTTATAACTTTTACAATTTATGATCTTGTTAATCATAAGTTTTTTTTTACTGATGATTTGTGTCAGGATGTCTTTTGTTGTAAATGACAAAGTCTGAACCGTCGAAATTTCTTTCTGTTTTCAATAAACTTGAGCCTTGTTAATTATTAAACTTGTCTTTGTCTTTTTTTATCTTTCTTTTCAAACATTGTTACCATTTTGGTTCCGCCTTTATTAAATTTAAGTCCCCTGGTAACAACCTTTCCACACTCCCCGTCTTCTTACTGGAAGAAAGTGTGTTCCACGTCGTCCTGATCAGCGTCACCTTACTGGCAGGCAGAGCTTCCTATTTTACCCGTCCTGTTCATGTACTTAGCGAAAAGCCCGGGTCCTCTTCAACCTGCAGTTTCTTCCTTTTGACACTCCTCGTCTTTTTACGGGAAGAAAGTGTGTTCCACGTCGTCCTGATCAGCGTCACCTTACTGGCAGGCAGAGCTTCCTATTTTACCCGTCCTGCTCATGTACTTAACGAATAGCCCGCGACCTCTCCAACCTGCAGCCTCTGCCTTTCCACACTTCCCGTCTCCTTACTGGAAGAAAGTGTGTTCCACGTCGTCCTGATCAGCGTCACCTTACTGGCAGGCAGAGCTTCCTATTTTACCCGTCCTGCTCATGTACTTAACGAATAGCCCGCGACCTCTCCAACCTGCAGCCTCTGCCTTTCCACACTTCCCGTCTCCTTACTGGAAGAAAGTGTGTTCCACGTCGTCCTGATCAGCGTCACCTTACTGGCAGGCAGAGCTTCCTATTTTACCCGTCCTGCTCATGTACTTAACGAATAGCCCGCGACCTCTCCAACCTGCAGCCTCTGCCTTTCCACACTTCCCGTCTCCTTACTGGAAGAAAGTGTGTTCCACGTCGTCCTGATCAGCGTCACCTTACTGGCAGGCAGAGCTTCCTATTTTACCCATCCTGCTCATGTACTTAACGAATAGCCCGCGACCAAAAGTATCCGAGTTATGAAGTAATTCACCTCGACTTGCCATCTCTGGTCCACCCGCTGAGGTTACCGAGTAGTTTTTCGTTCATCTACTTCTAGTATGGTTGTTTCATCGGTCTTGCTAACGGTGCATACTATTTGATCACGCTTTTTAGTTGCCACTACACACATAATTGCCTTGTGTTGAAACATCTGTTGATAAACTTAGTTTACTTAAACATAAACCAAACTTATTATACTCGTATGCTATTTTCTTAAGGGAAATAATATCGAATGGATCTAGAATTAATAAAAACCACCAGTTTTTGTTATGCGTTTTTCTGAAATGTAAAATTTGTCAAGCTATTTTGGTAAAAATGGCCTGATATGATGAAACTCTTTATATTTTATGGGCTTTGGAGCGTTGAGTTTGATTTGACATCAATTTGTATTTTAGGATCCGTGTTGAATTTCTTTGCGTTATTCTTCTTTCCCGTCTTCCACAAATCTGTCGAGTATCAAGTAAATACGTTAACAAAATTTAAAAATTATTCCCAAAAAATCCAGAAGAGAAACACAATATAAAAAAATATTACTGACCCATTTGTGTACAACTTTTAATATATTTATATTTTGTTTAAAGACGATGAGATAGAATTTGTCCTTGGGTTTTTACTTAATTGGAAAGTCACGTGCTTGCCAGATCATCTATTTTTAGCGAATTTATTTAGTTGAGATCTAATTCATAGAAACGCCGATATCCGAGACTGAAATATATCACACCATGGTAATATTAAAGTATGTAATGAGCCTTGAATGGTGCCAAAATAATTCTATGGATAAGAGCGGTGACTTTTCATAGTTTTGGATGTGAGAGTGTTAAAGTTATGTTTGGGTTTGTGTGTTTGTAAATGATTAGAGGTCTGAATTTGCTGAAAAATGGTATGTTGTTCAGCTTTATGGAAAAGTTTATTAAATATAAATAAGTTTTTAGACGAATTTATAGAAATTATGTTTTAGTTATAACTTTAACGTGTATGTAGGTCTCATTAATGTCCGGCAACAGCAAATTTAAGCAGCTTTAAAATCTGTAGCCAATGATATCTGATCCCCAGAAGCGTTTTCTATGATAAAATGTACCTAAACATTTTAAAAGAACCTTAACTCTGGTAGTGCGATTATTAGCCAAATTTAAATATGGTTTTGCTATTCTCTTCATCAGTTCATCGTTTATTTTAGCCGAGACATGATTCTCGCCAATTTATTATTGACTAATTTCAGTTCTTTCCGATACGATTACACTTCTATCAGTGATTTTGATGATTCAGATGGTGATTGTTTGGCGATTGGTGTTATGATATTGTGAATTCAATCAATATTATGATTGTCATTGAGTTTTCTTACTAACTCTAGCAGTTTTATTATTTTTGTTTACGTTAGGTCTTTATTGTTGATTTTACGTTTTGATACTAGTAAATTGTAAAAGAGCAAATATCATGACGTAGCAAAAGGAGCTGAATATGGAATTTGATCTCTCCTAAATACAACACATATTTGCAACTTGTTTACACAACAGTTGTTTTTTTCAGCTTAATTTGTCTGTTTGGAATATTCTGTGATTACTGTAAATAGTTTCGACAGAGTCATCATCAGATCTTCACTATAATTTTTTTAAACTAATAAAAAAGGAAAATTAATTTGTATTCAATATATGAATGATGTCAAAAACGAACACATTTTTATATAAGATGATAAACAGTGAACACACATCAGAAACACGATTATAACCGCAAAGAAAACGTTATAAATTAAACATAAAAGTTGGGGGATCCCATTCTCTAAGTACGTTCGCTCCTTCTTGAGTCTAAAGTTGCAACATAAAGTTACAATAACTAGTAATCATTTGAAAAGCATAAGATTGCAAAGGGATAAATTAAGATAATCATTTATCTAACGCAATCTTTGTAGCTACTATTATCTAATATGAATAAATAATTTTTTAAATCAAATTTCAACGTTTAAACTTAGAGATATTATTTCACCGATTGCCTTTGAATTTTTAGCACGGAATAAATATTACTTGTTGCTAAATTTTACGTGTATCACAGTGATTAATCTCGGTATTACTTAAATCACGCTTTAAAATATATGCGATTGCGCGATAGGAATAGCTATTTTCACCCTTACTGTTAAAATCCCTGGCCATCATTAAAGTGTGCATACGGTAGCATGTCCAATGTTTGCCACCAAGTTTCCAAACAATGAATGAGAAGGGAGAGCCCGATATAGAACATGGCGCCAAAATATCCACTCTACGCATGGATGCAAGCTTTTATAGCATTAATGTTATCAAGTTTGTGAGTTCGTTCTATAGAAGGTTATTAAATTGATCTGTATATATAGAGAGAAACTATTATAATAGGATAAATATATAGTTTTCGTTTTCTTCTGAATAAAATTAATGGAGTACATCGATTGCACAAACTTTCACACATAACCCATAAATACAACCCTCATACCAAATTTAATAAATATCGTTCCACTCGTCTCGACTTTCAAGCACTGCAGTGATAGACGACGTAATTTTTTAAACTAAGGTGACTTAAAACTGTTTTTTCCCCTTTTCTTTCCCCCCTTTTTTTTCTTCTCTCCTGAAAACGGATATCTGTATGTGAGATTAATTGTATGTATGATTCCCAGCAATAATATCTCCAAAAAATTTTGAACTACTTCAAAAAAATAATAAAAATACTAATAATAATATAATGTATGTTTAATTCTTTATTCAGTAATACAAATAAACGAATAATTTGAAATTCTAACCATCTACGCCTGTTTATATTATTTAAAGATTTTTGGGCTTCTAATTATGCACATAGACTGTAATATAATTGTTGATAGGCCCTACTCAAAATAAAAGTATTTGTATAGAAACCAAAATGCAAATTTGATTTTCACAGTATCGGTTCAAACTATTTTAATTAATTGTATCCCATGTCAAATGCTATTTCCCTAAAAATGCTGGTTTGGCTGGAAAATAAAGAATTGCTGATTAAATGAGAAGAAAGTATAGTAAACCCGATTCAAATGATAACTTAGTTCACATGCAAAATAAAAGTAAAATTTCGATTTCTAACTTTGATTTGTTTTCATGTTGTTAACAATATTATTTCTAGTTATTATTAGGTTAATTTTTATTGAAAAAAAAAAAACAATTCTGTGAAAAATTGAAATTTAAAAACTTTTCTTATATGAAAATTCGCCGCCATTTTCTAATTCACCTAACAATTTTTTTGGTTAATGAAGCCCCATGAAATAAAACTAATCAAATTTGGCCAAAAATTGGAACCCCTAGAATGTGTTTACTAATACACACAAATAAATATTTAGTGAAAAAAATATTAGTGTTAAATTCCCAGTGAGTACACATGGATCTGTGTACATTTCATGATGTCAGCTGTAGTCAATTCCATGAAGGAGACCACAGTAATTAGAATTTAGAAATGAGAATTATGTTATGAAAACTATTTCCAATATTGAGTTGATTGTATATATGTGTATTTATGGAGTCTTCAATCACAAACTACAGTAGCCTCAGACTAGGATTGTGTCTGGTAAAGGTGGCGTGTCCTCCCTTCTACTTGCATCCCTAGCCTGACTTGACGGTACAACCCATTCCAAGAAAACTAGGTACACAAATTACTGCTTAGCTACATTTAATTCCTAAAGTTACAACTTCGTGACAGACTTTGTAAACGTTTTATTGTTATTTACACCGATAAAAGAAACGAAAGTAGGTTACACGTTTACACGGAAGTATTTAATATCTATATTATATTTTTATTGGGGTTGTACCGCTGAAAGTAAACGCAACAAAGTGTGGGGCCCCCTCTTTTCCTCTCCACCCCAGACACATTCCTACCTTGAGGTTACTGTATTTGCTGACTTAAACGTTCTCTCCTCTTTAAAAAAATGTCAATAATTAACGAAACAAACTCAAGCCAAGCCCAGCTGAACAGACTGCATGCTTTGATCACAGAGTGCAGCACATGTTCCCATCAATAATGCACCTCTACACTCCAGTGGTAATACTTTCTCGGCTAACCAATCCCAATACACCGCCTTTGTTTCTATTGTCCGTGACTTATGTTTTAGCTTTGTCGTTTCAATTTAAACGTTTCAGAATAGAGGCCGAGACTATCAATCAATGTTGTAGGAATACGATAAGGGGAAAATACAAAATAAAATTATGTACCTAATTATAGTGATCTCGGAGTCCATCGAGTATTTCAATAAAAGTAATTAACACAATTTTTTCTCACTATATACTCAAAGAATTTCCAAGGAAAATTACAATAATTGGAAAATATATTATTTAAAAAATATGATTTGGTAAAAGAGTTCTTTTCGGCAAATGATGAATGAATGCACACATTTTTGTTACTGTTTTTTATAATTTCCAGAACCATTACATTATTTACAAAGTAACTTAAATTTACAAGGAAAACTGTCCATTTTTATATTAATAATTATGCGATAATATTATATGGCATGTTATGTGGTGTGGTTTGTTATTTCAAAGCACCTTTTAAATTTATTGGCTAGACCAATAAATGTAGAATTTAACAAAAGAATTTGTGTGTTTTATTTGTATTAACATGGAATTCTATCAAGTACCTTCGGTCATCAGTATAAACAATATTACATATACACTCTTGATGTAAAAAAGTCCTGGACTGTTAATTAACTTTTAAATTGGAAAGCTACAACTTTAGATTTTTTGTTTCAATGTAAAAAAATATTTTTACATTATAAGGTAAATTCATCTTCACTCCTAAGTGGTGGTTTTTGGAATGCCAAATCAAAATTTATGAATGTAGTAATCTCTCATTTTTAAGGTGTTTATGAGAAAATAATTGGGTAAATTAAAGGTCATCATCTTACTTCAATCCAAAGTGTCGACCATTAAATATTTTAAAAAAATAATTCATTTCAGCAGATAAGTCCTGCATTTTTAAAATATGGTGACTAATGATTATTTAAAAAAAATCGGATTAGGTTTTGTGGTAACTAGTACAATAAGCTTGAATGTTATGTAACTTTTTATAATATAATTAATAAGTACCGTTTAGAAAGTAACGGACTACATGAAGGGAATATACATATCACATGATATGCCGGTGTGTTTAAAACTAATTAATTGATTGTTGTGTTGTATTTTTACGTTGCACACTATTGTTAAAACTTGTGACTATTGGAGTCATGAACAATACCTATATTTACAAGTAATTATATGTTGCTAAGTATTGTGTTTCACATTTGCTTATGTTCTGTTGCAAATTGATTTAATAATATTTATAATTTATTAGAGAAGTTCTAGTTATTTGAAAACTCTCTTTGGAAATATCGTCGTCCGATGTTATAAAATGTCCATCCATTCTACTCTTATTTGTTTTTGACATAGTGTATTTATTCAGTGATGTTGCTGATGGCACAGAGTATAGATTTCCTAAAAAAAATGTCCAAGACTTCTGAAGAGAAGAACCAAACAATGGGGATTAGAAACTGATGGGAAGGAAAGAAAAACCAATACAGGAAGTGAACTCAAAACATAATCCTTGGATAGTGCAACTTTTAACAGTGCAAATTTACTTTGGTGTTGTGCTAAACAGTGAGAACTCATTAATATACGGATTATGGCTGGAAACGAGGCTTATTATGCTTATTTCAAGCTCCTGAAATTGATCGATCTACTCAGAAACTTGAATACCAAACGTTATAATATAAGGCTATTCGTGACATGGATCAATGAATGTTTAAGTTACGACACGATTTAATCATCAGAAATCAATCAAATGAGTACATCAAATTAAGCTCGGATTTAGACTAGACTAAAAAAAAATGTACTGAAGGGATTAAAATCCCTAGCATCGCGACTTTGTACAGCCTATAGTACAATTAAACCTCCAGAGCCTAGTTTTGCAGACTTTTCCCCTTAACGAGTTTTAATATTTTTTCTAGCGAGAGGTCAGCAGAAGTTTAAACTTCAAAAGGTTCTACCTCTTGCCAGTAAGAGTCATACGGTTTTATTATCTAACCATAGTTTACACGCAATGTTTCCTTCGTATACCCTATCCTGTATAAATGTAGCTCAACACCAGACACACCTGTGAAATACTATCTAATCTAAGAGCTTTCATCAGTAATTTACTGTAAGCATCATCCATATTTCCTGGTGTTCTGGTGGTACTTGTTGATTTTCTGAACCTGGCATAACGACACAGTTTTTGCTGGCTTGGGTCCTGTAAATATACAGTAGTTTGAGATTCTGCCCTAGCTAGACAAAGATTACGAAGTTTAATGTAGGTACAATCTCACAAGCTCCACAATAATGATGAAAATAAAACTTCAAACAATTATTTTCTTATTTTTTGTACATTAAAAGAGCTCAGAACCTGTTCTTAGTAAATTACTGTCGTCTAAATACCTTATTTTTTGTGAACGTGTAAAGAAGTTAGAGGAACATAGCCCAGCAGGCCGTGTGCATGTCTATAAACTGGTTTCTAAGTTATAACATACCTAAACGTTTTCATTACGTTATTTTAAAAATAATAAAATGGAGTCTTTAACAAGTCTACTAAGCAAATTACATAATCAATATACAAAATTTAAGATGTGGTTATTTTTAAAATTTTTGTAAATAATGTATTTATTATTCAAATTGTAAAAAAAGGTACAAATTTATTAGTTAATTTACGAAAAGATCTTTTATTTATTTTTTTTCAATTTTGTTTTTATTAAAAAAAAATCATAATATATCTTCTAATTATTGTCATTTTCATCTGAATTTCTTTGAGCATACAAGCCAAAAATTTGGTCAAATACTTCTATGAATATGATCTGTGGGTGTGTTTCATAGAGTCAAATCTCTACCTTTCGAAAATTAAAAATATACTAATACATGCAACATTTTATTTTGATCCCTTCAACTTATAACTTGATTTTGCAATATAGATTGACCTGAGCTAAGCAAAACTAACCGTTGATAGTCTCGGCCTGTATTCTGAAACGTTTAAATTGAAACGACAAAGCTAAAACAAAAGCCACGAACAATAGAAACAAAGGCGATGCATTGTGATTGGTTAGCTGAAAAGTAATGCATCTGGAGTGTAGAGGTGCATTATTGATGGGAACATGTGCTGCACTCTGTGATCACCACATGCAGTCTGCTCAGCTTGGCTCGTTAATTATTGACATTTTTTTTTAAATAGAGGGGAAACCGTTTAGTTCAATAAATAACTGGTGTTTGAATACGTTCACGCACATAATATAATACTCAAAATTGCGAGTATTTTTAATAAAATAATTTTCAGTCGTGATTTCAGTCAATTTATAATTTAAAAATTCTAGCTACTGCCATCTGCTTCTTCGAATACCCGACACCTGAGACCATGAAGTGTACACAGATCCTATTATATTTAGCTTCAATTTTTCCTCACTATGGGCTATATTTATTTGTGTGTGTTGATAAACTCTCTAAATGTCGCAATTTTAGGTCAGATTTGCTCAAATTTTTAATATGTGGGCTCAGTTTTAGAAACAAGTACGTTAACCAAAAATATTGGTAGGTAAATTAAAAAATGACAACATATTTTTATATTGTGTAATGCCGTGAATACACAACACCTTCGGATAGCCTTAGGTTAGATCCTTCTCTTTTATCTTATCTCTCTTGATCAACCATTCGAGAGATTAATGTATTACCCTAATGTTCGCTTATTCAGAGCTAGGGCTTCCGAATAATAGGTTTTTTATTCCACCCTTAAATACTCGAAAACTCTATTGACCGGTTTTGAAGAAACTATAATAGCTGTTTAAAGCGATTAATTTTAATTTAACCTAGGAGTGTATTCTAAACATCATAAAATCTAAACATTTATTTGTCATGACCCAACGAAATTTATAACATCTACGTTTTATAAAACACTGAATTAAAATATAACTTCATTTTGGAAGTCAAGTCTTTGAGCCCTATAGGTCGAAAATAAAAAAAAAATGTTGAACATTTTATCGCACGTTTGAATTAAATTTGTATTTATGTTTCTTATGAGAAAGTCATTTAAATTTAATGACCTTTTACGGAAAACCTAAGGTAAGAAAGCCTATTTGTTTCAACGTCATTCGGAAATTAAATTAGCCTTATACCGGATGTTTAAGCTGCGCAGAGACCAAGCTAACATTTATCCCAACTATCAGAGCCTATGTAGTATGTACTAATGGCAGGTTGTTATCTCACGCAGGAAGTCCTATTGTATTGTCTGGAAAATAACAAAGCACTTTCTAAAATGCGTTTAATTATTTGATTATGGGTTTAGACCGTGACTTCAGAGTATTGATTTCGTTATGTACCACATTAATAACCCAACAACATTGCACCCACTGATCTTAAAGCGACTGATTCAAATAAGACAATATTGAGCAGTCATTTTAAAATGATAATTAAGTACAGTCGTCTTTCGATAGTTTAAATGACTTGGAACAACTTACAAATATTCTCAACAATCACTTTAATAGTTTTGTGTTTATAAACAACAAGTGTGGAACTATTTTAGCCAAAACCCACGTCCACCATGTTGTAAAGGACGCGTATGGAAAAGCATTATTATGGATAAATTATTAAAAAACTAATTACTTCTATTAACCCTAATATGTCATATAGGCTATCAATGTTTAGAGAAAATATATTTTTGTCCGTGTACATATATATATATATATATATTTTATGATTTTTGTAGAAAACATAATTTTGATATTTGTTATATAGAACATGTTTCAAACATTTTGACACTAGTGTACATTTTTTTTTTTTTTTTTTGCTGTGGAAGATATACAATAGTTTTTCAGTTTAATTTTTAAGTAAATAAGTCTTTATAAATTCAGAACGTTTCAAGAAAATTAAAATTTAAAAAAAGTTTACTTTAAATACCTTTTAAAAATTATTATTATTATAATGTAATTCTCTTCTTTTTTTTTTATTTAGCGAAGGTTTTAAAATAAACCGATATATACAGTATTATATATTTTACCATTATTTTGTTTACAAATAAGTTAAATTTATTTAACAAAATATGTAAAATATGCTAGTTTTGATTAAATGTTAACGGATTTTACATTGAATATTAGAAAATATAACCATAAGTGAACTTTTCATAGTACTTAAAAATATGTGCAATAATGGCATTATAAACTATTAAAATATAAAGTAAATTTATCATAATTTCAGAAAAAGTAATGGCGAAATTGAGACTGAATGAAAGAAAATTCCTCAAAACCACTATACAACACTGACAACACAAAGACTGTATAGTCATGTTTATTCTGCTATCATAATCTTGAGAGGTACAATACACACTTTAATTTAAATAATTATTTAACAACGTTGATCGTGAATTTGAACGCGTTGTTACTCATACGTGTCATGAATACATTTTTTAATGTATTTTTACAAAGAATTTTATTCAAATTACACTTAAATGGTAGTTTAAGGTGTCATAAATAAAAGGATTTAAAATACTACATGAGTGTGTATTGTACCTCTGAAGATGATAGCAGTTCTATTGAAATGTACACAAGGTAGAATAAACATAACTATACAGTCTTAGTGTTTTATTGTGACAGTGGTCTAGTGATTCGTATGATATTGTAGATATATCGAAACTTTAGAATTTCTACTTTAGGTTGATGTTAGAAAGAAGTATTTGCAATTACTATGTATCGTCTAAAATAGTCATTCGTGACTACTAGTATTCAAGTGCCATTTTCGAGGATTCAGGGATATGAAAATAAATCACTACATGAGTAAAATGGAAATAGGTGGTTTGTAAAGGATTCGGATAATAGGTTTAAGTGGTACCAACATCGATCGTAAAGTACGAAATTTCGGTTAAAATAAAGTGGGGAAATAAAATTTTTCTGGTTTATGTCTTGTAGCCGACGTTGTGTGACAAGTGACAAAGTGTGTAATTTAAGGTTTTCTCCTTGAAACTCGCACCTTGTAACATCTTGATATAGAATGTTATCTTTGGAATAATATGTAGTTTATACCTATTAAGACTTACTGGTATTCGCGTGACACTGGTAATAAGAAGTTCAAGATTACTGATAGTCACCACTTCTAAGGTTAACGATTTTCATAAAATTTTGCTAAAACTTTAAAAACTCAAATAAAACTCTTTAATTGTCTTTTCACCTGAAATGTCGGTTTGGGTGTGTTAACGTCACCACAACAGGGAACTAGTTCACCCGACTAGTTTCCCAATACTCACACGGAAACACAGCATCAATCCCCTGCCTTAAACGGCTTTGCTTCGGCCAATCTCACCTTACATGTCCCGCACTCGCAACTCAACATTGCTGTCACACTGAGTCACCTGCCGCTTACCAACTGCCTGTTCAACACCTATAAGTTTTTGGTTTTTTCAAACTCCTGACACCTGCTTCTCGCTGACAAGATCGTCGCCTCTCCAAGGATCACCCCGTGGCCTCCCGTAATTTCCCGTAAGAAATTAAACGGAGAAATCCGGGCAACGGCAGCTTCTTGCTTCACCCGTGTCGCCTCCTGAAAAGGAAATTGTAGGTTCTTTGGCGCCGGCGATAGTGGGTGGACACTCAACCATAGCGGCCAAGATCGCGTCCTACCTATCTCCTCAACCTCACCTGAGACCGACTAGCTCTTTTCAGGGCCAGCCGGCCGAACCCTTCATCACCATTCCCCGCAAAAAGCCCTGTCAACCTTCCCGGATCCATCCGCTCCACCGTACCTTTCTCTACCAGTCGCCTCCCGGCCCGACTAAGGGCACTTCAGGACCAATTCCACGCTCCCTGAACCCCACCTCCTTCAGCCTCAACCCCACGCTACATCAGGTGTTACAGCGATCAGTAAGTGTAAATGAGTCATGTAATTTTTAGAAAGTGCTATGGTTTAAATTTAGTACTTGAATTTTTGTAAAACATATGAAGGTTTATGATCTATTTTTCTTGTTTTAAGAAATATAAAAATCTGGGTGTGTAAATTACCAAAATTTTATTAAAATATTTTGTTTTCGATAACTTTGTTATCTTATGGCCTCAATAAACACGAAAATAGCATTTTATCATCGAAAGTGTACAATATTTGGTCTTTCCTTTATGGTTTTCAAATATTCGTCAGTACAAATTTTAACGAACGCCATTTTGAAAATGTACTAAATCAAATTTTGGTTTTGAAATTCTTGTAAAATATTATTTTAAACACGCATTTACTAAATCCCATTGAATTGCAAAATTATTATTATTTTTAGAAAACACACACAAACACAAGTAAACGCTCACGCACACAGGACAGACACACAGATACAGAGAAACAGAGACAGACAGGTGGAAAATTAAAATTTTCCCTTAATTTTTGGAGTAGAATCACTTCTATATGTTTGTAACTACAACGTGTTGTTTAAAAATGACGATTGTTATCAAGTCTAAAACTAAAATTCCCACGAATATAAAAGTGAACCATTAAAAGTACGAATAAAAAATACATAATAATATATATTTGCACGCACGACTGCGTGACCATAAAATATAATGTTGCTACTGTTTGGCCACGTTTCTATAAACAATTAATTCCCGACATTTAGAAGGCTGTAATGTAAATAAAATATAAGTCAGTTGATATCGTGTGATTTATTTATTTTTTGACAACTTTGTTACTCTGATCTAAACAACTGATAAGCTGGTGTGACAGGTCATGCATTTCTTAAAATCTTATTTGTCGATCCTGTGAAGTTGTACAGAATAACACTAACTATGCTTTAGGCTAATTTAGGGCGTACAGGAAAAAAGAAGAAATATAATCAAATATTAAAGTGGCCACCATCGCTGACATTTTTAGAATAAATACACCTTTTAAATCTACTTAAAATAAAATGTTTAGTTAAAAATGCATTTAAAAAATGATTCACAAGACGTATTAGACGATCAACATGGTTACAATAATGATTTAAAATAAGGAATTTAGATAGTAAAATGCTGGTCTTTTAAATTCAACCTTTCTAATATTGATGAAAAAAATCAACCGATGTTTATGCCGTTTTTAATAATATCTTTTTTGGGCGGTAATACTGTGTTCTACGAAAACAGTTAAAACAATTTTTAAACTGCAAAAAGTACAAGAAAATTCCAAAATTTCAGTAAAAGTCGGTAAGAACTCTTATCTGCTTTTCTCCTATATATATATTTTTCTTCTTCTTTTTTTAGTTCTTGTATAAAAGACGGAAAACCTAGCCCTCGAAACTGTGATCAGGGTTGGAAGAGAAC
Organism: Aphrophora alni; assembly: GCA_963513935.1. Classification (NCBI taxonomy): domain Eukaryota; kingdom Metazoa; phylum Arthropoda; class Insecta; order Hemiptera; family Aphrophoridae; genus Aphrophora; species Aphrophora alni. Next base: position 111,439,088 of record OY740768.1, on the reverse strand, counting down.
AAGAATTGGTCAAGAAACTTCATAAGCACAAGAAAAATAATTGAGAAAATGAATGAAATTATATTTACTATTTTACTTTCTTACATATATGTATAAAGGATGTCATGTGATGAGTAAGCAAATTATTGATGTTGAGTTTTTTTAAGGAAATGCCCGTTTTTAGGTTAACTCTGCTAAAAAAAAAGTGATTTGTGAGATGATGCTCTTTTCTCGTCTCGGCATTAGTTTACGCCAAACGAGTGAACGGTTTTTAATGAAGTTTGTATATTTTGACCATATATCCAGATGTATTGTCTTTTGTTTAATTTGTTTAGATCGCTAAAAGTTTGTTAGCTGCCATAAGACCAAAACACAACATTACGATTTTTTATCAAAATCAATTCTAATGATTTTTATCAAATGTATTAGTAACCATCTTTGCATAAATAACTTTTTTGGAATTTTTGGTATATAAAAAAGAGACTATATAGAACTCTTATAAAAGACAATTATTCTCAAAATCGGCTCTAAAACCATACCAGTGTTAAAGAAAGTAAAGATTTTTTTACAGAAAAAAAAAAATGAAATGTGACAGCTGTTGCTAAACACTTGAAGGACTTATATACCAAACCGCAGTAAAAAGAAATCCATTCACGGTTTCGTAAATAAATTTTTGGGAAAATGCCGATGATTTTTTTGTTAGTTGAAATTTGGTTTTGTGAATGGGTGTATAACATGAGAAAGTTAGTGCAACATTTTAGCTATGTTTATATCTAGTTCTAACGTGTTAATGTATTAGACAATTAATTAGCTTCATGGCGTGAATTTCACATTATCTTTGACTTGGACTAGGTTTATATCATAAAATAATAATACGTTAATTTTGTTATAATTAACATAAAATGATATATACATAGACTATATTTATTTGCATGTTTATATTATGCGTGAATTGCTAGTCTATATTGTTTAAAATTACTAAGTTAATTGTAATAAACAATAACTTATTATCCTTGAATTTCATTATACTCCAATTATCATAATCCAATAAGCAAATCAAATGAAATGTTACGGTTAAGTTACATATTCCTTACACTGATAATGATAAAACCGAACGCAAAGATATGTCTTGTGTTAATGAATGAAGTTTATGGAATCGATATCAACAATAGAACAAAGTTTTATTCTTTATATTAATGCATTATAGGATTGTGTTTAGCAATTATTTGTAATTAAACGTAAATAGTACGCGATAGTCATGCCTTAGTGTAAAGATCAGTAAAACAGGACTTGTGTAGGTGTGGTACTGTCGTCGATTCCACGACAATCCCGGATCAATGTTATATAAGAATCATGTAAAGCAATCTTTATGTCAGGAGTTGCAATTAAAAGATAAGCAATATTGAAGTGTCTTGTCATTGTGTAAAGATCAATAAGACAGGACTTGTGTAGGTGTGGTACTGTCGTCGATTCCACGACAATCCCGGATCAATGTTATATAAGAATCATGTAAAGCAATCTTTATGTCAGGAGTTGCAATTAAAAGATAAGCAATATTGAAGTGTCTTGGCATTGTGTAAAGATCAATAAGACAGGACTTGTGTAGGTGTGGTACTGTCGTCGATTCCACGACAATCCCGGATCAATGTTATATAAGAATCATGTAAAGCAATCTTTATGTCAGGAGTTGCAATTAAAAGATAAGCAATATTGAAGTGTCTTGTCATTGTGTAAAGATCAATAAGACAGGACTTGTGTAGGTGTGGTACTGTCGTCGATTCCACGACAATCCCGGATCAATGTTATATAAGAATCATGTAAAGCAATCTTTATGTCAGGAGTTGTAATTAAAAGATAAGCAATATTGAAGTGTCTTGGCATTGTGTAAAGATCAATAAGACAGGACTTGTGTAGGTGTGGTACTGTCGTCGATTCCACGACAATCCCGGATCAATGTTATATAAGAATCATGTAAAGCAATCTTTATGTCAGGAGTTGTAATTAAAAGATAAACAATATTGAAGTGTCTTGGCATTGTGTAAAGATCAATAAGACAGGACTTGTGTAGGTGTGGTACTGTCGTCGATTCCACGACAACCCGGAACAATGTTATATTGCAAAGAACTAAGTAAAGCAATCTTTATGTAGAGGGTTGTAATTAAATGATAAGCAATATTCAAGTGTCTTGACACTCTGTAAAGATCAATAAAACAGATCTTTTGTGGGAGTAGTAACTTACTGCCATCGATTCTATAACATCAAAGGTCAAGGTTATATGTGAAGAATTGTGTAGAACAGTTTGTATGTAGAGAGTTGTAATTAAAAGATAAGACATATTCAAGTGTCTTGGCACAGTGTAAGGATCAATAACACAGGTCTTTTGTGGGAGTCGTAACGTACTGCCATCGATTCTATAACATCAAAGGTCAAGGTTATATGTGAAGGATTGTGTAGAACAGTTTGTATGTAGAAAGTTGTAATTAAAAGATAAGAAATATTCAAGTGTCTTGGCACAGTGTAAGGATCAATAACACAGGTGTTTTGTGGGAGTCGTAACGTACTGCCATTGATTCTGTAACATCAAAGGTCAAGGTTATATGTGAAGAATTGTGTAGAACAGTTTGTATGTAGAAAGTTGTAATTAAAAGATAAGACATATTCAAGTGTCTTGGCACAGTGTAAGGATCAATAACACAGGTCTTTTGTGGGAGTCGTAACGTACTGCCATCGATTCTATAACATCAAAGGTCAAGGTTATATTTGAAGAATCACGTAAAGCAATCTTTATGAAAGGAGTTGTATTTAAAAGATATGTAATATTTGAGTGTCTTGATTATGTAAAGATCAATGACAGGACTTGTGTAAGGTTGGTACTGTCATCGATTCCATACGATCCCGGATCATGGTTATATTGTGTAGAAGGATTTAAAGCAATCTTTGTGCAATAACATATAATTGAAAGAGTACAGATGGTATATCATGGTACAGTATAAGGATCATTAAGACAAAATTTTGTTGGAGTGGTACAGTCGTCGATTCGATTAATCCAAAATTAAGGTTAGTTTGTTTAGATTTATGAAAATAAACTTTACGTAGGTGTAACTATATGCGAGATTCTTGAACATAGTAATGATCAGTAAAACTGGACTTGTGTACTTGTATTACTGCAATAGATCCATAACATAAGCGTCAAGGTTGTATTGAGAAGAATTGTGTAAATGAATATTTATGTAGTAAGGTGTAATTAAGAAATAAGTAATAACGCGACATTAATGGTACAGTGTAAGAATCAGTAAGACTAGACTTGTGCATGGGTATTACTGCAATCGATTCCAGAACATCGAGTGACAATGTTTTATTTTGAAGAATTGTGTAAAGGACTATTTATATAGTAAGATGTAATTAAGAAATAAGTAATAATTGCGACAGTAATGGTACAGTGTAAGGATCAGTAAGAATGGACTATGTGCAGGGGTAGTATTGCAATCGATTCCATAACGTCAAAGGTCAATGTTGTTTTATGAAAATTGTGTAAAGGAATATTATGTACTAATGTGTAATTAAGAAATAAGTAATAATTCGACAGTAATGGTACAGTGTAAGATCAGTAAGATAGGCCTTGTGTAGGTTTGGTACTGTCGTCGATCCTACACCATTGTGAGGATTATATTGTGAATAATAATTTAAGCAATGTTGTCAGGTGTAACTAAAAAATAAGTAATATATGTGAATCTTGGTACAGTGCAAAGATCAGTAATACTGGACTTGTGTAGGTGTGGTACTGTAATCGATTCGATAACGTCAGAAGTCAAGTCCATATTGTGAAGAATTGTGTAAAGCAATCTTTATGTTGTCAGGTGTAACTAGAAAATAAGTAATATACGTGAATCTTGGTACAGTGTAAAGATCAGTAATACTGGACTTGTGTAGGGGTGGTATTGTAATCGATTCCATAACGACAATGGTCAAGTCCAAATTGTGAAGAATTGTGTAAAGCAATCTTTATGTTGTCAGGTGTAACTAGAAAATAAGTAATATACGTGAATCTTGGTACAGTCTAAAGATCAGTAATACTGTATTTGTGTAGGGGTGGTACTGTAATCGATTCCATAACGACAATGGTCAAGTCCATATTGTGAAGAATTGTGTAAAGCAATCTTTATGTTGTCAGGTGTAACTAGAATATAAGTAATATACGTGAATCTTGGTACAGTCTAAAGATCAGTAATACTGTATTTGTGTAGGGGTGGTACTGCAATCGATTCCATTAACATCAAAGGTTAAGGTTATTTATGATGAATTGTGTAAAGCAATCTTTATGTAGTCCGGTGTAATTAAGAAATAATTAATAATGTCTTTCTACAATGTAAGATCAGTAAAACTGGACTTTTGTAGGGGTGGTACTACCGTCGATTCCTTAACATACAGGGTTAAGGTTATATGGAGATGGATTAAGTAAAGTAGGACGATTCTAAAGACATGTAGCGCAATTTAACGTATTATTCCTTCCTCTTCTCCATTTATTACGATACCATGTTATTGTCCAAACTGTAGATGTATATTTTTTATTAGATAACGTGTTTTTAAACTATACATAAGATGACATTATTTTTTTGAATTTTGTTCAATTAGAAAAAAAAAACAGAAAGGCTGTCATCATGTAAATAGTAAAACGACATTCTGGTAGATGTTTTCAGTGTGGCATAAAATACTTTATATTAGCTTAGTTTTTGTTTTTGTGTATGGGTGTTTCAGAATGTTAGAGCAATGGTAATGTTTTGTTTTCCTTTGTTTCAATTTTATGTTTGCTTTATTTTTAAAAACACTTTAGAACAATAAAATCATTTTTACCACATGAAGATAGTAAACATCTCTGTGTTATTGTTTGATGCTTGATTGCAGGTGTTTCACAATCCTATATTGATTTTGTGTGAATTATTCCCTAAACCTTGGGAAATTTCGTAGAAGCTCTTCCATTAATTTATATTATTTATTTAATCACATTTTTAACCGTTGTCTTCTTATCTTTGATAAGAGCGGAGAACATAAAAATTGTCCTATCTTATTCAAATAGATTACTAAACATTATTATATGTTATTATATATGTTTCAGCTTCCGATTTGAAAATTTCAAGAAACGTTGCAAGAGTATAATGTTCCATGAAATTCGAACTACGTGGCCTTAAATTCTGCGTTTAATGATGACAATGTAATTATGCAGTATGAAAAATATTTACGTTATATTTAACAGTCCTCAATATTAATAGCTTAACCTTAAAATAATAAAACAAATCCAGTAATAAATATTGTGATGGAGAGAATTGTAGTAGGTTTACTGGATAATTTGACACGTAATATTTTTTACTATCCGGTGGGTATAATAATTACCATAAGACAGTAATTTTAAAGTCTTATTTATAGGTCCTACCATAGTTAAATTTGATCTACTTAAGGATATGCATATATTAACAAGATGATCGAGGTTAGTAAAAGACTGGATATGTATATAGAAACTGAAAGTGATACGTGTCCTATCATCTCAGCGAATCAGTTCGGTGTCGAGTGTTTTCTTTATTGTTATTGGTCGGTTTTAAATTCTTTTGATGTAGGTCTGTTCAGCCACTTCTAAAATAGAGAGAGAGGTTGTATGGATGTATATTATCTTATTAGTACAAGCGCCTTAAAAAAACTTAGTACTCTAATGTTTCCAAGAAACTGATATTTTAATATATTCTTTGGAAGATGTTGACTATCTGGGAACCTAGTTTTAGTCCCTTTTAAAATAGTAAAACTTACCAAATACTGAAGTTCTTCTAGTTTTTGTTAAATAACTTCTCCTTTAAAATTAAATAACACAATAGCATACAATTATATAAAATGTGAAGAGATTTAATTTGTTCATTATAAAATTTCCTATTGATTGAACAATTTTAAGTTACGATTAGAACATTTTCCACTCAAAAATATTAATTGAACTATTTTGTTTGGAAAATAATGTAATGGCAGTTTGCCATTGGTACCATTTGAACAAAATACGGTTCCGAAATACGTATATCTAGCACTTTTTCGCATTTTTAAGGAGAGAAAATGTAAGAAAAATTCGCTAACATAAATATTATCATTCAATAAAAATGCTTATAGATTCATTATGAGCCTATAACGAAAAATTTTACTCTTTTAACATTTTTATTTATTTGGAATGGGAAAAGAGCTTTTTTATTATTAAAAACTAGGAGACCTCCAGTTTTTTTACTATTAGTGTTATTTTTAAGTTGTGCCCCACAATATACTGTACTGAATATTCAGCATATGTTTCTACATATTAAAAAGGCATCATGGTAATCATAGGTTTTGTACTTTGTTCATTGTATTAAACAGCATCCACTTGCTGTGCTCATGTCGCTGCACTCCGAAACTTAATATTAACTAGAGGTCATTTGGTACAGTATCCTCAAGGTAGAACTGTGTCTGGGATGGAGAGGAAAAGAGGGGCCCCCACACTTCGTTTGTTGCGTTTGCTTTCAGCGGTACAACCCCAATAAAAAAATATAGACGTCAAATGCTTTTGTGTAAACGCCAACCCTACTTTCGTTTCTTTTATCGGTGTAAATAAGAATAAAACGTTCAGAAAATTAAAGTTTTAAGAATTACCTTGTACTTAAACTTTAAGAATTAAATGTAGCTAAGCAGTAATTTGTGTACTTAGTTTTCTTGGAATGGGTTGTACCGTCAAGTCAGGTTAGGGAAACAAGTAGAAGGGAGGACACACTCATTACACCAGACACACTCCTAGTTTGAGGGTAATGTATGTAGTGGCGCTCGACCTTCATCGGGCAAACATGTTCCCGTCAATTTTTAGTGGTGAGAGAAGTGAGTGAGTTAGTGTTCCACCGTCCTTTCGTCAGTGCGTTTCTAGACAGTGTATTGCGAAAACCTCCCCACTCCAAGCCAGACCGCCTTCCCTCCAGGCGCCACCACATAACAAATGAGCTATAGTGGGTCCATGGAACAATAGACCTCGAGCTTCGGATGTTTGAATACATTCAATATATCGTTTTATAAACTTTACTTATTAACTTCAATATGAAAGTCGAAAATATTTGACTATATCTTCATTCATGGCCGCTGTATTAAAAGGTATAATAAAATTAAACATTTTTGGATGATGTTGTTGTTGCTTAAGGTCTTTACTTTTAGGGCCTTTAGACTAATGAAGACGAGAGATTAGGTAACACATAGAAAAACGTATCGCCATCAAGAGGGCTCGAATCAGTATAACCATTGACGGTTAACTAGTCCGAACTGCGGCGAGATAAGCTTGTGCTCTACCAACTGAGCTACTTCTTCATCCTCGCCTCACCCCACAAAATCTTGTACGTACATCATTCGGTCTAGTTACAAAAATCTTATTCCTAAATTGCATAACAACGATTGGCAAACGCGTTACAAACAAACGGACGAAATGTTGAATGATCGAATTACAACAGGACGTCTTTTCAGAGATACAAAAATAAGATATTATACTTTTCTTGCTTTACTAATTTTAAGCTCACCATTATTTTATACTCGTTAATCGATCTAAAGAAAACTTTGACCAATTAGCAATCTGCCAACACCCCCTAACCTCCTTCCAAATACGAACGGCGTCGGACCATAATGTTGATATTGCATTTAATTGTTTGCTTATAATTTAGTAATGAACCACGAAGTGTTCAGCTTATTTTGTAAAAATCTAAATTTTATTTAATTAATAACTTCCAAAAATATCGTTGTATATACATAGTTTGGTCTACTTGCAAAGAACCTTTCTAAATTTCATAACAATTACACGCGTTTGGCTCAACTGTGTAACAAACATATAGTTAAATATGTGAGTTAAAAAAGGGGCTTCGCTTAGTTGATAAATAACTTGCACGTACTCGGGTCTGACGTTAGGTTTTGGCGGGACTCGTAATTATTCAAATATTCTATTTTCTTCTGGAGGTAGTGTTTAAGTTATTGTTATTGTTTAATCGGACATTTGCCATTATTTGTATCCATAAACTAATACGCGATGTTTAGAAAGTAAATCAACGCTCGTTATCATGTGTTAAACCTAGAGCATTTTTGTAAAAAACACCAATAACTAGCCTAGGACCATGTTGGAATCTAAAACGAAATTTATAAACCAAGCCTAAAACTAAGCCAATAATACTAAATTGATCAGTTAAGGCTTGTTAAATTAAGTTTTAGGCTTGTGTTCCTATTCTTGCGTTATAAATTTATTTTTAGTTTCCAATATCGTTCTAGGCTACTAAGCTATGATTGTATTTTTAACCACATAGTTTTCTTCACAAGTTTTACAGTGATAATTTTGTATCCGAATTTATATCCGGATAATAGGGATTGGGAAGGAACATTCAACGTATTTAATGTGGTGTGATTCTAGACTCTGAATTTATATCCGGATAATAGGGATTGAGGAGGAACATTCAACGTATTTAATGTGGTGTGATTCTAGACTCTGAATTTATATCCGGATAATAGGGATTGAGGAGGAACATTCAACGTATTTAATGTGGTGTGATTCTAGACTCTGAATTTATATCCGGATAATGGGGATTTGGAAAGAACATTCAACGTATTTAATGTGGTGTGATTCTAGGCTGTGAATTTATATCCGGATAATAGGGATTGAGGAGGAACATTCAACGTATTTAATGTGGTGTGATTCCAGGCTGTGAATTTATATCCGGATAATGGGGATTGGGGAGGAACATTCAACGTATTTAATGTGGTGTGATTCTAGACTCTGAATTTATATCCGGATAATAGGGATTGAGGAGGAACATTCAACGTATTTAATGTGGTGTGATTCTAGACTCTGAATTTATATCCGGATAATGGGGACTTGGAAAGAACATTCAACGTATTTAATGTGGTGTGATTCTAGGCTGTGAATTTATATCCGGATAATAGGGATTGAGGAGGAACATTCAACGTATTTAATGTGGTGTGATTCTAGAGTCTGAATTTATATCCGGATAATAGGGATTGGGGAAGAACATTCAACGTATTTAATGTGATGTGATTCTAGAGTCTGAATTTATATCCGGATAATAGGGATTGGGGAAGAACATTCAACATATTTAATGTGGTTGTGATTCTAGGCTCTGAATTTATATCCAGATAATAGGGAGGAGACAGTAATATTATATTAATAACCTGTGATTTTTCACTTTTAATTTATATCGGATAATAGGGATTGAGTAAAAACATTCACTGCCTTTAATTATGGCGATATTCATTTCTTTGAGAATGAATTATTTACAGTTCAACTTGGTAATTTGTTGGTATGTTGTTTGTTGCGATAGAAATATAAATGGTTGAACTTTGATAAATTTAACCTAATTATAGTTCACATTTAATTCATAAAGCTTGTTCGTCTAGAATTTGGAATCATGATGTGTATAGTTGTGTGCGTGTATAAAGACCCTTTACACGCAAGGCTTTAGATATAAACATGCAACGGTGTAAAGTCTATACAATACTGTTAATGTTAGGTCTAGAACTCGTTACTTTTATGGAGTTAAGCGAGAACTTTGTTGATATATTCCTCGGTATTTCATTAGTAAAGTCTGTGTTTTATAACCCTGAAGATTGGCAGTACATTCTACATGTATTCAAGTGTAGGTTTGTATTGTTACATTTCCTTTTATCTGTAAAAATATAATGGATTTAAATACCTATAGTCTTTACAGGTTTTAATTTAGAAAAGTTTTTTTATATGGTCAATTATAATATAAGACAATTATTAGGTTAAAAGAAAAGCTGCAAATTAGACGGCCACCAATAATTTTTAACAGCTGCATTTCACATTATTCCGTCTTTCTGGGAGTTTGCCGCACACATTAAATGTTTATCTGAAACTTTTTATTTTTCATTTCAAACATTTATAAAACAAATTATAAATAAATCACTGTGTCCCTTCAAACCTCCGGAGATCCAGGTGTTGGTGTCAGTACGCATTAACCTCTAGCCTGATACTACGGGGCTAGTGACTAAATCAATTTGCGTAAATTTTCCATGTCCTCTTCTTTCGGTGATGGATATTTAACGTTACGAAGCCTGATTTTGATATTTTATCGCCTAAAAGGTTGGGGAGAGGATGATTTTTTAGGTGGTTTTGGTGATGTGTGGTTTACTGTATGTTTCCTCTTCAGAGCAGTTTGGCTTATTTTTTTTTAATTTTTTTTTTTTTTTTTTGTAAGCAGTTTTTTATAACTTTGTAGTTTGGGTTAAAATGTGAATTATTCTTTTTCATCATTTAGGTGCTTATAATGCAGTACAGTAGCGATAACAATAATTTCAAATTACACACAGTCTTTCAAAATGACGTTTATATTGTATATTTAGTTTTTTACTCTGAAGATGATTTTGTCTTGGTTTTATTGAACTCCGACAATTTTTGTTTTTAATGCAACTCAGCTTGCTCTTGAATTTTGTTCATTTGTACACGCTTTTCTTGTTGTATCTAATTTAAAGCCAAATTTAAATATTTTAAAATGTGATAGACCGTTAAATCTCCAATTATACCTTTTATGTAGAAACATTTTTAAAACAATATTTAAATATTTAATGTTTTTTATTTCAACTTCATTTCTTTTGGATGTTTAAAAATGTAATGTCATTGCTTAAAATGATAGGGAAAATAATTAATGTATCAATTTCAGGAAAAATGGTTATTGTATCAATTTCAGGTACTAAAAATTGACTATATTGAGTAAAACTTTCGAAAAATTTACAACGAATAATTAATGCAAAATACTAATATCAATTCTCACAGTTCTCACAATACGGCGCTTGTCCGAACTACCTTAGTTTCCAGGAGTTTGTGTTGTGATTGCCGATTGCAACTTAGGAGGGTGACTTAGTTATTAAATTTGACATTTTGTAGAAGTGTTTTGTTATTGTGAGGAAGTATAGATTCTCTTATCATGGAACGCCTCTATTCCATTTTGTTCAGTTTACTAACATAGAAATAATAATACTGGTTTCTCAGAAACTCGTCTTTATTTCCAGTTTCTTGTTGTTGTTTGTTACTGTCACACTTCTAAACCTTGTTGTCATCTTCTTAACTCGTTCCACCGTCAGGCGTAGTAAAGTGAAAGTTGAGTACAAAACGTATGTTTTGTTAATAGTAACAAGATAATAACATTTTTAGCTTCTTTCTAAATATGGAAAGGTGTTTTATTTAGTTGTGGTGAATCTTTGAGTCTTAAAATCGAGACCAAGTTTGAATGTTTTCTTCTGAAAGGTCTTGAGGATATATTGCTCAAATTCGTATAGATATGTACTTTATTTAAATTATCATATCATTCCACTTTTCCACATATACGTAGGTTATGATAGTAAAGTCAATTACAATAAGAGCAAATTTATCAAATTCGTAAGAGGTGTTTTTGGTAAAATATAATTTAAGTTTTTTTAGTTTTGCGATATATACCCTTAAATTTAAAGATACGGGTGTTACATTTTAGCTGTTAATTAGAAGCCCCATGAAACATTAAATCCCAATTTAGTTTTAAGAATTCATTGCAGACAGATATTTTGTAAAAAAAAAACCAAATTTAACTCTTTTTAAATGAAAGGGGAGGCAATAAAGGGTGCTCAATAGCCTTTCAAGATCCAATACAGAGTTAGCCATTAAGCAGAACAGGTCAGATCTACGTAAAGTGGTTGGATTGTTAATTGTTCATTGGATGTTTCATAGTCATATACACAAAACCTCCTGTGCAAATAAAGCTGAGGAGACAGCTCGACATATAATATTTGAAGAGGAAATGTAACGTGTCCTTAAGTGTGATGAGGACAGAAAGAAGAACAGGACATCATCATCCGAAGTATCTCACAGTTTTCTATACACATTAAAATTGGATTGAGTGACCTGTGAATCCAATAACCACAATAAGCTTCATAGCTGAGAGGGAAAATAAGGACTGGAATTCTGTGGCCCTACCTCCGTGCAGTAAATCAAAAGGAAAGGCGAAACCGATGTTCTCAATAAAATATTCAAATTAATTTTCCCCAACACATTACTTTTATCTTTAAATTTAGACTTGGAGAGTGAAATTGAAAAAAATATATATTAATTAGTGGCTAAGGAAATTTACATAAATTTGTAATTTTTTAATATATATTTCTTTTTGATTCCAGGTAAGCGTGAGTTTCTAAATGGAGTTTCGATATTGGTAAGAATAAGAATAAATGTTTACTGAATACTGCTTAAAATATGCAGAAGCTTTGTCACTACAATCCAAATGAGTTGATCAAATTGGGTTTATAAGTATATTTTGGACACATCTCTAGACACAAGATTCCTATTTTCTCAAAATCGACTTTAATAATTTTGATAATATTTTGCGACATTGTAAATTTTGTTCAAATTTTGACTAAAATGTGAAGATTAATGATCGAAATCAGTATGCAAAATTATAAATAAAAAATTTGCTGTTCAGGAATTTTTGACAAAAACCAAAATGAACCTTTCAAATTGTCTTAAACGGGGAGGTGTTTGTACACCTATTAACTCTTATAAGAAGCGAGTAGGAAAAAATTTCAAAATGAAAAAAAAGAGATTTTTTTTCCATATAAAAGATTAAAGACAATTTTGTGCAGATAGCAGCAAACATTAATCTTGGTTACTAGTTTGTACTATAGGTGGCTGTGTGAGAAAGTTGGTATACTGTTTCCATAGTTTATTTCTTTATAACATGATTGTTCTAATTCTATTTTTTATAAAATATAACTTTTTGAAATTACATTTTGTTTTTCGAAAAAATGGGTTAGTACATTTTATTAAAGGGAAGTAGTTTTAAATATTTTTTTCCTAGAATAAATTCTCACCTTAGAAATTACCCTTACAGGAGCTTTCGCTAGGTCATTGTAGGCCGCTTTAAATTTTACATGTAAATGATATGCAGATTTGGTTTCTACGTTAAACAAAACAAGTCACCTCTAAAAACATAATTTGTATAACCTCAAAATTCTACGGATTGTTAAAAATGGGCATAGTGACGTCTTTCCGTGTTTAAGTATCATGATATTTTACAAATTTATCATTTATTTTATTAAACTTAACAAAATATTAAAAATTAAATTAGTCAATATTTGAGCACATTTGCTAATATAACAATTTTATCGAATTGAAATAATCACCGATCCTATCCAGAAATAATAATATCACGCTATCCACGCTTTTTTCGTCAAGATTTTATAAATATTTGGTTTTATAATCTGTTGGACAACTTCATTAATCAGAAATATCGATTGGTAAATTTCAAAACGGCGACTTATTTTCAATTTGCATATAAATGCTTGCCGGAAGATACCTTTTAACTAGAAAATTCTAGTTTTAAGGTTATTAGGTGGTGATAGATTCTTTTTGTATTATTGTTATAGTTCATTCGTGTATTTGGGATGAGTTGTGTAGATACAACTGGTTCTACAATGTTCGTAATAACTCATTTTGGGTTGCTTTAACTTGGTTTATTAATGTCATATAATTCTGTCTATTTACTAGAATGGGTAATATTTTTACAGCTAGGACTATGTCATCTCTAGGGCGTTGAGTTGCTGCGAGATGTGTTTATTAAATAACGAGACTGCTTCTACCTCCTAGAGAAAGTAATGAAAAGTGATTATACTGGGAGACTTTGGACGTGTCTGAAGCTGAATGACAACGAGTCGGAATAATGTTAAGTTAAACAACGTATCAGTTTGAAATGTTTAGTTAACTTGAACAAAACTTCTGTGACCGTCTCCACTTCTTTTGACCAGCTGGAAGCTCCGGCTGGCTGGAGACCGCGTACACTTTAGCCGAATCTTGTCAGGATGGGCCAAGGAGTTGAGTTAGGATGCTAATGAACGCACGCAACGCAAGTGAAATTAAATGTTATATTTTATTAGAGCGCCGAATTCGATTACAGAAATATTTATAATTTATTAAAAAGACAGAACGGCAAGATAAAGCCTTTATAGTGGCCGAAAAAACATACCGTTTAATTTAGCTAGCACGTGGCAGAAAATGGACTGGCCTCGTCCCGTAGCGGTCTTCCTTCTCGCGGCTCTCGGAACAGACTCTCGCTCGGCTCGCTGGTTCCAGCCTTCCACTCCTCGTCTCCCCCCTTCTACGTAATCTTGCACTGCTCAACAAAATCGCAAGTGCCAATTCATATTTTATTATTTAGAATTCCTTTACATCCTAATTTGTACTTATTATAGTTTTGGTTTGGTGGGCTCCTTGGCTGGGCCACACTTCAACGGAATGTTTCAAATACTTACCGAATTTTACGTGGAAGACTGTCTAGTGCACGTGTGAGTGAAGAAAGTCGGAATGTGGAAGACGATGATGGTCCCCCCCCCACTTCAAAAATCTGAAGATATTGTAGAACATTAGCTTGAATGTTCGAGAAGACTCTGTAACCGAAGGATAGCTGAAACCGTGATCATCGACAAAGACGCTGCGTGGACAGTTTTGCTTGAGGATCCCAACATGAGAAACTTTTGTATCAAGATGATTAGGATTTCCACACGCGAGCATAATAGGTCGCAAGGAAATTTGTGCTTATTTGATATCGAACGCAGTCTTTCTTTCTCCCCCTCCTCCCAAATCATCATTTATTTATTTAACCGTGGTCTTATAATGTGATCCTGAGACGGAAACGGCAGTCGGTACAAAGTCTACCCCAAGAATGAAAAAACTTGGTTAACGCAAATTCAAATTCAAAGCTATAGCTATTGTAGAAGAATTTGATTCCTGAGAACAATCATTATTGTAAAGACATTTTGACAAATCTGAGAGAAAGTGTCAGAAAAACCGATCATAATTGTGTAAGCATGGTTTCGTTCTTCCAGGACAATGCACATAACTCCTTCTTAGGTTTAGTGTTTGGGCGATACATAATATTACAATGGAACATCCCTCCGTATTCCATTTGATACCATGTCACTTTGTTTCATCCAAATTGAATCTGTGCTTAGAGGAACACTTTGTAAGTGAGTTGATGCCATAGTACAGGCAGAAACTGATCTGCTCTATACTTTCGACCATTGGATTGCGAATGGGTACTACATTGAAGGGTAGGTTTTAGAATTGTGATACAAATAAATAAAGGCGAGGTAGTGCATCAGTCTCGTTATTTAATAAACACAAAAATTTATTTAAAATTTGGATACTTCAAAAAAACTCCTCCTTTGGTTATCTAAACTTTTCCCAAAGCAAATCTGTCTATTTTCAATAATAATAAAAAAAATATAGGGGGGACTTTTGGGACACATGGTATAATATTATGTTATACTATATTATACTATATTTTATTAGTATACTTTTGGGACACATGGTATAATATTATGTTATACTATATTATACTATGTTTTATTAGTTAATAGTAAAACATTATGATTCAATATTTATGCTACAAATTTTATAGCTAAGATTATTGTATTTATGGGTACCCTTTTATAGTAATGAATTATTATAATTAGTTGTAAATTTAGGTTTAACTACGATATTTTGTAGATTACACGATCTTTTTATGTATTAATCTTGTGGATTAGTGAATATATTTCGAGTCTGTTGGTGTTGTAAAAGAGTGTTGTAAGCCGTTTTAATTATACCATTTATCTTATGACGTGAAAGATAGTATTGTGAAATAAATCTATTATCAATGTAAGACTATATATTATTTTTGAATTATGTTTATTATAATTATCGAATGATTGTGTGTGTTTTTCGTAGATGTATTATATATATATATATATATATATATATATATATATATAAACAGTATGATACCAATGTAGGATTGGTGAACATGTTGTAGTCTCAAGTTTATGAGTTTACGTGTGGTAGATTACAATAGCTAGAATTTCTATATTTATTCGCTATTATACAGTACAGTCATACAGTAGTCTGGGCAGCAGGCAATAAACTCTCTCACAATAGCCTTGTAATTAAACACATGACTCATAAAATTATATATATTCTTTTGGTATTAATTATATTTTAATGACATTACAACGGGTTAGAGCTAAATCCTTACCAGTAATAGGTGGAATAGGTGGTTTTTTTTTAAATTTTTGAATTTTATATATATATATATATATATATATATATATATATATATATATATAGAGAGAGAGAGAGATTTGTAAGTATATCTGTTTTGAGTTTAGTTGAGATCATAAAAATGTTCGTATGCCCATCACATCTCTTTTCTTTTCAAACTTTTGGATTGTTTACATTTAAAATGTGTCTCAAGTAAACTAATTATCCACATAAATGACAATTTCGGAGTATCTACCATTCACGCTAATATTACATATTCTCAAAATCGGCAGTAGGCTAACATTTTAAATCAAATTATTTCCAAATGTAGCTCCCCAAGGACACCATAGAATATGTTGGTGGATATGTTCCGAAAAAGTAATTGTTGTTAGTTACATTTTTTAATAACTTTTGTAGCTCCGTTATACAAGACATAATACCTCAACACAGAATTTCTGATCTATCTGGGTTACCGAACTGTTGGGAAAGACCATATTGTTGTAAACAAAGTCTAGGTTTATAGATTTAAGATTTCTATCGGCTGCGATATTAAATAAAGAGTGTAGTGAACTCTGATTTGAGATATTTTTGTCTACTAGTTCGTTATTTCCATTAAAATTATGTATACTCCTATAAAATATAGGTTAATAAATACTCTACAATATTTTGAGTTGCCTCCCAAAATCGTATTTTTGGACTTATATTCCAAAATTAAGTTTCTTTAACGAAGTTTACAAAAACACATTTAAACATTTTAAATTTTCCTAAAGTACGTTGGCCAAAAAAGCAGTTGGTAAATTCGTAAATAGCAGCTGTTATAAAGTTTTTCGGAAATAATTTCTCACATGTATGTCGTACCCAATATTCCGTTCTATACACTTTAAAATCTGTATAAATGGACAGGTGTCATCTGAGCTGTGTAGTTTGGGTGCGCAGTGGGTCTTGGCGTGGTCTAAGCAGCAGTGAGGTGGTGGGGGAAGCGGTCGCCTCAGTATGTGTTGGGTGTTGGTACTAACAACGATGTCTGCAAGACGGCTAGATCGTGGTCGTGGACAGTAGTCGGCGCCGATTGTTTCCCCCTACAATACCTCTATCCCACGCGGCTTCGAAGTACAAACTTGTACCTCCCTTCCACGCGCAGCTCACAGCTCAGATGAAACCTGTCCATTTATACCCAATGATTATTTATATTTTACAAAAAAGCGTTGCACTAATTTTCTCTCGCACTGATCCACAAAACTAAATACTAACAAAGAATAATTTTCGTTCCCATTTCTTCTAGAAATGTTTCTAATTGCACTTATACAAGATAACTGCACGGGAATCTCGCGGGAAATGATTCTATAGCTAAAAATAAGATAAAAAGTTCACATGAACACAGGTCCAAAAAAGTTTCGTTAGCGAGTTACTTCTAGCGAAACATTTCACCTGGATTCCTGATCCACAGGTAATATACGGCCATTTTGAATTACGTCGCAAAATTACATCTTACACGTTTTGTGAACTGAAAAATTGGACAAAGTAAGTCTCAGAATCGTATCTCTTTTAGTTTTCAAAAACAAAAACCAAAAAATGTAGTCGAAAATTCAATTCGAAAAATTTAATTCTGAGCAAATTGATGAAAATAAAGTCAATGAAAAAACCAAATACGATGCAAAGAGGAACATTAAAAAAAAATAATAAAAATAATTGATACTCATGGATATACTCTTTTTTATTTTGATATTCTAGATTTTTTTAGTATTCTAGTCTTGGATTGGTCCATAGACAATTTTTTGATTTTTTACTCCCGATAATTCCCGAGCCGATATTTTATGGAGATGACGACCAATATTTTTTGTCTGATCACATAGAGCATATTATGATTAACATCATAAGACCATATTAAAAAAAGAAAATGCATTATGATGCTATAGTAAATTTGATTTAAACTGGTTCACTAGTTTAGGCTGTAGAGCAATGGACTGACGGACATACATAATTTGAAAAAGACCGTTTTCGATTCAGGGGTACTCGTACCCGATATTTCACCAAAAAATTCATTTTTTGACCCTATCACAAAACTATACTGTGTGTAGTATATCACAAGCTAAGCAACTGAGTTATCGCTGATAAACTTTATTTTTTATAGTGTTATTGTAAAGTTAGGTAAATTCTTACACAGTGCATTTCATTGTCATATTTTTGTTTCATTATTGAAATTGAAAATATAAAACATATATAGTGATTGATCTTAACTTTTCGTGAAATTGAAGTATGCACTTGCTCTCCACTCTATAATGGTACTCTATTCAACGAATTATGTTTTAAACAATAAATTATATAAATGTCTGCAGTTTAAAGGTCCCATTCAATTCTCGATCAATAGTTAATCAATTATTTGTAAACATTGGTTTCATTTGACTAAAATTTAATCGATTACATTACGTCTGCAAGGAAATTATATTGTGTTATATGATCCTTTATCGAATTTTATTGTTTTTGAGATAGGATAAAATTAACTCTTTCTATGCTGTATTGTAATGTGGTTATATAATACAAAAACACATGTTACATGAACAACCTATTAATATTAGCGAATTTAAAGTATAGAGGTTCTAACTGTTGTGGGAAACTAGATTTTAATACCATGAAATGTCCACCGATCCTACCCATTGAAGTAATTTACTCACTTAGATTTTTGTATTTGTTAATAATCTCTATGAGGGGTTGCAATTTTATTTTATTTACTGGGTGATTGAATCGGTAAGTACAAATTTACAAAAGCTTTAAAAGGTAACCATTAGGATTTTTGAGTTAAAACTAGAGGTATTACCAAATATTTTAGACCACCTGCCGTTTTTCCAATATGGAAATCAACTCTAAATTTCTCATGGGAACTCCTATTTTTTATGGCGATTTTAGATAAAATAGGCTACATTATTTTGAGACTTTTTTATTCTTGGGCTTTTTTTTTTTTTTTTTTGATATATCCAATAGTCGAGAGAGCTGTAAGCGCTTAAAATTATGAAAATACAAGGTTTAAGGCGCGATTTCAGAGGTACATTTTCAATACCTAAAACAGTTGAACCGAATTTAAAACATGGATAGACTGTAATGTTTAAATATTAATTTATAAAATATTAAAAGTTGCAAAATTTTTTTTGGAGAAATTAATTATTATTTTCTGGTTAAAAATTTCATAATCAGGAGTTAGTTGATACTATTATTTCCTAAAACAGCTGTTATGAAATTTTGACAATATTAAGTAGTTTCAAAAAGTTGTGTGGACATTTTTGATAGAGGCGATTTTACCGTGTTTAACAATGTTTAACAAAACATTGTTTAATAATAAAATTTAGTTATAATAAAAAGCTGGTGTAAGCCAGTGGATAATGTAGACAATTATCAGAAAATTATGATTTTTATTTTCTATCGATAACTCAGTATATGGAACAAATAAAAATAACAGTAGTGTTATTACACCTTTTACACTAGTTTTAGTTTAAATTTCACTTTAGAAATAGCGATTTTTTGCAACATTTAAGTTCCTGTAGTTCCTAAACTGTTGGGTATATTGGAAAATACCCAAGAATAAAAAAGTTTTCAAATAATGAGTTTATCCAAAATCGTCATAATATAGGTTCCCATTAGAAAATGTAGAGAGCTGACCGCCAAATTGAAAAAATGGCGGGTGATATGAAAAATTTGGTAATACCTCTAGTTTTAACTCTAAAAATCCTGGGATTACATTTAAGTTTTTTTGTTAACTTTTGGAATAAAACAGCGGTCACGTCTGTTTCAATCCTGTATTTGCTCAGTTTTACAAACCATTAGACGTGTCTGTTAACCAGAATAATTACGTCAGTAAGTTGGATCATAATGGTCTGTTTTTAAATTTCAAAAATAAAATTTGTTCAAAAACACCTGAACATGTTTTCTATCATGAAAAATAAGAGAGTTATTAAGAAATATAAATTTGTTAAACATAACTTCAAAATTCAAGAATCGGACAAAAATAGCTATTTAAAAAATGTTGTCCAGCAAACTTTGCGTTTGCCCGATAGCGAAAAGTAATAAAGCATTAATTAAAATTCATCATATAAAGAAAAATATGCGACAAATGTAACGTCTCCATGACCATTAGGACTAAAGATGTGGTCATGAAGTTGGGCAGAAAAAAAACACCCTTCCTTCTTTTTAGATATGAAACTATAAAAAAAATATATCAAAAGCCCTATAACTTGATTTCTATTTACATTTTAACATACAATGAAACTAACAAAACTCATTTTGACATTTACTTTCGAAAATACAACAGTTCTAATTAACAAAAATAATCTCACAATTAAAAACCTTCATTTTTACATTTTTAGTTAATACAAACTAAATAGGTCTCTTTTTTCCTTTTTTCTCTTTTTTTTCTTTCTTTTTTTTCTTCTTTCTTCTTTACTTTACTTTAGTCTAAATTTTAATTGCAATCAAGGCGATGATGAACGAGAGTATTTTCGTTTTTAAAAAACATCAAAACAAAAATCTTAAACTAAAAAATGTGAAATACGTATAATGTCTTGTTGGCCCCTTTTTCTCGTTAAAAATTGAGAATAAAGAAGTATTTTACGATATTATTTAAAGTTTTCAAGTGACGACTGGTCGAAATTTTTTGGCGATTTTGTTTTCGATCGAATTCGTTCCTGCAACGTCCACCACTAGTTATTTAGATGAAAATACATCTGAAAATGAAAAAAGTTAAAAAAAAACTAATAAAAAGTTCATATTTTCAATATTCAACTTTCGCCTCCAAAGAGAGGTCTAAAATGGCTGAAAACAGAAACGTTCTATTATGTAATAAAAATTACACAGAAATTTCTGACATACTATCTCTTATACATACAACAATGGAAATTACAGTCATCTTTATATTACACTCATTCTTTAATTAAACAATTATTCATAAATACAACTAAACAACGTGTAAATTATAAAGTTATGTAATAACACAACACAAATGAACCTATTAACAATTAATAGAAGAGATATTATTATAACATTCAAATCTATATACAATGTTCATATTTGTAAAACAAAACGTCTTTAGTGATACGAACTAACAGAAACGCGCAATTGTATTTAGTCGCACCTAAATACTCAAACAAACCCGCTCTTATATAAAACATTAATTATTCACGTAAAGTAATCAAACAAAAAGTTTCCAATCTACAACAATAAACAGTCAGAGGGAAGATTGAAAGTGAAAAGCAACTTGTAGCCAATTACTTGTACAATAGTAGAGATTAAATGTAATTTGTAACATTGTTTTGTAGATCATTAATCCTGTGTCAAAGGCAGCTCCATACAGAGACAAAATGCTGTTTATACTAATCCTTTCAACTTCGTGTTATCACCTAGGATAGAACATAGAATTTCTGCCAGTTTAGACGATACCCGATTAGTGGTGTAAAATATCTAGGTATTTAGTTTTCGGAATATATACCCTAAATATGAACATACAAGGGTTTTATTTTTAATTTTACTTACTAATTCAAACCAGTCTCTTTTATTAGTAATCTGACGTAAATAATATTTTCAGAGATAAAATAATAATATAAATAAAAACACAATTCCAGAGATAACGTTAAAAGTTTGTAACTTAAAGGAAAAATGTTATGTAATATAGTAATAATAATAAAAGTATAATTACAGTAGATTATTATTTTGTATGCCAAATGTTTTTAATAAAGTAACAAACAATGAAGTAAATCGAGTGCTATGGGTTTTAAATTATAACTTGGTGATTTTCTGTAATTTATCTTAGAGATGTTATGTACCTATTCATAATAATTTGGTTGACAGTCTTAGTTCTATTTAAATGACAGTAGCAGTGATAAATAGCCGTTATTTTAAATTGTATAAATTGCAAATTGTAGTTAATATTGCATCAAGTTTTAGATATTTTAATTATAAAAGTTTGACATTATTTGGTATAAAATATAGTATAGTTTTGTTGCTTTGCTACAAACAGTTTTAATTTGATAAATAGCAAGTGGCAGGAGTGTTAAAATTATTATCAAGGCTATTTAGCGGTATAAACAGTTAAAAAACTCAGTATTTCGGAGGTCTAAAGCAAATTTAAGTAGCGGTGATTGCAAATAAAAATTACTAACATAGAAATAATTATTACTTTAATAAATATTCTCCTTTTGGTTATCTATCCGAAGCAGGGGTAACGTATATACTCAATTGCCCCACGTCTCTAATTGAAATAAGCTCTGAAACCTCCTAGAAAACATAACTACTAAAGTGGGTTGGACAAGAACCTTATAGAAAACTGCGATACTCATTTGTGTGCAAATTGCAATTGAGAATTACGTTTTGGTCGTTGGAACGTCGCCAATTGATGAAATCTTCATTAATTGTGGATTAAGACTTTTCCACAAGTTTTCTTCAAGTGACAATTTGTTTTCTCTATATTAAGAATTAATGTAATATAGTTTGTTTTCTTTTCCATACATATCTGTTGACGATTTTCCCATATACGTACGATAGAAAGGTTTATTGAGGGTGAAAATCGATGTCGAGTTCTCGCTGAAATATCTTTGAACTCCAAAAAGTCGAATATACAAGTGATCCATAGCTCAAAAGAATGCACCGAGTTTAATAAAATTTGGTATGTGGGAATATTTTGAGACTCAGAATAATTTGATTTTTCAATAATAAAAATTAAGGGTATTTGACGTAAAATACAATCTCAGTTAAACCGGCTATACAGTTGTTGATTCACTTTTGCTAAAATATAGTCTCTAAGTTTCCAAACAAAACTATTGGTCGCCAAATTATGTTTCGGTTTGTGAGTTTATCGGTAAAAAACCAAAAAAATTGTCCATGAAACATTTCGCCAAAATAATTTGTTTTGTTGTTTAAAGGTGAATAACCTCTTGATCATCGCTTTATAAAAAAATAAGATAAAGTAAAGAACACTAGTCCTCGAATAGCGTCAGGGAGGGTCGGAAGAGAACAAAAGTCGGAGATAAGAGTGATGAAAGATACGGATCTAACCCAAGACTAGAAAGGGATGTAGTTGGTTGGAATACTTTAAAAGCGTCAGGATCGGAAGAGAACAAAAGTCGGTTAAGTGAGAGGAGATAGAGAAGATGAAAGATTGGGATCTAACCCAAGACTAGAGGGAAAAAAGGGGTGTAGATTTCTGGAATATTTTAAAAGCGTCAGATGAGGAAGTGAACTAGAGTTGGTCAAGAGAGAGGAGTAGAAAAAGATGTAAAATAAGTTTCTAACCCAAGACTAGGGGAAGAAAAGTTACCTCGTGATTGCCACACGCGTACTGACTATAATTTCAATAAATATTACTCACGAGGGAACAAGCATATTACAAACCTAAAGCTGCTCAGATTTTAGCTGATATCTAACGATATAAAGCTGCCATTCTAAATTTAATCATATATGATTTATGACACAAGCGAAGTAAGCACAGGCTCTATTTAAATAGATAAATATATATTTAAATTGTTCAGAAAGGACCCTTTTTTAAACCAACTTATCTCCAAAAATAAAACTTTTTTCTTTAACTAAAAGTAGTATAGAGACGTTTTGGGGAACATTGTTGTTAGTTTTGTGAATGAATGTGTGGACAAGTTATTGAAATATTTTTCCATAGTTCGTTTAGTTATAAAAAATAATCTTCCAGACCAATTTTGTTATTAAGCAACATTTTTGTTTTTTACGACTTGTTCAGAGTTAAATGTCAATACCTTATTAAACAATCTTCAATTCTACCAGGTGATATCGAACCGACCAACGTACAATTCATGAGACCGACTTAGAGTTGTCGTGTATATTAACAGTTATTATCCCTAGTAAAGCATAGTTGACTGTTGAAGAGCCCATGTATTGATCGAGTATACTGGCATCAGCTTTAGTTGATTGTTTACATGCTCTCGCATGCATGCATATAGGTCGTCCGGTATATCGCTTGACCTCAATCTGTCAGCCATCACGATATACTGGTCGTACTATATTAGATACTCGTTTATGTTTGTGATATCTTTTTATTTTAGTTGGAATTTACGATTGAACTTATAAATAACAGTTCTTGTGGCATTGTCATTCTGTATTTTCAATTGAGGTCCGTGGCAAACTGCTTTGGCGTCCGCTGATATTATTTGAAATCAATCAAATTAAATAACTACCACTTTACACCTCTCTTGATTTGTCTGTCAACACGGTCCATTCACGTCCCTTTGTCCTGTCGCCCGACTGTCTAATCACACAGACAGACAGACCTGAAAAAAGTTGGGATTCTATTAATCTACATTTGATCACCTTACAATGGGTTATACCGAAAACATGTTTTAACCCATTATGTCAACTTTTTAAGTTAACCCCGATCACCCCCCCCCCCCAATCCAAATTTGGGTTTACAAATAAGTGGTCCGTCGCTTTCATTTCTGGTTAAAATTTTGTGACAGTAGGTAACCTACTCTATATTTTGTACATTAGAAACTGTCTAATTGTGCTTAGACTTAAAACTAACCAGTACCCAAACGTACCTTTTACTACAACTACAACTTGGCCTCTGGCCTCGATGAAGCATTAAGTTTTAAAATCGTGAAAATTTTTTAAATGTTTGGACAAAACTACAGTTAGTTGTACTATGAAGTGTTCTAACAAATACTCTACACTTGAATAAGAGTCAAAATGTGTACCCATGTTATGATTTATAATTTTTAACTGCACACTTGAAAGAAGAACGTTCATACTTAAACAGATATAAGTTTTGGTATAAACCCCAAAACTTGGAAATATACAAACGTAAAAGTGACTAAATGAAGTTAAATGTGCTATAAACTTGCATATTCTTTAAACCCCAAAATACGACTAGATGAAAGGGCCTAAATAAAGTTAAATGGGCTGTAAGATATGTATTATGTAAACTCAAAAATAGTGTCTACCGATAAATGGGCATGATTGAAGGTAGCCTAAATGGGCTATATAAACTGTATATTCTGTAAACCCAAAAATAACTTCTACAGTAGAATGGGACCTGTACATTCTTTAAAACAAAAAATAGTTTCTACAGAGGAATGGGCCTAAATGAAGGTTATTCTGCAACTCTAAAAATAATTAAAATGGGCATAAATAGAGTTAAATGTCCCCAAACGGAGTTAAATGGGTATTGTATAGTTTTTAAACCCCCAAACTGCAAATTCTGCAAATTGTGGAGGGGGGTATCCCGAGGTTTACTTCCAAAAGGTGCCATAATAGGTTTGTATAACCAAAGAAACAGTCTAAGGTGATCTAATTTGGGTTAAGAAAATACCAACTTACTTTCAGGTCTGTCTGTCTGTATGATTGGACGAGTCGACCGTGACGACAGACAGGCCTAGAGAATATCTAAATTAAGGAAATATTGTTCATTATCAATTTGATTAAAATCCCTTTGTTGACAGTAAAAATTATTTAAAAGAAGAAGTCCCACTTTTAAAATTATTGTCTAATTCTTTCTTGTAGATAATATATCCTTAATGTCATTGCTGATTTTGGGTACGTATCATATACACACACACCCTATATAAATTGTGATTATTGAAATAATTATATTTTTGTTACTCTTCTTCACGACTTCGAACTACATGTTCGACACTTGTTCATATTAAAAAAAAAGAAATAAATAAATAATCTGAAATGGAATCCGATTTGAATCTCAAAATAAATTCTTTGTGATATGAGACATCAAAATCATTTAACTGCAGACGTCTTTAAATGGTGCCTTAAATAAAAATTTTATATAAATACATGCCTTGACAAATATTAAGTTTTGTTAATTTTAGGGACTTACAAGGCAGTAATGTGTGTAAGGATTTAATATTTGCGTTATAATAATTATGTTCTTAATTTAAAGTAAAATAAAATTACGTTTTAGGCGTAGTTTGTAAAACTAAAATGAATTTTTACAATAAAAATAGATTTTAACCAATCGCTAAGTACTTCTGGGGTGAGTTGAGTTATGGCACAGAAGAAGGGAATATGAAGACAAATTTTAGCGCTGTCTTGAGAGATTTTCCCCTGCGCCACAATACTGAATATTCTCGTCTCAATTTTCTCAAAATTAGCTCTAAGATTGTGTTCAAATTTTTCTAAAAATGTATCCTCTATTACCATAACAAAAAATGGTTTACAAATCCTCCAATTACCGATCCAGGAGTTATTGCTTGAAACCAAAAAAACTCCACGATGTTATTAAAAATTACGTAATTTCTCATAATCAGTTCTTCCGATTTCGTTAAATTTATGGTGGAATGTGAAGTCGACCTAAACCGGTGTGCCAAATCGAAATAAAAGAAATTTGTATTTAAAATCTTTATTTCAATCAAGTATGATTTATGTTTAGGACTTGTGAAGCGAGCTTAGACTCAAACACACACACACAGCCTCGCATGTACAATAAATAATAAATATAATCTAGATAAGGGACTCTTAAACTTTTTATTGAAGATACTTTTCTTTTCTTTTTTTGCACATTTTGAAGTGATAGCGACGAATAGCTTATCATTTTTCGTTTTGTGAACGAGTAGTGTGGAGAGAAGTGTGTCGTTTTTGCACCATTTATTGTTGTGTTTCTGTACATATTCACAAGTGCGTAAGTTTGTTTAGAGTTTGTTCGTCATTTATGAAAATTTATAATATTTGATTAATGTTTAAACAAAAATTACAGTTCTATACAAAATAAGCTGAACACTTCATGGTTCATTAGTAAATTATAAGCAAACAATTAAACGCAATATCAACATTATGGATCGACGCCATTCGTATTTGGAAGGAGGTGCGGGGGGGGAGGGGTGTTGGCAGATTGCTAATTGGTCAAAGTTTTCCCTGAGTCCACTAACGAGTAAAAAAATAATGGTAAGCCTTAGTAACAGAAGAAAAATAGAAAATCATATTTCTACTTATTACACCGAGCAAAATTAGGTCCTGTTTAAAGTTGACCATTAGGCATTTCGTCTGTTTGTTTGTTTGTTACACGTTTAATACCAATTGCTTGTGTCAGTTATTGAGCAATTTAGGAATAAGTATCTTTGTAATTAGGCCAAATGATGTATGACAAGAATTTAAAAAGTATTATTTGTGTTGGAAAATGTAGGCTACTTTGATTTAAAACAGTAGCCTACTGCACGATTCCAAAGCCTGGAAGGGAGTGTTTTGAGTAGGAATGTCGGGGGTCGTTGTAAAAGTAAACAACTTTAAATGAAAATTAATCTTTTTTGTTCGAAATTTTACTTTACCAAAAAATAAACTATCTTTTCACATTACTGTTTTTTTTAAATGTTTTCTTTCATGTTCATTTTAACCCTATACAGTTTTATATTGTTAAAGAAATATAATGTAAATTATGATATAAATACCATTTATTCTTGCGATGTTTTCTAGAACTTGATATTTTTTGAAACTTGTGTTTGTCCACCAGTGAATTAGAATAAAATATAAACACTAATCACATTGTTTACGTTTTCAAAGAGGAACGAAGTTAAGCGTTTAAACACACAGAATCACTAATATAAAACTTTTTTGAAGTAAATGGTGTAGAAACAATCGCCAACTTTCTCAAATACCACGAAAGCTTATTTAGTGATATAACAAAATATTTATCTCTATCTTAAATTCAAAGCGTGTCGTTATAGATGAACGATGTAAATATATCATAGAAGCCGTTCTAAAAGTTTGGCTCAAACGAATACAATGGCATTTTTAATTATGAACTAAACCATATGCCTATAATTAGTAGACAATCGTATATGAAATTGGAGAATAAATTATCAACGAAAATGTTCCGTAAAATGGAGGTGACATTACAAAACAAAGTTTCTCAGGACAGAAACAGTTCCTATTGGTCGCCATCTTCTCGAAAATGTAGGTTCAAATTTTATCAGTTAAACTGTGAAATAAACTTGATTGAATCTTTCCAAATCGGCCAAAGCGATTTTGACTATTTTTGTAATCCAAATCTCAAGCGAATGAAAATTACACTTCTAGAGTTAGTACATTAATTATTAACACTTGTTTCAATTTTTTTTTTTTTAATTGGGGAATAAATTAACATCAGTTTTATTCAAATCAATCTCGATTTCCCCTGGTCAAGTACCATAACGGAGGGACGTTTCCCCCCTATTTCACATCACTAACCCCATGTAATAGTGATATAAGGTCAATTAATGTCAAATATATTTACCCTGCCCCATCCCCCCTTCCCCATAAGTCCATTCCAACTACATTATATCATATTTATAATAACAAATGGTCCACAATCTTTCCCACTCGTACGGGAATGAAACCAAAATTTTTAGCTACTTTTTAGCAAATTTTGAAAATTGATATTTTAAATTTCGGTAATTTCAGAGCTATCCCAAATTTTTACTTTGAAATTTCGTGTGTGCAATTTATAGTAGGAAAACATGGTTTATTAGTTATATTTTATTCAACAGTTGATTTGTACTACATTTGGGTCCTAGATTACGATAAAATCTATCTATGACAAGCATAAAGTTTCTATTTACACAAGAAGATAAAACCACACATGTGTTGTTGTTGTTCTTTGAACTGCGTGACTAAGCTGCTTTACACTATTTCTGATTTTATTGTTTTCAAATTTTGAAATTACGAGTTAAATTTTGGTATTAGCTATTTTTCATTGTTGAAAAACAAATCTGGTTATCATTTTATGCAGGTTTTAAAGCTGCTCACATGAGCACTGTGATCTGTTGTCGAGGTGGATATTATTTCGAAGACATGTTTAAGAACCTCGCCCCTTTCAAAAACAAAATTGGTCCCGAGCTTAACTCTCGCTATAGTTAATGTGTTTGAGTTAACAAACATATATTAGAAAAAAATAGAGTTTTCAAAGATAAAATAACTAAAAATTTACAATTTATTACAGTGTGAAATTATGAACAACGATAAGACTGTACTGGTTTAATTTTTTGAAAAAATGTTTAGTCTTATTTTATGCAACTAATGATATTAAATATTTAAATTTATTTGTAGAACTCAAAAACGAAGCTAACGTTGTTCATTTTTCGTTTTGAAGTTGTGATATTTGCCCGTAGATGGAATTAGTGGAATTTGGACATAAATATTATCTTTCAATGTATTATACAAAGTATAGCCTAACTTAAGCTTTTCATACTTTCATTATTAAGTTTAAAACTATTTTGATCAAAAAGAAAAAATTGAAGGCCTACTTGATTGCGAGTAGTAGGGCCTATATATATATATATATATATATATATATATATATATATATATATTTTAAATGATCGTTGAAAGCACCGCAGCATTATTTTTCCATTAGTTCTTTAAACCTTAGCTCTCGAATACCTAATAGCGTCAGGCTCGACAAAAGACAAGAGTTGGTCAAGAGAGAGCTGTTCGGAAAGAAAGGCGTAGATCCAGCTAGGATTCTTAAGTTTGTTTATCTCGTACTCACTGCAACGAGCCCTTGAGGGTTTATCTGCGACCAAGTAAACAGGGCGGGCTGTAAGATCATTACAGACAAATGGTGCCTATTCTCGCACGCACTGTAATTTTATATTTCTTTTAGTTTGGCAGTTATGTGTGGGAAATAAATCTCCACTTTTCACCAAAATAAACTTATACAGATTTTGAGATATTAGATATTTTAGAACGGCGTTCGTGGTTATTTGTTCTTATTAAATTTGGCATTTTGTAGGAGATCCAGCAATGTGTTGTTTTTAAATCCGTAGGAAATAATTAAACACAAATTTATCTTAACTTAACAGATGATTTGTAAACGAGGAATTTATGTGTTTTGGTAAAAAAAAAAAAAAAAAAAAAAAAAATGAAGTTTTTAAAATGTATAACGATACATTCAAATTATCCCCTTATACGAAAATGAAAATTGCTCCATGTAAAAATAAAAATGCTCAAATAAAGAATAAACTTAATTATAAAACCCCATTGGAGTCTAAAATTCTCAAAATGGGTATACAGTACCTGGAAAACAATTTTGATGATATTTTATCAATATATTTTTGAATAACCTTAAGATTTGTTTGGTGATCATTTTCTTTTAAGCAACAATAATTTAATCGAGTTTGTATTATTTTTATTGTATTTAATTCTTGAATTGTATTCATATTTGTATGATGTTAAGTGGAAGACAGGTCCAACTTTGCCCTGAAATAAAGAGATTTATTTATTAATCTGTCTATATGTAAGAAAGTAAAAAAAAATAAACCTACTTAATAACGAATTATACATATATCAGTTTAATCGAAATTTTATTTTCAATACAAGGAACATTGTTTCCACGAAAGTAGAGCTTGTTAAACTCGCACATTTATTCTCTAAATCATAAATCCTTCTTTTGTTCTGTTAATAAAGTCCACTTGGCAAGCATACATCACTGCGCTCCAGTTAATCAACAAAAAAACCCATGGCGTGTTTTGGGGTTTCGTGTGTATAACGTACAACATCCTTTTGTAGGGCTGCAGATTCTCTTGATAGTGACACCCCTCAGCCCTTCAATAACTTTATCTATTGAAACAACAAAAAATGTCTCTGCGGGAAACAGGGAGTGTTGTTATCCTCGACAGTTGGAAACAAAGGCTTCATCGTACCTATGCCTAATCATTATGGGTTAGATAAATAAAAGCTTTTTTAAACAAGCTACCCCGCTTGTTCTAATGAGTGTATATACCGGGTGTTCAAAAAGTATTAAAACGGCTATAATTAAAGTAGAAAAGGTAGAAAGATGAAATTTAAGAAATGTAAAAATTATATTTTGACATATTAGATAAATTCACTTTTCCCCTCAAAATGGAATTTTTGAAGTCCAACTGATAATGTTTAAATGTAAACCCATCGAAGTGATACCTCAATTTTATAGCTCTTGTTTGTAAGAAAATACATCGTGCAAAGTGCTTACTCCTATATAAAAAACCTATATATAAAAATTGTTTTCTTAATAAATTATTTTCTAGAAAAGGTACAATGTTTTCATAGTAAAGAAATTCAGCTTTATATAAATATTGTATAAAATGTTATCCATTTTATCTAATGAAAAATTAAATTACTGTAACACGTAGTTTAACATTACATTTAAAATGAAGATCAAAACATATTTTGGCAAATCTTATTTTTAGAAATTTTAAAATAGTAATTTCTGTCGTTAAAGTTGATTTAGTAAGTTGAATTTGTTTTAACATTTTTTCACAAATAATTTGTTTATTGACTCACAAGCGTTTCAACGACAACGTCGCCATCATTGATGATACATGAACTACAATAATCAAACTGTGATTGCATATTTTGTCTTTTATTGTTTTTTTTTTTTTTTTTAGAGTAAAATACTGAGGTGGGTTAGGTTAGGACGTTAATTTTGTATCAGGAGAAGATAGAGACTTCTAGTTTGAACAATCCCTCCCCATACTAAATAAGACCTATAAAATGAGATGGAAGGTTACAATTAAATGTGGTCCCTCAAAAACTTAGGGAGGGGTCAAGTTACCTTATATATAAAACAAATTTGTTCACCACCAGAAATTTTTATAAGTTTTTTTATTCTATTTTACCTAGTGTAAAAGTTATTTATTAGTTCCGAGATTTTTTATACACCCGACTATATAACATGTATTGTTGAGAAATTAATTTGCCATATGGTTTCAATACATATGATTTTACCAAAAGATGAACATAAAAAAATAATATAAAAACAAGTTACTAAATATAAATATACTCCTTAGGTATACAGGGTTATCATAAAAGAATGGTGGGGTTTTGAACATGATTTAAATGAAAACAGAATCACTTACAGCTGAAGTTGTCTATTTATCTAAATCGTCGTCTGAAAGAGTTTTTTTTACGTAACTAATAAATTTCGATATGTTCGCCATTAGTCGCTCGGCAAATGTCCAATCGAAAATCAAGTTTTGCCCAAACGTTAGTTAACATGTTTTTGTTAACGGTTGTCATTGCTTCATTAATCCTGTTCCGTATGTGATTTAGGTCACGAATTTTTTTTAGGTAAACAATGTTTTTGATGTACCCCCACAAGAAGAAATCGCAAGGTGTCAGGTCAGGGGACTTGTTGGAGGCCAGCGTTCCTTTCTGCTCTATCCATAGATGTCCAAACTTTTCAGTAAAAGTATCTGTGACATGCACTTAAGTGCAGGTGTGCGCCATCTTGTTGGAAATGAAGTAGTTGAATGTTTTCGAGTTCATCCAGCAGAGGAAAACAATAATTTATTAACATATCGAGATACGTAATTCCATTAATTGTCTTTTCAGCAAAGAAGAAAGCCCCTATCAGTCGATTTTTCGAGTTGTTTGAACCAACGTCGTACGTTATTTTCATGTGGTGGATTTTTTTCTGTATTCGCGTCGAAATGCACGTTGCACTGAAATTACAGACTTGAATTACAGCCAGCAACAAAACACACTTTGCTTTTTTCTTTATTAGAGAACATAATAACACACTCCACACAGAACACTTAAAAAAAACACTACCATAACAATGCAACTAATTTTGGGGTTACAACAGCTGTTAAACAAACTTTTGGGTTATAGGCTATCAGCACTACCAATACAACACCAAACAATTTCTCTACTGTCTTCGTATGAATTAATGAAACCCCACCATTCTTTTATGATAAAGTGAAACACAGCAGTGCCGTAGGCACTAACTATATTCCGTGCATAATGTATACAACAATGTGTTTGAATAATTCTATTTTATGGGAAGTTATTTGATAGGGTAAATAATTAATGTTGACAATATATCTTGTATAAGGTCTCCTCAAAAAAAAAAAGTTTTATTGCTTCTATAACTTCTGAGAACCTACAGTAAACCCAAAATATAAAATCACATATTGTACTAATAAGGCTATAACGTATCTGGTTATATTGTGTTCAAAGCTCCCTGAAGGCCGAAACAATATCTATTGTGGTTTTGAAGTTATTTGATAATGATGGATTGTTCATATTATTAATATGGTTTATCGGACACGAGGTTTTTTATCTTATCACGTTATATTTCGTCTTAGTTTTGACTGCTTAGTTCTAGTTTTAGGGCTGCGTTCATTTCTTAGGTTATAGATTTAGTTTTAGTTTCCGACATGCCCTTCTTAGTCTACTAGGTTATTATGGTGTTTTTCTCTTTTATGCTCCAAGTTTTTCACTGGATAACGGAAGTTGATTTAAGCTTGTGAAACTTCGTGTATTAATTTTTATATACACAAATGATGGTAAAAAGACCGATTAAACCCGTAAATATATAAATTGTTATTACACTTGGTTATTTAAGACTGTGAAAATTGTATTGAGAGTAATTCATTTTTTAACTTATAACAACAATTTCAAAAAATTTTAAAATCGTAACTTCAAAAAAAAAAACACTAAATGAGACCATAATCTGAGCTTAGATATTAAAAGTAAGGAAACTGGACAGGCATATTTTTTAGAATTACTTTTCGTTCGGCGAAAGAATTGGCAAGTATCTGCTCTGCTACGTACAGCTCTGTTGAAACTGGTGAATGCACAATACGTTGTTGTGAATTGTTCTTTAAACTACCTATGCTAACAATGTAAAAACAATTTCTTTAAAGAAAATAGAAAATTCAAACTGGAATCAAGATATTCTTGGGAAAGGAAACATTGACAGCTCAGAGTTGATGTTAAGCTTGGGATTTGCCTGAGCGTAGCGTGGGCGCAACTTTTAGCCAATTCATCCATCATTCTTTGCATATCTTAAGCCCGTGCCTTAACTTTGGACAAATCAATTTGCTTTTCAATATTTCTTGCTTTGCTATATTTGAATTTATTCAGACGTCTTGCAAATTTTGTAAGTGCATATATTAATTAAACTTTAATCTAAACGGTACTGATATTTTCGAAAAACTTCTTGCTACCTTAAAATCTATAAATAATCCAGATCACCAGATTTTCTGGTCCGCACACCAGTGCACGTCATCCTAATTCTAAAAAGTGCAAACCCAGAAATCACAAATCATAGCGTCAAATACCACGATGTTGGACCAACACCGCAACTTTATGAGCCCGCTATAATTTGAACATGACTATATCAAAGTTTTCTCCCGCACTCGTAGGTAAAAAGAAATCCAAAAGTAAAATCAATAGTCGCTATTCCCCCAAAAATGAAAAAGAACCACAAAAAATGTCTTAGAAGTTTGACTATATAAGGTAGATAGTCTCAAAGCACATCTATAAAATTTTAACAAAAAATACATTTTTTCTTGTTGTTTTAAAGGAGAAAAATCGCACGGTCACTTCATAAAAAAAAGTAAGAATAGAATATGAAATAAAGACACTTACCCCTCGAATACTATAATAGCGTCAGGGTCGGAAAAGAACAAGAGTTGGTCAAGAGAGGCCTGATAGGAAAGCGAAAGAGAGAGAG
This sequence comes from Aphrophora alni, assembly GCA_963513935.1. Classification (NCBI taxonomy): domain Eukaryota; kingdom Metazoa; phylum Arthropoda; class Insecta; order Hemiptera; family Aphrophoridae; genus Aphrophora; species Aphrophora alni. Next base: position 111,404,598 of record OY740768.1, on the reverse strand, counting down.
ATCTAACCCAAGACTAGAAAATGGTTGTATCCGGTTAGGGTCACTCGATTGCCACGCACGTACTTCTCTATAAGTAAACCTTTGAGGGTACCAAATATTAAATTGAATAAATCAAACAATTGCACAGGCGATTTCAATGCCAATTTGAGAAATAGTGAGAAAAGAAAAGAAAATAACGTTACGCACCCAATAAATGATCGTTACGCACATTGCGGAGATCGATGATTCAGCTTTCATAATGTTTACGCACGTTTTGTTAGTGTGAATTGACCTTAAGGGTTTATCCTAAAAAGGAATTTTAATAAACATGGAATTTGTCAAACACATCTCAGAAACCCTATATAATACTGTATAGAGTACAGAAACTCTGTTAGACAGCCATTCAGATAACCAAGTAGTAATGTTAGTATTTACCTGTATGGTAGGGTTACCCTTCAGGTTTAGGATGTCTGGGTAGGCAAAATGTTGCGGAATATAAAAGTATTAGTACGATTTTTAAATGTGACCTATTTATAACAGTAATGTAAATCAAATTAAAAGTACAAGAATAAATTATGTATTGTCGGACCAGTTTTCCACACTTTCCAGATTTCGCAAAAGGCATTTTAGTTGCTTTAGAAAAGTAAAAACTAATTTACCAAAATCTACCTCGAAAGGCAATTTAATTCATAATTTAGGTGCTAGGTGTGAATACGTTTTTTTAAAATGTATTCCGAAAGGGGCGTTGGAATTTTGTGTCTATTGACATTCCGCAGTGGTTGATGCATATACATTTATATTTCCCTCCATATTACTACTGTTTAATCTCTTATTGATAAGTAGTTGACCCAACGGTAAGATTTTAGCTTAGCAAAAAGCTGAAAGGATGGCTCGCGTGTAGCCTTAAATAGAATAGCTGTAATAATTCTCTTTTGAGCGACCATTAAGGGTCGTAATGTTGTCAAGTAAGTCCCTGCCCAGCACGATATTCCAACCTTAAATTAGCGAGGGCAAAATAAATCGTTTGTAAAACCTATAACGGACATATGTAAAGTAAAAAGTATAATTTTCTAACAGTAGAAATCAGTTCCGTTCGTAATTTTAAGATCAAGCTTAAAATACATTTATGACGCTTATATTACACATTTTTATCTTAGTAAACAGTTTTGCTTATACTAAACAAGATTAATTTGGTTTTATTGCTTAGTAGTATATAATTTGCATCAAACCAGAACCTCATAATGTCCATGTTACTTTGGAGACAATGATGTAAGCTTAGTTCAGAACTGTATGTAAGATCAGTATCTTCCGCAAATACAGTTACGCTACCATGAAATCTTTCCTTACAAAATTAAATAAGTATAGCTTCTAGCACAGATCCCTGAGTGAGCCACAAGTTATTGGCAATGAGGTACTTAAACACACCCCTACTCGAACACTGTGTGCTCCATAACGGTAAAACTGACGAAACGAATAGTGCAAAATTCCCAGGACCCTTGAAGAAGCCCAAAGTGTTTTCAGTAATAGTTCATGATCAAGACAATTGCTTTATGTAGACAAATAATCCCGATACTTATTCCTTTAGTCTCTTTTAAGCAAAGATGATAATATATCTGTAATGTACTTTTACCCTCTACAAACCCAACTGATTACTGCTAAAAAACATATTGGTCGTAAAATGACAGTAATATCTTTTTATAGCTTTCCAAAACTTTAATCAAGACTGGTAATATGAAAGAAGTAATCCCCATCCAAAATAAAAACACTTTTAGCGTTAGAATTTTTAATAAACCCTTATGTACATTTTGGTAACATAGCTACCATCCTCAGAGAAATATAAACGAATACCGTAGTTTAAATACCAAAGACTACATTTACAGTTGTTTTTTGTTGCCAGTTGGCCCACTGTTAAATTTATGAGAAGTGGGTTTTTGAAGAGTTTCCTTCAATTAGAGATTTCCACTTTTCGGCTCTGCTTTTTCTAAAACTGTAAACATCTTTTATATTGGCTTGGTACAAAGCCTGTAAATATGACGGAGCAGAAATCTACATTTATAATGGATCGGGTTACTTTTACTCAGCACCAGTGTTTATTGAGTTTCCTTTAGTTGATAATGGTAGTTGCAGAGTCATTGCCCAAGCTATAAAACACCAACTTTAGTAGTCGTTAACGTCGAAGCTATAGATGCACCCACACACTTGTCCAGCCAGCTCTTATCGTTTCTTGCGTGGACACTGGTCGATAGATTACAAAACTAAACATTAATTATTTGTCCCTCGTTAGACTGATCCATCGCAGTCAACGTTATGCGTAGAAACAAACGTTTCTTACATTAGACAACTCTACTTCACTTAGGGTTTATTTAATTTTCTCATAAATGTAATAAAATCTTAATGAAATTAGTTTAAATTTAGAGGAAGCCGAGATATGATTCTTTTTGAACGATCGTTATTTGTAAAACTTGTGAACGAACTATATTGAGATCCTTATGAAATAGGTTTTATCACAGTAAAAAAAAAAAAAAACTTGAACAATTTATCGACGTGCTGAAAGGAGATGCAAACATTGTCATATGTAGGTTACATCATCTAAATTGAGGCAAATGGATGTCTCAAAAACTGTAAGCTTCGAAAGAAAAAAAATGTTTAGACAAAAGTTATTATGTTATCGCGGGAAATAAAATGGAAATATTACATTATTAAATCTTTGTTTGGTTATTTGAAGGAACTCACATAAAACAAAAAAAAAGAAATTGAATTTTTTCTACGTTTGTATTCTAAGCTTAAAGGTGAAAATTTCAAATTTATTAATCCTACATTAAGTTAACAAAATATTTGGAGATCTCCTGGTCTTTATGAAACATCAGCTTAAGAGCCAAATTCCGAAAGACAAAAAAGATTTATTTTAACCAAGTAATCTCAGAGGTTTTTATTTTTCAAAATTGTTTGTCAATTATTTAATTGTAGTAAAAAATGAACCACCAAAAGTGAAAAGTTCTAAAAAAACTCGAGAATTTATTAGGTTAAATGGATCATTTTTGTATCTTACAATTTTGATTTCAAGAAACAAATTAGGTGTTAGTTTGATAGTTCTGAAGTACTTGTTAGGATTTGAGCCTCCTATATTGTCTCGGAAGACAGAGATCGTAGTTTCGCCTCTTCATTTGATGGTCCCGGGTCCACTAGAGCGGCGGCTGCAACTAAGTTACACGAATTGTGTGTTACAATTTAAAGTACCGTACTCGTGTTTTAAATGATACCTGTAACCAGTTTTGGTTATCTAACCATATTGAGAAACCGGTTCAATTAATATTCATTTAGGTTTTACTTTATAACAAGATTAAACGTAGGAAATAAGTTATTTCTTTAACACATGTTCTGGAATAAATAATTTTATAGACTGCAATTTGTTTGAAGTATTTAAAATAAATATCTACTGCAAGCATTAGCTCAGAAAGAAAGAAACAAAGGATGTATTTCTGTTTATTTGAGTGGAACGGTACCGCGCTCAGAAATTGAGTTTCCTCTTCGCTTTTGGCAGGAACTCTTGTGAGTTTTGCAGTGTTGGTTCGTGTTTAAATTCAAAACATTTTGATTACTTGGCTGTCGTTTCCAAGGTTCGGCAAGAGCTAAGTGAAACTAGAAATGTGCATGTATAGACCGTCTTGCCAATTTACACAGGTTATGTCGTGACGTCACCATCTTCAGCATTCATCGTGGTCTTTAATGCCTTTATTTAAATTCATTCAACCTAAAATCATTTGATAGTGGTTGTCAAATTTTATGGTCGTAAAAGAAAAACTTATTGGACCAACAGCTTCCTTATAGCACGCAATCTCGTTTTACTAGGGGAAAGGGGGGAGGAGTAAAATATTAACTCTCATAGATAACCCAACATTTCCCATCTATCTGGATCCAAATTTTGCGTGAAAATACTTCCACTATAAAACAATTGTCCATACTTTCTCCAAACTTGTTGGAACTAATACAATTTTAAAGTACCTAAATTCTCAGCATGATGATCTTTTTATATGTTGAATATTTTCAACATTACAGAAAAAAAAATTCCCCACACTTCAAAATTAACTGTCGTGCATAATTTTCCGATAAATATTATTCCTTTAATCTGTTTAATTGAGAGCTGGTTTACATTAACGTTTTGTCGTCAGTCTTGCATGAATCATGCTAAATTTATCAAACAAAACGTTACGTGTCGACGACAAGTTGGACGTTTTGCATTAGCTGAATGAGGTTTGAAACTCACAAAAAGATTGACGTGGCTGGAGCTTGTGTGCAAGCAAAACGTTAAACAAGTCAGTTCGTGTAGACATGTGTCAGTCTTATCGGTTCAAACTTTGTGAACCTCCCAATCCTGTTCTCGTAGACACTGGAGATTACAATTGATATTTCTAGTGCGTGTAATGGCAAAAGAAATGGCACCAGGCCTCACTATTTTTTTCACAGAGTTCATTGAGATCTACCTTTTCCTTGCCTCTAGCAAGTGAAATCAAAGAATACAGCAACCGAGACAAGAAAAACCCGGCATATGTCGCTTTGGTTAATAAGTACAAAGAAGTAGATCGTGAAGCAACTCAAGAATCGGTCATCAAAAATATTAATTAATTGTAAACATGCGTACTTTTTTTTTATTTACTTACCTTTAAACAGTCCTTTTTCAGAACTTCAGAACGTTTTATATAGCTTGTCAGGTTTTGGTATGCTTGTTTCGAAATTATAGTTTTATATTCAAGGTCCTTGTAGCTTCTGCCAGTCGTTAACAATCTTAACATTGCGGTCTCTCGTAGAGGTTGATATCCGCCTTCATGCCAGCGTTCTGTTTTTTTTTTAAATTCTGTTTTTTCAAGGGTTTACAATATGTCTATGTCCATATGTAATTGCGGCAATCTTCTGGTTCCTGCTGTCGTTATCTGAGAAGGTCATGTGGGAGATGTCACTCTCTTTATTAACCATGCTCGGTACCATTGTGAACGACTTGCAGACTTTGTTTTTGACTTCAATGTTTGGGCACGTAGTGCAATTAATTATTGTCAACAATTCTTCCTTTATGACGATTTGAGTAGTGTAACTATAGCTGAACGATTTGTGTCAGTTCTTATTGGTTAGTCTTTCCACATCATGTAAGACTGACAAAAAAACGTTTACGTGTAAACCAACCTATACGGACATAACTTCTAAGTGGGCGGTTAGCTTTACAGAGTCTTAATACAGCATCCATGCATTTCGTTTAGGACGGAATAGGTGAGGAAATTATGCTTTTATAACAATTATGCACATTTTAAAAGATTAAAACTAATGCGTTTTGCTAGGGACTCAAAAAAAAGTTTTTGTCCATTTTGAAAAAAATACAATTTTTGTTTCGCTCGGGACAGAACTCGGCAGTAGATGAGGAAATTATGCATATTCTTATATCAATTATGCATTTCTGGAAGTATTAAAATGGCCAATAAAGATGATTAAATTAAAGCAAAGTTTTATAAAAATCGTTATTGCTGATTTTGGACAAATATAATTTTTGACAAGTAAGTTTTACGGCAGGAGTCTCTAAAATTAAAACTACGTCGGTTATATTTTATGTGAATAACGAGAATTTCAATTTATAATATAAAGATGTAAATTACAATAATTTTAATGATTTTTTATATTTTTACCTTGGGGGTCTAAGAGGAGTTGTTATAAGAATAAAAATGAAAACACTACTTATACAAGGTCTACTAAAAGTTTTGTGAATTGTTTATATTAAACTCTAATTTTTGATCTAATATTATTAACACATGCTAATAATTATTATTTATTTGATAATTTTTGAATCATACGAACCTCAAAAAGTTTTAATTCATATAAATGAACTTGTAAGCAATAAAGTTATTTTCTTAGGTGGAAACTTCCTTCTGGAAAGTTTTGGAAAAGAGTTTAACATTAATTTAGTATTTGAACTTTTATGTTTCTATGCCTCGTTCACCTTTACAAATAATCTTCCGAATCCGTTCTGTATTCCTAATCGGAAAATAGTGTTTGAGCAACCGAGAAATAAAAGGACTTTTTTTAAAACGTTGTATATACATCGTTTGTTCAAGTATGAAATTGATTTTTAATATCATAATGATTGGTAGACGTATTTGTTCTTAATTGGGTAACAAACACCCAAACAAAGATACAGATGAAATACTAAAAATGTTAAGTTCGGGAAATCAAATATTCGGGAAGCATTGTGGAGTTTTTTTTTCTTTTTACCAAAATGAAAATACAGTAATTACAAACAAGTTTATTGAAAGTATACACTTCAATGGGGTTTCAGTTTTTTTCTAAATCTCACAGTTGCATATCACATATTTTCTTCTCAGACAATTACTAAACTTGTACAGACATTGCAATAACTCTCGCACACCTACTCAAAACCGAACTCTTAGCAAATAATAATGTTCGTGGTAATATTTCCGAGAACTACAGTAGTACAGTTATCACAATGGAAATTTGACAGGTTTAAAAGTGTAAATGAGCTTTGGATTTCTTCGTAGGTAATTAAATATATCAAATCGGTCAAATTTTGCTAGGTAACCTCAAATTTTGCGTGATGTACAGAGAAATATACACACAATGGGTTTAAAATAGATTCCTTCGTTTGCATTCCACGAATATGACCTAGCCATTTATAAAAATTTTGCGAGGTAACCTCAAATTTTGCGTGATGTACAGAGAAATATACACACAACGGGTTTAAAATAGATTCCTTCGTTTGCATTCCACGAATATGACCTAGCCATTTATAAACCCCCCTTTTTGGGCTCAGAACATCACAAAAAGTATGTTTTCATTAAAAAATATTAACTTTGATCTTAATGATGCATCACAAAACAATCCCTTTACTAAATACGTTCTGCGAGATATTTTTACCAAACACAAAGCATTATAACTTTAAACACATTTAAATTTATCCTTTCTTCACTAAAATGCGTCACGCACACGTCTACTCATTAATGAGTCATCTGATAACAAACGTCATTCAGTCTAGCTTCATAATGACTTTTTAACGTGTTGATAGGAAGTGTCCCTTAGGTCAACGATTATCATGTAGGACATGAACTGAAGTAAACCTCTGCAATGCTCGTGAGACGATCAAGTACAACTCATAATAACAAATTGCGTATTACTTATAATGTGTCATGCTGTCTAACACCATCTGTGATTGGTACTACACGCGCCATTTTGTCTGGCATTATTATAAACTAATTATCTCTTACGTTATGTGAGAAGAGAATCGGGGAATTTATAAATGAATTTATATTTGTGTTTTTGTTCAGCGTGTTTGTCGACCTTGAGCTTGGTATTGATATCAACAGATCGTTTAACTGTACAAAATGAGGTTTAACAGTCATTCGGGACCTTGATAATAGGGAAATCTCGATAAACTGTATTAAAATGCAATCATTTTGATATATTCTGAGAATTGGAGAAGTTGGCTTAAGTGAAATGATTAACAAAATTCCGGCTCTCGAAACCATTACAGCTGGGTTTTTATAGTTTTTAGGGATTATGTGTTTAAATAGTGTATTTCATTACTAGGACCAAAAGTGAAGCTTTTCAATATAACTTCAAGTTTAACGAAAAATGAGCGAGGATCGAAAAACTTCTTTTGGTCCAAGAGATGAACTATATTTTTCATTATACTACAAATAATATAAGAAAACAATTTCACAAAAACTAAAATGTTATAATCTATTTACCTTCAAATCGATGGTAACAGCTGTTTTATCGGTTATTTACAATCGAGAGTATCGGTTGTATTTATAGCTGCTTTACAATCGTTAATTAATTCGTATAAATGAAGTAACAGCTGATGACCTCGACAAAAAAGAACAACTTAAGCATCTCAATGCATGTATTGAAAACAGCTGTTTTTGAAGCAGTATGACGAAAAATATATAAAAAAAAGTAATCACTTAATTTTATATCGTAAAAACACGTTTGGACATCATCAACGAATGTTTTAAAGATGTACAATATGAACAATCGTAGGGCGTTATAGGACCTATACAGGTATTTTTTTTTAACTGGATCAACATTGGGATCTCTGGAATTCTGGATTTACAGAAAACTTCAAATGGCGGACGTTACCTACTTTTCCCTTAGTAATAAAATGTATTTGAATTTTTTTAATTCTATTGCCATTTTCCAATATTGCGGCCAACTTTAAAAAATTTCTTATTGTTGTACTCCTGATGTTTTAGGTTGAGTTCATATTTTAAATGAAATTTCAAGACTTTTTTACTCTTTAGTTTTTTCTTATATTATTTACTCGTTACGAAATATAATCACCGAAAGTTCACCAAAGTTCCCCTTAAAATACTTGGGAATAAGAGCCAATTTCTTAATACTCTTTGTTTTATGAATACTATTGGATTTAGGGTTTTATAAGACAGATAAGTCAATATTGTTATTTACTGATTGATAGACTATTATTTTAACATTTGTTATCTTAACAATTAAGTGAATTTAACAAAATTAAGTAAATATTTAAAAATAGCTCGGATACAATGAAGAGTAGTCTTACAGTTGATGTCCAAACTGTCCACTGTTGTTGAATATATTATAAAACAATTATTGATAGTGTAATGGTGTAATGATGAATTTGAAAATAAGATCTAGCTTATATTTTGTTTCATATCCTCGACCAAAGCATAACGTTCTTTATAGAGTTAATTTTTTAGGTCCACCCCAATAGAAAAAAATCAAAGGACGTTAGTTCTGGAGACCTTGCTGGTCCTATAGGCACGTATGTACATAGCCATTTTTGAGGAAGAGTAGTGTTCAAACACTGAACAACTACGTCATTATTGAGAGCTGGTGCTCAGTCTTGCTGGTATATTAATTTCATCCTGATATTAAGTGGAATTTCTTAATGGAGTTCATCAAAAGGAATCCTAGCTCCTGACAAGTTTCCTTCCTATAAAACTCCACTAAATTCAACAATGTTCATAAAACAATACATGTCCAACTGAAACTAAAACATTAGCTAACTTTCGGGATTTTTCTCATAAACGAGGAAGAATAGAAAAAATACCAAAGAATAAAGTCTTAAAATCTCATTTAAAATCGAAATTCAATATATAAAAATAGGTGTTTCCATAAGAAATTTTAAAGTTGACCTGTTATTTGGAAAATGACGATATCATTAAAAAAACTTCAAATACCTTATTTTATTACAGAGGAAAAATTCGGTAAGGTCTCCCATTTGAAGTTTTCTGTAAATCTTATAGTTTTAGAGAAAAATATTGTAAGTTCTTGTAGAATTTTAGTTAAAAAGTGATATACCGTATATACATGTTTCCTTGCTGTTTAAAGGGAAACCTAAAGACGCCTAACCTTTGAATATGCTAATAATATTAGGGCCGGAAAAGATCAAGAGTTTGTGAAGAGAGACCTGATAGGAGAGAGCGCGATCTACACCTGATTCATTAAAATGCAAGAATTTAAAAAAAAAACCACAAGCTCATGTCCGTAGTCGTCTAAAATGAAATATGAACATGTCATCAGAACAAATCTTTTGCTCCCTTTTATCGTATGAATTAAAAGGAGTAAATGCCTCAAAAAGTGAAGTCTGATCAGTGGGACTCCTGTTTGAAAATTGTATAAATCCAGGTTATCTCTAGAAATTAAGAATTGCAACACTGCCGATTTTCTGAAGTTGTTCTTCGTGGTTTGTAATGGTTATTAAAAAAATATGTAAAAGTTTGGAAATAATAACATGATAACATTTATAATGTGATATCAAACTATTAAACACAACATGTAACTTTACTTCACAAATGATAATAATAAATGAAATTGTAATATAATTTGTAATATAACCTTCACTATTTCAACCACAACTGCAATAGTTTTGATTTGTTTGGAAAAACCCTTAACCATTGAAACAGCTGATTACCAATGAAATAAGAGTGAAATGGTCGGGTAGATGCTGCAACTTGGTTGAGTAGAATCAATCTCTTGGCTATGGTAAAAGGTTGGAAGGACAAAGTACCTTAACCATTGAAACAGCTGATTACCAATGAAATAAGAGTGAAATGGTCGGGTAGATGATGCAACTGGGTTGAGTAGAATCAATCTCTTGGCTATGGTAAAATGTTGGCAGTACAAAGTACCTTAACCATTGAAACAGCTAATTACCAATAAAATAAGAGTGAAATGGTCGGGTAGATGCTGCAACTGGGTTGAGTAGAATCAATCTCCTGGCTATGGTAAAAGGTTGGAAGGACAAAGTACCTTAACCATTGAAACAGCTGATTACCAATGAAATAAGAGTGAAATGGTCGGGTAGATGATGCAACTGGGTTGAGTAGAATCAATCTCTTGGCTATGGTAAAAGGTTGGCAGGACAAAGTACCTTAACCATTGAAACAGCTAATTACCAATACAATAAGAGTGAAATGGTCGGGTAGATGCTGCAACTGGGTTGAGTAGAATCACTCTCTTGGCTATGGTAAAAGGTTGGAAGGACAAAGTACCTTAACCATTGAAACAGCTGATTACCAATGAAATAAGAGTGAAATGGTCGGGTAGATGCTGCAACTGGGTTGAGTAGAATCAATCTCTTGGCTATGGTAAAAGGTTGGAAGGACAAAGTACCTTAACCATTGAAACAGCTGATTACCAATGAAATAAAATTGAAATGGTCGGGTAGATGCTGCAACTGGGTTGAGTAGAATCACTCTCTTGGCTATGGTAAAAGGTTGGAAGGACAAAGTACCTTAACCATTGAAACAACTGATTACCAATGAAATAAAATTGAAATGGTCGGGTAGATGCTGCAACTGGGTTGAGTAGAATCACTCTCTTGGCTATGGTAAAAGGTTGGAAGGACAAAGTACCTTAACCATTGAAACAGCTGATTACCAATGAAATAAGAGTGAAATGGTCGGGTAGATGCTGCAACTGGGTTGAGTAGAATCACTCTCTTGGCTATGGTAAAAGGTTGGAAGGACAAAGTACCTTAACCATTGAAACAGCTGATTACCAATGAAATAAGAGTGAAATGGTCGGGTAGATGCTGCAACTGGGTTGAGTAGAATCAATCTCTTGGCTATGGTAAAAGGTTGGAAGGACAAAGTACCTTAACCATTGAAAGAGCTGATTACCAATGAAATAAAATTGAAATGGTCGGGTAGATGCTGCAACTGGGTTGAGTAGAATCACTCTCTTGGCTATGGTAAAAGGTTGGAAGGACAAAGTACCTTAACCATTGAAACAGCTGATTACCAATGAAATAAGAGTGAAATGGTCGGGTAGATGCTGCAACTGGGTTGAGTAGAATCAATCTCTTGGCTATGGTAAAAGGTTGGAAGGACAAAGTACCTTAACCATTGAAACAGCTGATTACCAATGAAATAAGAGTGAAATGGTCGGGTAGATGCTGCAACTGGGTTGAGTAGAATCAATCTCTTGGCTATGGTAAAAGGTTGGAAGGACAAAGTACCTTAACCATTGAAACAGCTGATTACCAATGAAATAAGAGTGAAATGGTCGGGTAGATGCTGCAACTGGGTTGAGTAGAATCAATCTCTTGGCTATGGTAAAAGGTTGGAAGGACAAAGTACCTTAACCATTGAAACAGCTGATTACCAATGAAATAAGAGTGAAATGGTCGGGTAGATGCTGCAACTGGGTTGAGTAGAATCAATCTCTTGGCTATGGTAAAAGGTTGGAAGGACAAAGTACCTTAACCATTGAAACAGCTGATTACCAATGAAATAAGAGTGAAATGGTCGGGTAGATGCTGCAACTGGGTTGAGTAGAATCAATCTCTTGGCTATGGTAAAAGGTTGGAAGGACAAAGTACCTTAACCATTGAAACAGCTGATTACCAATGAAATAAGAGTGAAATGGTCGGGTAGATGCTGCAACTGGGTTGAGTAGAATCAATCTCTTGGCTATGGTAAAAGGTTGGAAGGACAAAGTACCTTAACCATTGAAACAGCTGATTACCAATGAAATAAGAGTGAAATGGTCGGGTAGATGCTGCAACTGGGTTGAGTAGAATCAATCTCTTGGCTATGGTAAAAGGTTGGAAGGACAAAGTACCTTAACCATTGAAACAGCTGATTACCAATGAAATAAGAGTGAAATGGTCTGGTAGATGCTGCAACTGGGTTGAGTAGAATCAATCTCTTGGCTATGGTAAAAGGTTGGAAGGACAAAGTACCTTAACCATTGAAACAGCTGATTACCAATGAAATAAGAGTGAAATGGTCGGGTAGATGCTGCAACTGGGTTGAGTAGAATCAATCTCTTGGCTATGGTAAAAGGTTGGAAGGACAAAGTACCTTAACCATTGAAACAGCTGATTACCAATGAAATAAGAGTGAAATGGTCGGGTAGATGCTGCAACTGGGTTGAGTAGAATCAATCTCTTGGCTATGGTAAAAGGTTGGAAGGACAAAGTACCTTAACCATTGAAACAGCTGATTACCAATGAAATAAGAGTGAAATGGTCGGGTAGATGCTGCAACTGGGTTGAGTAGAATCAATCTCTTGGCTATGGTAAAAGGTTGGAAGGACAAAGTACCTTAACCATTGAAACAGCTGATTACCAATGAAATAAGAGTGAAATGGTCGGGTAGATGCTGCAACTGGGTTGAGTAGAATCAATCTCTTGGCTATGGTAAAAGGTTGGAAGGACAAAGTACCTTAACCATTGAAACAGCTGATTACCAATGAAATAAGAGTGAAATGGTCGGGTAGATGATGCAACTGGGTTGAATAGAATCAATCTCTTGGCTATGGTAAAAGGTTGGAAGGACAAAGTACCTTAACCATTGAAAGAGCTGATTACCAATGAAATAAAATTGAAATGGTCGGGTAGATGCTGCAACTGGGTTGAGTAGAATCACTCTCTTGGCTATGGTAAAAGGTTGGAAGGACAAAGTACCTTAACCATTGAAACAGCTGATTACCAATGAAATAAGAGTGAAATGGTCGGGAGATGCTGCAACTGGGTTGAATAGAATCAATCTCTTGGCTATGGTAAAAGGTTGGAAGGACAAAGTACCTTAACCATTGAAACAGCTGATTACCAATGAAATAAGAGTGAAATGGTCGGGTAGATGCTGCAACTGGGTTGAGTAGAATCAATCTCTTGGCTATGGTAAAAGGTTGGAAGGACAAAGTACCTTAACCATTGAAACAGCTGATTACCAATGAAATAAGAGTGAAATGGTCGGGTAGATGATGCAACTGGGTTGAATAGAATCAATCTCTTGGCTATGGTAAAAGGTTGGAAGGACAAAGTACCTTAACCATTGAAACAGCTGATTACCAATGAAATAAGAGTGAAATGGTCGGGTAGATGCTGCAACTGGGTTGAGTAGAATCAATCTCTTGGCTATGGTAAAAGGTTGGAAGGACAAAGTACCTTAACCATTGAAAGAGCTGATTACCAATGAAATAAAATTGAAATGGTCGGGTAGATGCTGCAACTGGGTTGAGTAGAATCACTCTCTTGGCTATGGTAAAAGGTTGGAAGGACAAAGTACCTTAACCATTGAAACAGCTGATTACCAATGAAATAAGAGTGAAATGGTCGGGTAGATGCTGCAACTGGGTTGAGTAGAATCAATCTCTTGGCTATGGTAAAAGGTTGGAAGGACAAAGTACCTTAACCATTGAAACAGCTGATTACCAATGAAATAAGAGTGAAATGGTCGGGAGATGCTGCAACTGGGTTGAATAGAATCAATCTCTTGGCTATGGTAAAAGGTTGGAAGGACAAAGTACCTTAACCATTGAAACAGCTGATTACCAATGAAATAAGAGTGAAATGGTCGGGTAGATGCTGCAACTGGGTTGAGTAGAATCAATCTCTTGGCTATGGTAAAAGGTTGGAAGGACAAAGTACCTTAACCATTGAAACAGCTAATTACCAATGAAATAAGAGTGAAATGGTCGGGTAGATGATGCAACTGGGTTGAATAGAATCAATCTCTTGGCTATGGTAAAAGGTTGGAAGGACAAAGTAGAGGAGGTTATTTATTGGGAAAAGAGCAAATGTTCATACTCTGATCTTCTGCTCGGTAGCAAATTGTTTTTCTTTATCCTCACACTAAAGATGATTTACTCCAGTGTTATTGAAACGGCTCAGTTACTTAACATTTCAATTAGGTTTGGTTTTGTTGAAAATAAATGAAAAATTGTAGACATTAAAAAAATGTTTGTAACGGGTTTTCGCTAATTCGTACTTCATACATTCTCATACTGCATAAGTTTGTTAAAAGACTATCGTCCAGACTACAAGGATTAATACCAACGTCGAGAATGGCACGAGCTGATACATAGAAATATGAAAATAAATTCGCGTCGTATCACGTTAGCGTGTCGGCTGCATTTCGAGTTATTTACGTTGTTTTCATTACAATCGAGGTTAAAACAACGTGAACCTAATGACAGTTTATTGACAGCTGATAACAACGCTTCAATATTAACATAGAAAATCTGTTCTCGCATTACTGATAAGGAAATTGTATAGTCCTACATAATCTTTGTTTTTATCCGGCCAAACACTTTTAGCTTTATATACTACGATTTAAAATTCAAGATCTATTCCATCTTAGGTTATGACATATGAGGCATATTTTGTCGAGCAGGCCACCGTCTCGTCATGTTACACATGCTACCCAATAGGTAAAACACACACTTCAAACAGTGCCTTGTGCCTCCCGCACTGTGTTACTTATCTTTCCTCTCGAAATTCAAGCGGTGTTTGCTGTGGATTGCGACCTATTCATTCATGCTTCAAAATTTTAGCATTCAGATGTGGTAACCGAGCCTCGATAATAAAACAAGAACTTTTTTTAAATACCTCTCATCACTGTATTTCCCCGAATTGTCCTCATTTTATTCAATAGTTTATCAAAGATTTTTTTGAGAGTCTTGAGTTAAGCGTAAGCGTATGCTAGGTATGTATGATTTCAGTGTAGATAGTTATTAATTAATTTTACTTGGAAGCGGGACAGTCTTCGTAAAGTTTTGAAGGAGTGAGTTTCAGGTGTTAAACTATTGAGTCAATGTTATTACTTAGAGTAGTAGCGAGGTGTTCAGTATCAACTAAGATATTTGCTAATCCTCTGCATTCAATATTACGCGTTCAATCTTACCGCAGCAGTACTGTACTTTCCAGGTGGTGGCGTGACTTGTGGTAAAGGCATACGTAGATTGCAGTTTCGCTTCTTCCCCGTCTTCATTAGTGTAACAGGCATAAAGATTAAAACAAACTATTAAAAACAAGACGTTATTTTGCCAGTGTTAACAATGTGCTTAAATTATTGATTATCAAATGTATAAAATATTTTTATAAATAAAATATAATCCATAAAATACTCGGTCATTCAGTTGATTATCTGAGATCAATTTCTTTTGTTTGTTTTTTATATACCTTCCTTTTCTCGTTCTTTGTACGTAGGAAAATCACTAAATTATTACAGTCTCATGTAGGACCTAGATATTAAATAATTTAAACATTATGCTTGTAGACGCCAGGATCGTAATGTGATGATGGTGGTTTAAACTCACCGAAACCGGTAATCTGGATAATAATAAGGATTGTTTAGATGGAGAAAATAAGGTAATTAATTTATAACGTAACATAAATTTAGTAATAAATAATTCACGAAAATATTTTTTACTTGCTCGATATTTAGACATTTTGTGATCATTATTTCAATCATATTCAAATGGACTTTAACTGGCAAGGCTATATAAATTATTATTACAAAGAACTGATATTTGTACTATTTTTTTTCCGTAATCATTTTTTTATTATCCCCCCCCCCCCAGGCTATTCGTTTCGGCAAATGTTGAATACAACTGTATATTTTAGGACGTTATTTTCGAGAAACCATGTTTTGAATTTTTAAATTGGCCGCCAATTTATAATTAAGTCCAATTTTTTTTATTAATGAACTTATCTAGCAAATTGTAAAACTGAGCCTCATAACAAATTTAACTGTACCAATTAAGTGTATTGGTACTAAAATTGCGACTTCAATAAATACAGTGGGTCAAAAATGGTGCTATGAGCAAACATTTCGTAACATCGGGTCACAACGATTCTACGAGAGAAGTTGCAAATAACTAGAACTTCTGTAATAAATTATAAATTTTATTAATTAATGAGACTTTGTAATAATCCAAATCAATTCACTTCCTATTTGTAACAGAACATAAGCAAATGCGAAAACATAATCACTCTTAGGGTATTAGCAACATGTAATTACTGTTGTGTTATTGTAAATAGTAAATATAGGTATTGTTCATGACTGCACTAATCACAAGAGTATTGTAGTTTCAACAATAGTGTGCAACTTAAAACTAGAGCACAACAAACAATTAATTAGTTTTAGACATCCTGGCATATCAGATGACATGTGATTATTTTATACACCCTCATGATTGGAGTTACTCGTTAATAATAACTTATACCAAGTGTTCTAAAAGTCCCAACCCCCTATTATTTTTTTTATTAATGGAAATAGACAGATTTGCTTTGGGGAAAGTTTAGATAACCAAAGGAGGAGTTGTTGAAGTATCGAAATTTTCAACCCTTACCCCCAAAATGGGGTAGTTTGGGGATAAGTCAAGAATTTTAAATAGCAACCTATATTGAGTGTTATCTCATTTGAAAGGCCTTTTAAAAATAAGAATAATGGCGCAAACTAGAGGTCTCTAAGTTCATCCTACCCAACATAGCAACCAATAAACAATGAGGGTTTAAGAAGATACATAACCCTCAAATACTCTAATAGCCTCAGGGTCGGAAGAGAACAAAAGTTAATCAAATGAGACCTACTAAAAAAGATGAAGGATCTCAAGACTGCATGAAAAAAGGTGTAAAGTAAAGCTAGTGGTCCTTCTGGGTTAGCACGTCCCACAATCACTATAGTATGCTTCTTAGGGGTCATATTAAATGTCCACGTACATCGAGTTCGTTCGATTGGAAATTAAGTAACTTTTTAAAAGCTTTTATATATTCCAATTTTTTTTTTTTACATCAAAGATTTTTTTCTGCTTAGGGGCAATGATTCAATACAGGTTGGTAATACAGACCTTACATACCGAATATATTCAGTAAAAAACTATTGGTATCACAGTACTTTAAAGGATAAGATCAGTGAACATCTCATGATCATAGATATTGGCGTTTCCATGAGGGCGGTCTAAATAGCTTATATGTATATATTAACAATGTATTAATAAGTAAGAGTGACTATCATTTTGTCTTATGAGGTTGATATTCACCCTAACAACCAACACATATGATTTTACTTAATAGTACAGTAAAACTAAAGTTTTTTTTTTTAAATTTGTTTTTGAGAGAGTGGCATGTTGATTGCTTAAATGCAATAGTTAGTGTCAAACATAAATCGAAGATTTTTTACAGTAAAAGAGGTGAGTGTTAATTTTATAATCAATTTAGGTTTTAAAGCAGTTTATTTTTATAGTCTGTAGGTAAACGCACGTGTCTGTCTTTAAGTCGCAACCCATCTACACACAGACAAGATAATAAATCCTGTATATTTCAAACTTTGCATTTATATTCTTTGTATTGTCCCACATATTGAACTTGGGGTTTTTGGAAATATTATGTGTGGAGTATCAAATAGATCTAGACGATTACGAATGTGTTGTTTATTTGACGAAACAGTTAATTTGTTGCCACTATACTTTGTCAAGTTCAGGTTGGCGGGTGGACCCGGGACTACCTGAGGCCACCCTTATAATCCCTCGCCGCGTCCGTCTGAGCTGTACGTAGCCTAGGCGATGAGTCACCTACGGTATGTGTCTATACCAAGGTACACTTTCTTGAAATAATAATTTAACATGTTTAAAAGTATTTGAAATATAATAAAAACGTTATGAAAAATGATACCAAACTCGACCTAGGTATTAGAACATTTAATACGAACTTTATTAAGAATTGTTTACGTTGTGACTGTGACTTTTTATTTAGACAATTTAGAAGACAATACCTAGGTCGAGTTTGGTATCATTTTTCATAACGTTTTTATTAGATTTCAAATATACTTTTAAACATGTTAAATTATAATTCTGTTAAGAAAGTGTACCTTTGTATAAACACAACCAGTAGGCGAATCATCGCCTAGGCAGCGGACAGCTCAGACGGACGCGGCGAGGGATTATAGGGGTGGCCTCAGGTAGTCCCGGGTCGACCCGCCAAGCTGAACTTGACAAAGTATAGACTCAATTTAAAGTGTCGGATATCATAACAACACAATGAGAAATATGTGGAGTATAAGTTTTTAAATCAGATTTTGTGAGATGCGAGGCAAACAATTCAATAGCAATTAAATATGGCCTGATTTTTCATTATCTTTTTCAGAGTCTGTAGGTAAAACCAAAGATCCTTAAAATTTCACGCGCGTCTGTAAGTTGCAACCGTTCTATACAGACAAGACGATAAATCCTATATATTTCAAACTTTGCATTTATATTATTTGTGTTGTCACAGATTATAGAAAAAATATAGCGGCAACCAAAAAAAGACCTTGGTACCATGTATCAATATCATGACCTTGGTTATGAAGAATTAACTATGGAGTTGAAACATTTTATTTTTGGAAATATTGTGTGTGGGGTATCAGATAAAACTAGAAGTTATTCTGATTATGAATATTTATGTTTAGTCGTGTGTTTTTAGTACACTCTTGAACCTTTTATTTTATAAATATCTCCCTTTCTGAAGCTCGTACAATACTCAAGACTAAATCTGTTTAATATTAATACATAACCTCAAGGTGTATTGAGTTGTTACATGGTCTCAGACGATTTTTAATCTTGATAGCATTTTTTAAAAAAACAGGGTTTTGATAAAAAAACACCACGCAACATATATTTTAAAAATCTTGAATATATAACTTTAAAAAGTAATTATTAAAATATTTATATTAGCCTTTGTACAACCTTACAAAAAGTGTAGAATCTCAAAAATTTTTAGAGTATTTTAGGACGCAATAGAGGAAACATTATGATCACTCCTTCCCCATTGTTCACAAATTTTGTGTGTTTCGGACACTCTAACTAAAGGTTAGATTTGAGCAATAAAATTCCGCCTCAAAAACCATTTTTTTAGTTTAACTGTACTATAAACAGCTGTTTGCTACTAACATTCAGGTTGTGCTTACACCATGTTTAATAAGCTATTAAAAATGTTGGGCAAACTAGTAATACTGAATCTAATGTAATCGTATTGGTTATATTTAGAGTACTCGATGTATTGAATGCATTGTTAGCAGTTCTAGTAACAGCTGTTCAGGTTGTATAACTATTAGACTACGCCTAGCAACAGTCCTGTGAGTGCTGACCTTAGGTCTCAAGGTTAAAGTAATGCCTGGGTGCTTATTGTATATGACAACACCTTCAATATGCGATACGAGTGTTTTGCAATGATTTATATTGACTTTTTTTAGAGGACCACAAGAAAAACAGCTTGATTAATTTTGAACGATTAACAGCTGAGAATAAAAATTTGGGATACACCTATTGTTTAAATGGAACTAGCATTTTTGTATACAAACCAATATACTGTACTTCATCAAAAACGTGGCCCTCCGAGAAGCGTCAGTTAACATTTCCAAATGCAAACTCATATTTTTGATTACACGATTCCATAAAAACATCATAATTTATGAGGATTGTATTCTTTATACTTTTTTCAAATATACTAATGTTTAGGAAGGTAATTATAAAAAAGTTATTGAAATTGTAATTTTCAGCCCTAGAACCAAAACTAAATTTCTAATCGGATAAAATAAATGAATAATATAGCGCTAAACTCATTAGGTAATTCAGTTCAATTTGATTAAAATTTGTAAAATGATAATTACGTTTTGAAATCTAATGCTTATTTTAAAAAAATATTTAAAGTACATTCATTATTAATTTTTTAAATTTTTTATGTAGTGAAAACAAAACAAAAAGTTTACAATTGAAAATATTTAACCGACGCCCTCGGAGGACCTCAACTAGGACGAGGGGAGGATCGATTTGTGTACAAAAAGAAATCAATATCGCTTCTAGTAATCAAAATTTAGGCTGTACTGTTCATTGCATATCTCGGTCATTTGTAACAGTTTTTTAGTGTCATTAGTTTGTATTTGGAAATTTTCGTAAATTTTGTGTAAACAGAATTATGTAATGGGTTTTGTGGACTCGGAGATCATTGCAGTTCTACCTAGGCTTTAAAAACTTTTTACACATTTGATCTTCATCATCACTAGGGGTGATACTTTATTTGCATGCATAAAGAACTCTAGAGAATTGTCTTGATCTTTCATCATGTTCATAATTTTTTATAACAAACTATTGAGCTTTAAACATTATGGTTAGGAGAGGTTTAAGGTAGCTCTCGACCAACCTTGGGGTTGAGGAAGGATAACAGGTTAAATCGTTAGGAAATCTTTAATAATTTCTCTTCCTTAATAAAGGAATTACTAAAGGTATGTATGTAAAATGAAAGATCGTTAAGGGAGGACTATGGAAGCAACGTAAGAAGATCCTAAATAAAGGAAATCCCTAAGTGTAATTAATGATTTTGGTAAAATTAAAATAAATACTCATAACGGCAAGATATCTCGGAAACTGTAAAATATCAGGACTGTCTTATTGAAGATTGAACGGTGACCGGACACTCATTTCACCAAAATAGTTTTAAATCTACGTACTCTATTTATAGTTTACTTTTGGGTCAAATTAGAAAACTTTACACAACGTTTTCGGATCAAATACACAACGTTTCAATATCAAGTGATAAATTTAGAACATTTACAACATGATCAGTAGCCTAGGACTCAGTTAGAAACTAAAAAACAATTAAACTATATTATTATACAAACGTTATCAGGGAATCAGCAAGTCATTAAACTGTGCAGTAACACAAGAAATGGCATATTGTGCTCTTGAAAGGCATTATAATAAATGTTACAGAAATGTTTGAATACTTTATACTAATAATATGGACAATCCATAATTATTCCTAAACTTTAAACAGAGAATATTTTTTCTTATCTAACTATGAACTTAACTTTGTTCAGCATATGTTAATATCAAATCGAGAAGAAAAATAAGAATGTGGGAGGGGGAAAAAAAGAAGATTAAAACGGCGAATGATATGATTCCAGTCGGTTTATCATCTGCATGCTGTGTATTCTTTAAATTCTTAGAGATAACATTGTCGCAAAATATTTGTCCTATTCTATGTCGCAGATTGTTTGAGAAATGCGCACATATACACATGTCCTACTGTGCAAGATGAACGTCAGATCCTTTGGGTCTTTACAGTTCTAATTCTCCAGCTCAGCTTACTGTAACACAAAGCAGAGCATCATATCCATTGATTAATAATCAACCCTTCATCCTTCTTATGTCTGGAGTCCTTAATGAGTGAAAAATGATTTCTGCTTGTGAGCATGTAAAGAACTTGATGTGTACACTCCAATAATTAAAACCTGAATAAATGTGTAATAAACCTAATAGAATAATGAATCAAACTCTCCCCCAGTTAAAAACGAGACTGTGGGAATAATGTTTTGTAAATTTTCGCATAAATTGTATTTGGGAACTTTATTTTTAAGTCTTTTTGACCAAAAAGAGGAGGAATCTGTGTGTATATGAATATAATGGGATTGGTTTCTTCATAAGTGAAAAAATTGTGCATGTTTGCGATTTAGGGTGTTTCGGAACTACACGCTAATCTGTTGGGAAATGATTCTATAGCTAAAAATAAAATGCAAAGTTTATATAAACATAGCTCTGGACACGTTTCGTTTCCCGACTGTCAGCCATTTTGTGTAAAAAAAGACATTATATTATAGTGAAGATTTGGTATTCACATAATTTATATAATCTTTTATCAGTGTATCAAAAAACGACTTTATTTATACATTTCAAAATGGCGGACGTTAAAAATTAGGCATTCAGTATGGTGGCACGAAAAATGCGTACAGCGAAATATACGTACACGAGGAAACAACTCCAATTGACGAGGGTAAGTGGTAAATTTTAATACGAAATATGCGTACAAACCAGGAGCTTCCAAGAACCCCAGGTCATCCACCCCTTCATGCGGAGCGATGGCATTATTCCCAAGAATGCCAACCCCGGATGTGTCACTGGGTCACCCCAGTTGTCACTCCAGGTGATCCACCACTTCACGCGGGCCGAAGACATTATTGCTAAGAATGCCAACTCTGGATGCGTCACTGGGTCACTCCATTTGTCACTTTGCCTTTAACTGTCGTGGGAATAAGGTTAGGTTAGGTTAGATTTGGTTTGGTTACTTCCACTTTAAGAAATGTGGAAGTAACCCGTGAACGCCTAAAGGTTGTAAGCAGTTTTCGCCTGTCAAAATGTTTTGACGTCATAGTTTACCCTCGTCATCTGTCAAAACGTGATCATGTAAGCACCTATCGCAAGATTCCTGGTGTACGCATATTTTCGCTGTATGCATCTTTCTTGTATTCTTAAGTATCAAGTAAGGCTATTTAAAAAAATTCCTATTTACATAGTATTGGTTTTTTTTATTGGCTTTATTCACATCAATTAACTCGGAATTAAATTTTTCGAATTGTGTTTTTCGACTATACATTTTTTGACCAACTGTTGTTCTTTTCCGATTTGGCGCTATCAGAGTATTCGAGGGCTCGGGGTATTTTTTAGTTGATGACGACAAATTTTAATTGTTTTTAGATAGTTTTCGATTTTGTAGGTTAAATTTGAATATAAAGTTTCAGGAACACTTGAGTTATTATTTCCGAGTTAAACATATATTTATTTGTGAAGGTAGGTGATTACAAAATATTTTAATTTTAAATATAGACTATTATATTTATATAATAAAAATATTAATAATAAAATATTTTAATTATAAAATATATTAATATTTTGTATGATGCAATACACCCATTATTTTTATTGCATAAAACACTATTATATTGTGTCATTTTTTTGTAAATTTTGAAGCTACACAGAATGAACTATTATGAGACATTAATGAACGCAAATTCAACGTTTTAAATTTAAAAATCGGCCACATTTACTAACAGATTTTTACGGATAACAAAGATTGGGGACTTAGCGCTTTAAATTGTGGTATATAACCCCTATTTGTAGTATTGGTGAATATGTCATAAATTCGGGTGTTCAGTATTTGCAAGGGAGATCAGTACATTCTATAGCGACCTTCACGTAGGCCTCGCCAATGTGCTTCAAGCTGTCACCGCCCTCTTGGTAATTATAGTTCTATCTATTCGCCCTTCCAAAGAGGCTTTAATAATACGTCTGCAAGTTTTTTTAGTGACATTTATTTGAAATCAAATAAAAATGAATCGGTTTCAAGTCGATTTCTGTTAATCGATTCGTCCAATTTGCATTTTTTACTTACTTCTATTTACTTTTTTTATGTTCTCAGAATATCCGGTTTACGGATTATTTATCAACTACAAGAACTGCCTAATGCCGTACATGATTGCAAGTAACCTTATTTGTCTATGTTTGAGTTGTGGATTCGTCCTTGAATGAGAGTTAACTTTAACAATCCATTAGAAAAGATGCAGCTGATTAATAATAAAAATATCACACAACAAAGTTTTTCGTTGCCAAACAGTACTTTCATCAGGACTGGATTAATTAACAGGTTAAATTGGTTGTAACCTAGAGCGCTAAGATGTTTGAGGTTCAAACTATTTGGGGGACTATATTTTTACGTACTGTTTATTAATTTAAGTTACAAGTATGTACTGTATGGTGTTGAATTTCTACATGCGTGTAAACATAAAAACGAAAGGAAAGATTTTATAAATGAAAAGGATTACATGTAAAACCATTAAATTATCATTATGATTACAATTTTTTTTTTTAAAAAAAAGCTATTAATTTTAACGATTTCATTACATAAATTTCATTTAGTTAAACAATTATTAGAGTCTCTAAGTATTTTTTTGTTAAATTGGATTTTAATATTGGAGAGATAATCAAATGAGAACCTGGTATTTCGTATTATTTATGACATACAATGTCAGAAAATGCAGATATAATAATTGTTTTATTGACTCGTGAAAATATATAAAAAAATAAACATTTTAGCTGAATTTACAGTTTGAGTATTCTTCAAATATATATTGTTTATTTCTCCAACGTATATTATTATTTCCTTATTTTTGATATATTTACTTAAAATTACATTTACAGCTGAAAATAAAAATTACCTTCAGTTTATGTAGAACAGTCTTGAGTAACTATTCTAGCCTAACCACCTTGTGAACGACGGTGGAATTTGCTGCAAATCAAGCTTTTTGCCAATTTGGCAAGACGCCATTACAAAATTAAATTTGTCATAAACAAACTATTTGCTCTTGTAGATAAGTTGGATTTTGAAAGCAAATAAATCCCACGTAGTAAGATTGTACGGATTCATTTATTACGTGCATTTAATCGTGTGAATTCATTATGTTTTCTTGTTACCAATAACGTGTTGTTTTCGTTACTATAAGAAGTGTTGTTCATTTCAAGTGGATAAAATGTATACATATTTAATTATTAGTCCTCTCTCTCTCTCTCTCTCTCTCTCTCTCTCTCTCTCTCTCTCTCTCTCTCTCTCTCTCTCTCTCTCTCTCTCTCTCTCTCTCTCTCTCTCTCTTCTCTCTCTCTCTCTCCCTCCCTCCCTCCCTCTCTCTCTCTCTCTCCCCTCCCTCTATCCCTCTCTCCCTCCCTCCCTCTCTCTCTCACTCTCTCCCTCCCTCTCTCCCTCCCTCCCTCCCTCCCTCTCTCTCCCTCTATCCCTCCCTCCCTCTCTCTCCCTCTCTCTCTCTCTCTCTCTCTCTCTCTCTCTCTCTCTCTCTCTCTCTCTCTCTCTCTCTCTCTCTCTCTCTCTCTCTCTCTCTCTCTCACTCTCTCTCTCTCTCTCTCTCTCTCACTCACACACACACACGCACAAACACGCGCACATACTACATTATTTGTTTTGAAGTTATGTTTTGAAGTTTAGAAGACGTACTAATCATAAATTTAGAACCTCATTAGGAACCAATGATAAATTAAAACTCAAAATCACGTGTCCGTGCGTGCGGACGCCTTAGTTTTTTATGTTTTCCGAAAAACTTTTACTCTCTTTTTAAAAATGACTTTGGCGATTAAAGTCCTTAATCGATTTAAAAAAGTATTTATTAAAGAAAGGATATTATAATATTTTGATTCCTAATAAATAAGTGTCACTGCATTTTATGTTGAAATATTTTCCATTATTGCTGTTTCATCGCCATAAACGGTCTCATCATTTGATCAAGTTAACACATAAATACTTTATATACTGTATACGAAACTAATAAAATATCAGGATAATTGACAAATATCATTGGAGTTTGTCACAATATTAAAAATCATTTAGCCCCTTACACTATGGGGACACATTGTTTAAGTTTTTTTTAAAACTTTGCTCTATTAGTGATTAGAATTCAATCATTTCAGGTTATTTGGAGATTTCGAGTTGTCTCTAAAAAAAACAACTTGTAGAGAGTTGAAAGATGACTTAATATTTAGCTGTACAACATGATATCAAAGTAATAATTCAATAGAAACATTGTGGGTTACATTAAACAAAACCTTATACTATATGCAATTGAATATCATTTTATATAAGTTCTTGTAAATTTAAAGTGATTACTTTAGAAACTAATTCAATGATATGTTTAATTTCGCATATAATTCACAACTTATGCAATATTTTAATGTTTGTTTTGATATGGGCGGAGTTGTTATTGAGCCATATTTGGTTCCTAGCTGATAAATATATGTTTTTTCGTAATCTTACAAAATAAACGGGTGTACAGTATATGAAATTGAGTATCTTTTCAGATAATTTCTTGTCAATTGAGGTGAGTACACTACGAACTAATTCAATGATAAGAGATGAGCTATTATTGAGCCATATTTGGTTCCTAACTGATAAATATATGTTTTTTCGTAATCTTACAAAATAAACGGGTGTTCAGTATATGAAATTGAGTATCTTTTCAGATAAGTTCTTGTCAAATGAGGTGAGTACACTACGAACTAATTCAATGATAAGAGATGAGCTATTATTGAGCCATATTTGGTTCCTAACTGATAAATATATGTTTTTCGTAATCTTACAAAATAAAAGGGTGTACAGTATATGAAATTGAGTATCTTTTCAGATAATTTCTTGTCAATTGAGGTGAGTACTTTATGAACTAATTCAATGATAATAGGAGAGCTATTATTGAGCCATATTTGGTTCCTAGCTTATAATAGTTTTACGTAATCTTAGAAGATAAAAGCGTGTACAGTATATATGAAATTGACTACCATTAAGTTCTTGTCAATTGAGGTAGCTATTTTGCGAACTGATTCAATTATATGGGCGGAATAAGTATTGAACCATATTTGGTTCCGAGGTGATGGTTTCGGCCAAACGCGTTTACCAATCGTTGAGATTAATGTTTTTTGCAATTAAGCCGAACGACGTATGTACAAATATAGAAAAAAATTACGTGGTCATTTAAAATGGCGGCCATTCAAAACAATTACTGCTTCATCATGTTTTCATTCATGTAAATTAAAATCTTTTGAGTTTTATAATAGTAGCCTACCAAATAAATTATTTTTTATATGGTTTTGTTACTTATGAATTCCTCTAAAACTTGATGTGAGTAGCTTGAGTATATCCATCAGTGAATTAGATTAAAATATAAACAGTAGTCGGATCATATATGTTTCTAATGAGGAGCAAGTAAGTACAATGTTTTCAGAACCACTAGTAGTATTGTACAATAAATGTATTTCTAGTGCGTTGCAAATTTTCATCTTGCGTAAATTTATATTTCTGTTTACGTTATTTATATGTTAAACACGGTTAAATATGATAATATGCTTAACAACACAGTTAATATAATTCAGATGCCATCACATTTCGTATCTTTCCTGAATGTAAGAAAATAATTTACGCGAATAATTGAGATTAGGGGACGTGATTGTAACGTCTAAACAGAAAGGATCGTTGTTTTTACCAAGGATCTAGGTTCTTAACAGACAACTCATCACTTACAGAAGCTATAATTTCATTTAATTGACCCTTTTGAATAGATTTCAATGTATTTATTTGCTAGAACATGTATCGCTAACTAGTTCAAGTGACAACAGCACAGCTTGTGTTGCAAAACAATCCCGCCAGAGTCGTTCACCTCGCCCGGAGCCTTTCTACAGTTCGACTTGTAAGCCTACTAAGGAGCGAGGCTAATTAAATGAAAGTCTTAAGTCAAGGCTGGAGGAGAAAAAAATGAAAGTACTTTTAGCAGCGATGTATGGATCGTTGTTTTGTGGGTGTTTAAACGAATGGACGTCATTGAGAAATGTGTGTGTGTGTGACCAAGATGCAACAATTCTATTTTTTCGTACTTATCAAGTTTTGTTTAAAAGTAGGACCCTCGTAAAACAAGTAAAATCCTGGTCATACAAAAATACCAATTCGGAAGTTATCAGTACCTAAACAAAATTAAAACGTCTATGATAATATTGAATAAATTCTAATTTCTCTAAATCGACTCCACCGATTTTGATGAAACACGATGTTCACTAACCCAAACTAATGTTTCAAAAATCTAGTAAAATAAACTCACGTTTCGATAGTTTGATCAAAAACGAAAACGAACCATTGATTTCCGTTTAAAACTCGATTTCAACAGATTACTAAGAACATCTAAGACAAGTTTGCGATTCGAGGATAGAAAATGGTAGGTCTATTTCACCTTGCAAGTACTGTGGTACTCAGACTCGATGTAGGAACGCGGCATCGATCCTACCCTTAGGAGTAATTTGTTATCATTACCGAATGTTCTAAAGATCCCAATTTTAATCCCATGTAGTTGAAATTTAGTTGTAAATTTTATTTTACAACTCGCTGTACGAGTTTTTAACTGGAAAACCAGTTCCAAAATGGTGATGATTTTCAGATTGAAAACTACGTTTTTCTCTAAAATAACTCACAATAGTTAATTTTTTGCCGTTTTAAAATCTGCATTCAATTTTGTCCAAATGATGTTCCTGTGATCAAAACTAATAATGTTATCAATACAAAATTATGTTTTTATAAGCACATAACCTCAAAATTATTTTTAAAAATCTGCAATATTATCTATAGTTAATAATTTGTTGAATCCTAATCAAATTTTACACGTACAGTACTCGCAATCTAGGTATTACTATTCTTTGAATAATAATAATAATAATTTTTAAATGGCGACTTTTTGAACGAGATTTCGTTAGTTCCTTTCTATCTAGGCTCAAGTTTCCGATCTGCATGTACAGTATTAATACCATGGTAGAGGTCAGCAAACAAGCGGAATACACAAATATTTGGTATGAAGCTGATCTGCTGACGTGATAGGACACGAAGTTCTTTTAGTGTTTTAACTTTCTCATACACATAACTAGAGAAAATTATTTGATGGGTCATATAATCGATGGTGTGATTTTCGAGGATCCATTTTCAGGTCTCTTGAGCACAAAATTGTTTGTTGAAACTATCTTGTCTGTCGCCTATCTATCTGGCATCTACAGCCTAAAGGTTCGACAGATTTTGATCTAATTTGTTGTGTGAGCATATTTTGGCTATTTCTTTCTTAGAACATTCTTTTTCGATAAACAAAAAACTTTCTGGAGACCAAAAGACAAAATTTCTATTTTACCAAGATCGGCTCTAAAGTGTTTAATATATAACTAATAAACATCCCAAACAAAAGTATTGGTCACCATCTTTACAAAATTGCCCGTTCGGGTGTTATCGAGTAAAAAAACACACACACACACACGAACAGAGTTTGTTTGACCTCATTTTTTATATTACAGATTTTGGTGAAATGTAAATATAGATGGTCCTAATCAGTGTCCGAATTGTAAATAATGAAAAGTGTGGTTTAGGTATTTTGACAGAGTATGAACATAACCTTGACAGCTTGTCATTAAAAAATAAATAAATTTAATTCACTTAATTTACGTCCTGTACGAGTTTATGGTAGCCTACAAGAGAAGCAACTATGGCTCTATCTAAATATTTGAATACTTTTAAAAATGTATATTTATAGAAGAAGGTGACTAAAAAGAAAGTATCACTACGTCTTATTATTTTTTTAAATATTTGAATCCTGTTTATATCTTTAGCAACCTAAAAAAGTAAAAGTTTAGGATTTTTAGTTGTGGGGGGGATTGCATAACAATTTCAAATGGCACGTCTGAGCTTGTGATACAGCATTTTAAACATATTGTGAGACGAGAAACAAACAAAGAAAATTAAATTCTGAAAACTCAAAGTAAAATGGCGGCCAAAAGAGTTATTTTATATACGAAATTAGATTGGTACGAAACGATCGCTGTAGAAGGCAAGACAATAGATTTTTCTAAATGATAGTTGACTGCTTCAGATTCAAGACCTGCTTGTGTTGTGGGGAATATCTTAAATCACCATTTAAGAGAACGGATACTCAGAATTCAAAAGATGAACAAACGAACCTTTTAAAAAACACGTTTATACAAAGACTGTACTTATGTAGAGGGAGAACAATTTGAACATTTAATAAGACGTAAGAACATAATGTCATACAAGATGTGTTATGCCGTACTAATCTAGCTTCGTAAATACAATACTCTTTTAGTCGCCATTTTGTTTTCGGTGGTCAGAATTTAATTTTCTTTGTCATTTTTTCCCCCTTTTTTCTTTCTTTTTTTCCCCCTCCTTGTAAAGACATTTAAAATAAGGTGTCTCAAGCCTATACCTGCCATTTCTAATTTTCAGCAACCCTGCACATTTAAATAAACATAAACATTGCATTTTTTAAATTGCCTCTTTCACCTAAAGAGATTGCCGTAAATAGATTTATATACAGTTAGAAGGAGTGGGGCTCTTTCCTACAGTAACTCATCTATCTTAAGAAATACATAGGAAGAAATTCAAGTAGTATAGAGATTTTTTCTTTTTCACCTAAGTGTACTATTTAGACATTTTTAAGGAGATAGCTATGAATATTATTATTGATTTTGTAAATGTTTTTGGAGAATGTAAATGCATTACAACGAAAATTATTATATTTTTAAGAGTCATGTTTGGGGGCTATCTTAGTTGCACCATATTAGAATAGACATTACATTAAATCTTCATTTGAAAGGTTTCATACCAAAAACTTTGGTAAAAATGCTTTTCCAATTTTATCGTTTATAAATATTTTGCCGGTAAAATAATAAAATGAAAATTATTTTTTCCTCAAAAATACATACTAATATGGTATTCCAACCATCTTTTTAATAAATTTATTTAATTTATTTTTATTATTAGTAATTTATGTAATATTCTTAATTTTTGGATTCTTAAATTCGACCCTCTCAGTTTCAAGAGTACCACTTGGAGATCTTATGAGACAGTGGCTCCACTTAGTCATGGAAGCTTACGCCGCTATGGGTTGATCGGTTGACATGATAGATCACGAATTACTTTTGGCGTTTTCCATGTATCCGCCCGATTACAGATCTCAATCCTACAAATAACAGCAGATCGTCATTGTGCACAAATTATACTCAAAAAGTTCTATTTTGAAATTTTTAACCATTTAAATAACAAAAACAATTTGATATGTACTATCATGATACTTACCACCCCCCCCCCCCCATAATACAATGTAATACAAGTTGATTATCTGATCGAATGCCCAAAAGTTGGTTGCTTGAACCTTGTTGGAATTGTAATGCTAGATCAAGATGTATACTAAATGGGGTTAGTTTGTTTAAAACAGTTGTTACGCAGGTTTTCTGACTTCGTAATTGTGTATATCATTACTTTCTTGACGTTGGGTAAACTTAACAAGAGGTGTATACATGTATACGTTCACAGTCTCCACTCGCTTCGCTCGTGTTAGTGTCTCGGAGCAAGTGTCTAGCGGGGCTCGAAGCTATACATATGTGAGCGAGCCTCCACTCGTTACGCTCGTGTTAGTGTCTCGGAGCAAGTGTCTAGCGGGGCTCGAAGCTATACATATGTGAGCGAGCCTCCACTCGTTACGCTCGTGTTAGAGTCTCGGAGCAAGTGTCTAGCGGGGCTCGAAGCTATACATATGTGAGCGAGCCTCCACTCGTTACGCTCGTGTTAGTGTCTCGGAGCAAGTGTCTAGCGGGGCTCGAAGCTATTCATATGTGAGCGAGCCTCCACTCGTTACGCTCGTGTTAGTGTCTCGGAGCAAGTGTCTAGCGGGGCTCGAAGCTATACATATGTGAGCGAGCCTCCACTCGTTACGCTCGTGTTAGTGTCTCGGAGCAAGTGTCTAGCGGGGCTCGAAGCTATACATATGTGAGCGAGCCTCCACTCGTTACGCTCGTGTTAGTGTCTCGGAGCAAGTGTCTAGCGGGGCTCGAAGCTATACATATGTGAGCGAGCCTCCACTCGTTACGCTCGTGTTAGTGTCTCGGAGCAAGTGTCTAGCGGGGCTCGAAGCTATTCATATGTGAGCGAGCCTCCACTCGTTACGCTCGTGTTAGAGTCTCGGAGCAAGTGTCTAGCGGGGCTCGAAGCTATACATATGTGAGCGAGCCTCCACTCGTTACGCTCGTGTTAGTGTCTCGGAGCAAGTGTCTAGCGGGGCTCGAAGCTATTCATATGTGAGCGAGCCTCCACTCGTTACGCTCGTGTTAGAGTCTCGGAGCAAGTGTCTAGCGGGGCTCGAAGCTATACATATGTGAGCGAGCCTCCACTCGTTACGCTCGTGTTAGTGTCTCGGAGCAAGTGTCTAGCGGGGCTCGAAGCTATACATATGTGAGCGAGCCTCCACTCGTTACGCTCGTGTTAGAGTCTCGGAGCAAGTGTCTAGCGGGGCTCGAAGCTATACATATGTGAGCGAGCCTCCACTCGTTACGCTCGTGTTAGTGTCTCGGAGCAAGTGTCTAGCGGGGCTCGAAGCTATTCATATGTGAGCGAGCCTCCACTCGTTACGCTCGTGTTAGAGTCTCGGAGCAAGTGTCTAGCGGGGCTCGAAGCTATACATATGTGAGCGAGCCTCCACTCGTTACGCTCGTGTTAGTGTCTCGGAGCAAGTGTCTAGCGGGGCTCGAAGCTATTCATATGTGAGCGAGCCTCCACTCGTTACGCTCGTGTTAGAGTCTCGGAGCAAGTGTCTAGCGGGGCTCGAAGCTATACATATGTAAGCGAGCCTCCACTCGTTACGCTCGTGTTAGTGTCTCGGAGCAAGTGTCTAGCGGGGCTCGAAGCTATACATATGTGAGCGAGCCTCCACTCGTTACGCTCGTGTTAGAGTCTCGGAGCAAGTGTCTAGCGGGGCTCGAAGCTATACATATGTGAGCGAGCCTCCACCCGTTACGCTCGTGTTAGAGTCTCGGAGCAAGTGTCTAGCGGGGCTCGAAGCTATACATATGTGAGCGAGCCTCCACTCGTTACGCTCGTGTTAGTGTCTCGGAGCAAGTGTCTAGCGGGGCTCGAAGCTATACATATGTGAGCGAGCCTCCACTCGTTACGCTCGTGTTAGTGTCTCGGAGCAAGTGTCTAGCGGGGCTCGAAGCTATACATATGTGAGCGAGCCTCCACTCGTTACGCTCGTGTTAGAGTCTCGGAGCAAGTGTCTAGCGGGGCTCGAAGCTATACATATGTGAGCGAGCCTCCACTCGTTACGCTCGTGTTAGAGTCTCGGAGCAAGTGTCTAGCGGGGCTCGAAGCTATACATATGTGAGCGAGCCTCCACTCGTTACGCTCGTGTTAGTGTCTCGGAGCAAGTGTCTAGCGGGGCTCGAAGCTATACATATGTGAGCGAGCCTCCACTCGTTACGCTCGTGTTAGAGTCTCGGAGCAAGTGTCTAGCGGGGCTCGAAGCTATACATATGTGAGCGAGCCTCCACTCGTTACGCTCGTGTTAGAGTCTCGGAGCAAGTGTCTAGCGGGGCTCGAAGCTATACATATGTGAGCGAGCCTCCACTCGTTACGCTCGTGTTAGTGTCTCGGAGCAAGTGTCTAGCGGGGCTCGAAGCTATACATATGTGAGCGAGCCTCCACTCGTTACGCTCGTGTTAGTGTCTCGGAGCAAGTGTCTAGCGGGGCTCGAAGCTATACATATGTGAGCGAGCCTCCACTCGTTACGCTCGTGTTAGAGTCTCGGAGCAAGTGTCTAGCGGGGCTCGAAGCTATACATATGTGAGCGAGCCTCCACTCGTTACGCTCGTGTTAGAGTCTCGGAGCAAGTGTCTAGCGGGGCTCGAAGCTATACATATGTGAGCGAGCCTCCACTCGTTACGCTCGTGTTAGTGTCTCGGAGCAAGTGTCTAGCGGGGCTCGAAGCTATACATATGTGAGCGAGCCTCCACTCGTTACGCTCGTGTTAGAGTCTCGGAGCAAGTGTCTAGCGGGGCTCGAAGCTATACATATGTGAGCGAGCCTCCACTCGTTACGCTCGTGTTAGTGTCTCGGAGCAAGTGTCTAGCGGGGCTCGAAGCTATTCATATGTGAGCGAGCCTCCACTCGTTACGCTCGTGTTAGTGTCTCGGAGCAAGTGTCTAGCGGGGCTCGAAGCTATTCATATGTGAGCGAGCCTCCACTCGTTACGCTCGTGTCGCCCCTGCCGGATCTCCATAGGCCAGGGTTCGAAAATACATTATTGACAGTAATTTGTCATCGTACAGAAGTGATGTTGCTACTATTCCTTGTTGAATATAAATCTACAAATATGTATCTAATTTAGTGTAGTATAAGTGGAAACACGCGAGATATGAATAAAAATCCGTTTAAAATGAACGCCATTTTTTGCATTTTCAATGCACTTTATATCAATAGGTTCTACATAAGCACACATTTCTGTCTTTTTTTTATCGTCGCTCTCGTGTCTACTTGCAGACGACAACACAAACTACGACATGTCGAAATCACTTTATCCGCTTTTTTGAAACCATAAAAAGTAAAGATTATTGAAAAAACTGGAAGTCTAAATTTTTGCCAAGCTTCTTTTACTGGGTACGTAATAAACTGTTTTGTATAAGTTTCTACTAACCTGTAGATTCCATATTACCCTGAAGTAACTGATTTTGTTCAGTTTGGTGATCTGTACACATTGACACCAAGATCTAGGTCGTGAATAATACATTAATATCGTTAAAATACATTGGCGTACTATCACGTCGACAATCAGTTTTGTGCAAAGTTTTATTTTTGTAAACAAGGAGCGTACAAAGACGTTTTCCATCGATAAAGAAACACACTATGAAGGCGGTTAGCTAAAACTGTTGTATATTGCACTGTGCGATGAAAGATTGTAAAAGTTTGAAGGAAAATCATTATAGAGCAGGCAATTACCCGATGGAAATTCTGTGTTTCTGCTTTTAACGAGACACTCCTGGGTCCAATTAGCGCATTCTGTTGACAAAAATGTTAAGTTATGCTATTCTTTGTATAACGTTATGCTAGAGACAAATATTCCTTTTAACTTAATTTTATGTAGGATCAATATAACGTTCGAATTATTAATAGAGAAAATCTGCAGAGAAATTCAAATTTTTAATATTTCTTTGATGAAAACAACGGTACTTGAGGCTATGAAATATACACCAATCTTATCCATAGGCGTAATTTGAATAGTTTTTAGAAGATAATACGGTGTATTTAATTATTTATTATCTCAAGCCTTGGACAAATACAATTAAGTAAAACGATAATCTATAGCACTAAAAATATACGATGATTTGCGTGTAAATATTCACTAACATTTACACAAATATATAAAAATACAATTTAAAAAACAGTTTTTATAGTTTGGCGTCAAGACATTCCTTCACCGAGTAAAACAAATTGAATTTCAGAAACTACTATAATTTGGTTACAAATTTTGACTTCAAGATCGACGCTCATTGAAATATGAAAATTGTCTCGTTTTGAATGTAATTCTACTAGAACCACAATTGTCCATATGAATTGCTTATTTTTGAGTCATCTATCTAGTGAAGTTGCCCTACAAAGCATTCCACAATTATTTAAGAGCAATGGAAACTGACCAAAGTGTGTTAATTTTAGAACTGGTTTAGTAGAGAACTTGGGAAGAATACAACTGAGGTGCACTTTATATACAGCTCATTTGTATGATCCACTCTCATTAAGAGAGAGCTTTAATCACTTTATTGCAGTCACTGTTTGATTAACCAACTCTATGTTAGGATCTGATTTATTTAATTCAAGCTTTAATTTAAAAATCATAAAGTTTGTTTTCATTGTTTTACACAAAATTATTTTTATAAAAGTATTGACAAGAAGTATTAATTAGGATAAATATTTTCGTTTTTATCTCCCATTTAAGACTAATAGTTTTGTCAACAGCAAACTGAGTTAGATTATCACATTTTAATGTATATAGAATTAATAACACCGGGCTCAAAATAGATCTTTTGGGACAAAAATTTAGACATATTAGATCGGATAATGAATTTCTGACCTTTAACAGTATTTTAGATTTGTGATATACGACTCGAGTTGCTAGAGTGGTAAACCTCTAATTATACATCTCCAACTTTTCAAATATTTATGATAATCAAAACTGTCAATAGGCTATTATACCATGTGTCCAAAAAGTCCCACCCCCTCTTATTTTTTTTTATTAATGGAAATAGACAGATTTGCTTTAAGGAAAGTTATAACCAAAGGTGGAGTTTTTTTGAAGTATCAAAATTTTCAACCGTTACCCCCAAAATGGGGTAGTTTGGGGGTAAGTCAAGAATTTTAAATAGCAACCCCTATTGAGTGATACCTCATTTTAAAGGTCTTTTCAAAACAAGAATACTGGCGCAAACCAGAGGTCTCTAAGTTTATCTTTTAACCAACATAGCAACCAATCGAATTGTGAATGTTAAACTACAAACTCCGGTTGTTTTTATTACATCACAAACTGCTCTATGTTGGTAAGAGCCTTACCTTGTTTTTTTAGCTCATATTAAGTTCTTGAAATGGCTACCATTTACTTTTTGGCAAGAAATAGATTCTGGACTCAAAAGCTTGTTGTACATTTCGTAACATTTCCGGTCTAATTATTAACGTAAAATTCACAATTCGATTGGTTGCTATGTTGGGTAGGATGAACTTAGAGACCTCTGGTTTGCACCATTATTCTTATTTTGAAAAGTCCTTTAAAAAGAGGTATCACTCAATACGTGTTGCTATTTCAAATTCTTGATTTACCCCCAAACTACCCCATTTTGGGGGCAAGGGTTGAAAATTTTGATACTTCAAAAACTCCTCCTTTGGTTATCTAAACTTCCCCCATAGCAAATCTGTCTATTTCCATTAATAAAAAAAATAAGAGGGGGTGGGACTTTATGGACACATGGTATATACGTACTGGGTGACGTAAAATAAAATAACGTGCCTTATATTAGAGATATAGACATGCGATTAGCGGAATTAGTTTTCTTATCGAGGGACCAGCAAAGATGATATTTTAAAATCTCAAAATGGGGAATCGGACATTTATATGGGATTACATGTTTTGTAGCAATTTTCATGGTCTCGTTGAAAGAAAAAAACAGGGTATAAAAGTTTTTTATACAAAATGGCGACCAAAATATATCCACACATCAATTTGAGAAAATCGATTATCCGTTTTTGTAGTGCAGTTTACCGACGAAGATAGACAATAGACAAGTAAACAGACATACTGATTTACAAAAATAGTATATTTCATCACTAGGACCAAACAAGAAGCTTTTCGATACAAGCTCAAGTTTAACGGCCGAGGCCGGAAAATGAGCGAGGATCGAAAAGCTTCTTTTGGTCCATGTGATGAACTATAATTTTCGTTATACTGCAAATAATATAAGAAAACAATTTCACAAAAACTAAAATGTTATTACCTATTTACCTTCTTATTGATGGTAACAGCTGTTTTAACGGTTATTTACAATCGAGAGTATCGGTTGTTTTTATAAATGCTTTACAATCGTTAATTAATTCGTATAAATGAAGTAACAGCTGATGACCTCGACAAAACAGAACAACTTTAGAATCTCAATGCATGTATTGAAAACAGCTGTTTTGAAGCAGTATGACGAAAACATATATCTTTAACTTGACGAACTGCAATTCTATAATAAATATACATTTTTGTAACCCATTACTAAAGGATCGGAAAATTTCGCAACCGTTCCCCTACGTAAATAGTACGGTCATGCATAAGCATAAAGAAACTTCAACGCTGGGATAACAGAGTGTGTTCAGTGAGAAATTAAATGTTTATGCCCGGTTAACATGCTCATGCCCGAGATAAGACTTAATGTTTTATCAAGTACAAAACTCAACAATAGCCTTAAAGTACTCCGTAGGGTATATTTTGAGGTTTCCTTTGTTCAATAAACTACCTCCATTCTTACTAGAAATCTTGGTTAAAATTTTAAAATATACCATTTCATTTATTGGTCAAATGTAACTTTGTATAACCTTTAGTGTGTTGTTTATAATATAAAACTATAATGCTTTGTACACAGCTACTGATTAGTTGACAAGACTCGATTTTTTTCTTGGTGTTTTTTTGTTTATTATGTCATTCACCGCACTTGGCCCTATAATAATTGATCGGAAGTTGCACAAAATGCTGTATTATAACTCGTGTAAATCTAAGATAAGAAAATATTTAACCTAACCTTACGAGAAAATATTTAACCTAACCTTACGAGAAAATATTTAACCTAACCTTACGAGAAAATATTTAACCTAACCTTACGAGAAAATATTTAACCTAACCTTTCGAGAAAATATTCAACCTAACCTTACGAGAAAATATTTAACCTAACCTTACGAGAAAATATTTAAACTGCCACCATTTCCCTTCCCCCCATTACTCTTACTAGCCCCCTTTACCAGTATAACCTAACTTATGTGATAAATCTGTATTAAATTTCCATCCATCAGCGTATAATAACGGATATTGAGTCTAAATTTGATTTTAGAGGGTTAATAACTTAGTTTTAATAATAACGTCTATATTTTTATCTTAATTTTGAGAAACAGATCACTACTTCCTCCTCCTGCCCAAAATGACATTTTGAGGTACTGAAATTGAATAAAAATATTTTCTCAAGTTTGTTTTTTAAATACAAATTAGTGGGGAGTTACAATTGATTTCCTATTTCTATCTCAAACCGTTTATCTACTATAGGCTACATCTGAAATGGGTGTTGTGTTACACTCGGTGTATATGCTCAGTGTAATCATGAAACCAACTGCTTTTCTCCGTCTATAATTTTGTTAATAATTGTAAAAAATCATTTTGAACTTTGGGAATTTTGAGTGTAGTTTTATAATTTTTGGTACAATGACGTTTTTTATCCCTTCTTGGTAGAGTTGTGGGGGATTTGGAGGGAGCTCAAATATTTTGAATGAAGGGAGTCGTGTGATGACCGTCACTCCGCTGAGATAATCTATGCTACACCTGATGATCAAATTGCAGTAACCTTTGTTTACAGCCCAAAAAAGGCTCCTCTCAGTGTAAGTTAAAATTTTCAAATGAAAAACTATGTTTTTTATTACAATTACTGTACTTTATATTTTTTTAAATCTATTTATTCTTAGTATGTTTCAAAATGTTCTTAGTATGTTTCTAGCACCGTTTAAGAAAAAAATGGCTTTAAAAAATTGTTGAAGTTATAATTTTTCTGAGGGTTGAAGGTTTGATTTCACAAACAAAATTCGTTTTACAAATTATAACAAGATTGTCTGGATGTATCTAATTATTATAGAGAGAAATAATACTTTCAAATTTTTCTATCAAATGTTAGTCTTGGATATAAGCTGAAAGTTATAAAATTTCAACATTTTTTGAGAGCCACTATTTCTTAAATGATTACGCACGTATAAAAATAAGAAGATATATTGTTATGATATATGGAATGTTATTTATATACAATATAGGTTTACATTTAAAAAACCTTTTTACAACACCCTTTTTAAACTTACGAAATCGGGCGGTATATAAAAAGCTAGTTCAACTCATCAATATGTGAAGCTTAATTCGAGATTTTTTCTGTCGTTATTAATCCAATGTTTCAGACATATGCTAATTTTCTAACACTGCTTATTGCAATGAGCCAAAAAGTGAAAAATTACTTCTTTAGCTGTAGGAAGTAGTATACAGTAGACATTTTGTAGGGTCAGATGTCGGTCTTTCCATGAAAGAGATTCCAATAAATAGAATTATTTTGTTTTAAATTTACCAAAATAAAACACTAATACAGATTAACTAAATTCTTAGTATAGAGTTAAGAAGTGCAAGACATTGTTATCAGTCTAAAGGCAATATTATAAGTTATAGGATGCTTGAGGACTAGCATTGTTGCACATTAAGGAACATGATAACCAGTTTAAAATATTTAAATTACAAGATAAACACCTTTCCAAAAGACACGTGTTTATTATGCTACTTCTACTTTACTTACAGCTTTTAATCCTCCAAAATTGATGTTCCGGTTCCTATCCGATTAAGCAATAATAACATAACTAGAAGTCCCGGCTTCGCGCACCAACTGCAGAGCCAGGATCCGCCCTCTGTACACGCTGCTATTCATTGTTTCTCCATAATTAGTCATTAAATAAGTAGTTCATACTCATTTTTTTAACCATTTCATACATACTGAACCAAGTATTTTCCTAAGCAATTCATAAAATATTCATTATCCATAAATACAGGAAATCGTTCAAAAAGTGAAAATGGAATGTGATCGCCGAGACGGTCCTCTATCTTGATAATAGAACCAGACGATATCGATACAATTTTAGTGAAATTCTAAAGATCTTGTTCCAAGTTAATGTTCTAAGACTCGTTTAAACGAAACCGAGAGATATTTAATATAAAAGTATTTCTGAAAAGAAGTCAAAATGAGCGAAACGTTGGTTTTACCACCATTATTCGGAAACATTATTCTAATGTCCAAAACACGTCCATCTTTAATTGAATTTTTTCACCAAATACATCTGAATGGGCATTTTGGGGAAATGGCAATCACTAGGTTTTTGTTTCGGTTCTGAAAACATTGGTGTGTTAGTAATAAAATAAGGTTTGTTTGCAACACGCACGCACACACACACACACACACACACACACACACACACACACACACACACACACACACACACACACACACACACACCGCACGCACGCGAACGCTCGCGCGCGCGCATGCACACACACTACGCACAAACGCGAACGCTCGCGCACACACACTACTTTCAAAATGGTGACTCTTAATGTCAAATTGACGACAGGCAGGAATGGAAATTTTGGATTGTTATGAGTCCCCATTTTGAATAGGGGTGACTAAACAAAATCAGGTTTTTAGCAATACTATGTTCTACGTTAATAGAATTTTCCAATGAGAAGCAATACAAAATATTCTTAAAATTAAATTTCATCCTCTCTCGTCCCGAAAAAAATCCAGAGCCCCAACATGTAACAGTATTTTTAAACGGTTGGCATTTTTGACGGGGACAATAGCGATTAACGGATTGCGTGACATTCCTTTAATAAGCATTCCCGTTTAAAATGATATATATATATATATTACTGGATAGGCCAATGAATATAGAACACCTATCGACCATGGTGCTGGTTTTCTGATTGTATACGGAATTAATTCGCTTACGAAAATATCACCTCTTGTCATGTCTATTTATTACAAAGGTAATGTAACGTGTTATTACTGTACAAATATTCATGATTCTATCATTTGTTTCAGGTATGTAGAGTCTTATCGCAGGTGTCACATATCTCAGATAAGTAGACCTATACTTTAAATATATTGCAATAGTTATAGGTCTAGGTTGGGCTTTGTTAGCATGGTGTATTATTATACAATCAGCTCATTTAAATATTTGTGCATATTTGTGTGAACTTGTTGTAGGTAGACAGAATTTGTTCTGGAATTTCATTAAATTTTTTACAGATTTTATTATGTACAAATGACATAATATGTGTAGCAGTTACTAATGTGAGTGCCCATCGGCGAGGAAGGAAGGAACCAGATGACTTTTAAGGATATGGTTCCCAAAATGTTGTCGTTGAGTCAATAAATATGCTGTCAACTTGTTGAGGATGCGTACATAACATTTTAAATCTAAACTTACTTTCCACAACTTCATGTCTAATACGTTTATTAATGACTTAGAGTTGTCTTGAAACCGTCTAAGGAACAATAAGAGAATTCTTAATATTAAATTCTATCTGTTGGCATTTATCCCCAAGAAAAGTTCAGAAGTGGAACGAGAAATATCCAGCGATCTACTCGTAGGATAATTTATACCATTTTTGGATCATCGAACATTATTTCTACGATATATGGTGTGTTATTTAATTTGAGACCAGTGAATATCTCAAAATTGACAACTTTTAAAAAAATGTTAAGATGAAAGTTATTTGGATGGAAGAGCTAATAAAATGACATATTCTTTGTTAGTGCTATATTTCCAAGTCAAGTCATTTTTTAAAAAATGAACCTTTTCTATCTGTCTTTTGTTTCAAGATATTTAACAAAATATTCTTAGAGATCTGCTGACCTTCAAGCGAATACCACCACTTTTAGAACCTAATTACAAGATAGAAAAAATGGGTTATGTTCTTTTTTTCTTTGATAATTCTTTTTTTCTTCATTTTTGCATTTAAAAACTCGATTTTTTTTATTTGGGCTCTAAAACTGATGTTTTTTTGAGAAATAATATTTTTTTAATTATCTTGAAAAATTGAGTTTTCGTTAAAAATGTTTCAGATAAAAGTTAATTTTTCAGCCTAGAATAAGAGTGTACACAAAACTATACGCGTCTAAAAAAAAACTTAATTCACCTTCAAATGACCTTCAAAACATGACAATCAAAATAATACCATATTATTCATAATATTCAAATAGTCATAATACCATTTTATTACCTTTCGATACCAAATAAAAGTCTAAAACATTTATTTCCCTTCAAAGTTTGCCGTTTTTTATAAATTCACTTTGTCTCAATTTAAGTCATGCATCCGATAAATATATATAATGTATAATATAATATATAAATAATATATAATATTATATATATATATATATATAATTTAGATGCAGAAAGATAAAGTAGACAGGTATATATTATCATAATACTAAAATGGTTTTTGTATATCAAGAAAAGGAAACTAAAAATTATTATTATTACTTCATATTTCGGCTAATTGAAACAAAAACAGGAGGTATTAAATCCGTTTACATTGTATTACAGGTAGTAAATTTATGCACCAGAAAACATGTAGAATGTACTGCCAATCTTCGGGGCTATAAAACACAGACTTTACTAATGAAATACCGAGGAATATATCAACAAACTTCTCGCTTAACTCCATAAAAGTAACGAGTTCTAGACCTAACATTAACAGTATTGTATAGACTTTACACCGTTGCATGTTTATATCTAAAGCCTTGCATGTAAAGGGTCTTTATACACGCACACAACTATACACATCATGTATCCAAATTCTAGACAAACAAGCTTTATGAATTAAATGTGAATTATAATTAGGTTAAATTTATCAAAGTACAACAATTTATATTTCTATAACTACTAACACATTTCTGGAATATACTGCAAATAATTTATTTACTAGGCAACACCCATGGCAGTAATAAATATTATTGTCCCATCTCTATTATCTGTACATTAATGCAATGAATTCTCTTCCCATCTCTATTATCTGTACATTAATGCAATGAATTCTCTTCCCATCTCTATTATCTGTACATTAATGCAATGAATTCTCTTCCCATCTCTATTATCTGTACATTAATGCAATGAATTCTCTTCCCATCTCTATTATCTGTACATTAATGCAATGAATTCTCTTCCCATCTCTATTATCTGTACATTAATGCAATGAATTCTCTTCCCATCTCTATTATCTGTACATTAATGCAATGAATTCTCTTCCCATCTCTATTATCTGTACATTAATGCAATGAATTCTCTTCCCATCTCTATTATCTGTATATTAATGCAATGAATGTTTCCGTTCCATCTTCATTATCCATACCGTAATAAGACGAATGTTCCTGTCCAATCTCTATATCCAGTATGGAATCTTAGGTGTCTTTTAAGTCACTGAATACAGAAGGCGAATAATCACAGGAGAGATAAAAGTAAATGCATTTTTACTTCCCGAAAAAAAAATACAATAAATCTATAACCGTACAGGAATATCATGTCCCATCTTTATATCCTTACAGGAATAAAACAACTGTCCTTGACCCATATCTATATCCCTACAGGAATAAAACTAATGTTCTTGTCCCATTTCTATTATCAGTACAATAATGAAACGAATGTTCTTGTCCTATTTCTATTATTCATACAATAATAAAACTAATATCTTTTCCCATATCTATAATATCTATAACACTACAAGAATAAAACGAATGTTTTTGTCCCATCTCTATTGTCCGTAATTATTAAAAAGAATTATTCTTGTTCATATTTATATCCTTACAAGAATGAGCGAATGTTCTTGTCCCAGTTCTATTATCAGCACAGTAATAAAACGAATGTCCTTGTCCCATCTCTATCTACAGGAATAAAATAAATATTCTTGTTCCATCTCTATTATCCGTACAGCAACTTAACGTATGTCTTGGTCCCAAACCTTTATTCCTACAGTAATAAAGCTAATGTTATTGTCTCATCTCTATTATCCGTACGGTAATAAAGCTAATGCCCTTGTCCCGTCTCTATATCACAACATCAATAAAACGAATGTTCTTCCTCCATATCTACTATCCGTGCATAAATTTACAACCTAGCATCACCAAACATTAATACAAACATGTTCTTGGTTTGTATGTAATATTCATACAGTAGGCTACTAAAATGAATGTTCTTCTCCATATCTACTCTCCGTACATAAATTTGCAACCTAGCTACACCAAACATTAATACAA
The DNA here is from genome assembly GCA_963513935.1 of Aphrophora alni. Lineage (NCBI taxonomy): Eukaryota > Metazoa > Arthropoda > Insecta > Hemiptera > Aphrophoridae > Aphrophora > Aphrophora alni. The sequence continues at coordinate 111,360,561 of OY740768.1, read as the reverse complement.
ACATGTTCTTGGTTTGTATGTAATATTCATACAGTAGGCTACTAAAATGAATGTTCTTCTCCATATCTACTCTCCGTACATAAATTTGCAACCTAGCATCACCAAACATTAATACAAACATGTTCTTGGTTTGTATGTAATATTCGTATAGTAGGCTACTAAAATGAATGTTCTTCTCCATATCTACTCTCCGTACATAAATTTGCAACCTAGCTACACCAAACATTAATACAAACATGTTCTTGGTTTGTATGTAATATTCGTACAGTAGGCTACTAAAATGAATGTTCTTCTCCATATCTACTCTCCGTACATAAATTTGCAACCTAGCTACACCAAACATTAATACAAACATGTTCTTGGTTTGTATGTAATATTCATACAGTAGGCTAATAAAATGAATGTTCCTCCTCCATATCTACTCTCCGTACATAATTTTACAACCTAGCATCACCAAACTTTAATACATACATGTTCTTGGTTTGTACAGTAGGCTAATAAAATGAATGTTCCTCCTCCATATCTACTATCCGTGCATAAATTTACAACCTAGCATTACCAAACATTAATACAAACATGTTCTTGATTAATAAAACGAATTTTCTTTTCCGACATTATTCATACGTTAATACTACGAATGTTCTTGTGTTATCCTATTATCCCTACAGCACAGTTCCATTAACTTAGTAATAGGACAAATGAAAGACAAATTATATTTAACAAAGACTACAAAAGAACGTTGTTAAAGTCTCCATTTTAATGGAAAGGTTGATTCTATTATTAGATACATTAAAGAAAAAGGAAGAATTTTATTACAAATTTCGAATTTTCGTTTTCTTTGACACCTGAACCTTTTAACATAAAAAACATTATTATGTTACACTTAAACTAACAAAATAAATGAGGGTGTTTGTGATTTTCGACATCCAACATGTAACTCCTGTACTTACCGTCCATTCTAAAATACAACACGGCTACAAAAATGTTGGTACCTGTAGTAACTTTAAATTTGATAAGGGCGACTTGTGTGTGTGTGCATTAAAATCAATTTTTAAATTGGGAAGTAATCCAACGACAATATTCAAAATATCTGCCTTTTAAAACAGTGTTTGTATTTATCTTTTTAGTAATTCAGCTCACAACAAACTAAATTCTCAAAAAAATACTTAAAGTAATGACATTAGGGAAAATAATAAATTAGACACAATATTTCATATTTGTATTTTGCATATAATGATACCAATTCCATGGCTCTACTTTGAATATTGCAATTATCTCAAAATTTACTCAAACAAATATTTTAATGCAAGTTTCCTAAAATAATAACTCTAAGGGTTCAAACAAAACGTATTGGCCGTCAACTCAGAAAAGAGCCGATTCTGCAAACAAAACAAATTGGTCATCAACTCGGAAAAGTGTTGGTACTGTAAACAAATCATATTGGTCGTCAACTCAGAAAAGTGTTGGTACTGCAAACAAAACATATTGGTCGTCAACTCGGAAAAGTGTCGGTACTGCAAACAAAACGTAATGGTCGTCAACTCGGAAAAGTGTTGGTACTGCAAACAAAACATATTGGTCATCAACTCAGAAAAGTGTCGATGCTGCAAACAAAACATATTGGTCGTCAACTCGGAAAAGTGTTGGTACTGTAAACAAAACATATTGGTCGTCAACTCAGAAAAGTGTTGGTACTGCAAACAAAACGTAATGGTCGTCAACTCGGAAAAGTGTTGGAACAAAACATATTGGTCGTCAACTCGGAAAAGTGTTGGTACTGTAAACAAAACATATTGGTCGTCAACTCAGAAAAGTGTTGGTACTGCAAACAAAACATATTGGTCGTCAACTCGGAAAAGTGTCGATGCTGCAAACAAAACATATTGGTCGTCAACTCGGAAAAGTGTTGGTACTGTAAACAAAACATATTGGTCGTCAACTCAGAAAAGTGTTGGTACTGCAAACAAAACATATTGGTCGTCAACTCGGAAAAGTGTCGGTACTGCAAACAAAACGTAATGGTCGTCAACTCGGAAAAGTGTCGGTACTGCAAACAAAACATAATGGTCGTCAACTCGGAAAAGTGTCGGTACTGCAAACAAAACATATTGGTCGTCAACTCGGAAAAGTGTCGGTACTGGAATAAAAAAGACTCCAGGCTTGATTGTCGGTTCGATAGTGCTTCCGAGTAAGCGCGAGTTAGAAAGAGAAACTAAACCATTTGTCAAATCGAAAGTAAAAGGAGTTCATTTCGGTATATTCCAAATTGTGACAGCGCCTATGGCTTACGACATTTCGGAGAGAAGGCGAGCGCACGTTGTGTTGAAGTATTCGTAGCTTATTTTACATTGTAACAAAATCCGATCAACAACTTTAAAGTCGATTTTCAAAGTATCTAAATTTTGAGTTGTGTTATCATAGACGACCAAATTTAAAATTTAAAAAAATCTTTGAATCAGCTATAGTATGCCCTTTTACCAAATTTGATCAAAATCAATCTACTCGTACTTGAGCTATAGAGCACTTCATAGATGACAGTCGGACATCAATCCAAAAACTCTGTTTTAGGGGCTCACGCTATTTCTGCGAAAAATTTTACATTCGTTTTTTGACCATCACATACTTTTTGTAGTCTACGTGTATGCGAGTAAGGAAAAATAGTGACGTCACGTATCGGCTACCATTTTATCCATAAGGGAGGCGACACTGTTAAATCAAATTTATGTCATAGTTTACGTCGATTATATCCTTATATACTGTCATCTTCACTAATAAACGGCGGAAAAATATCCTACAAACTTACGCATACTAAAATTGGTATTCGGCAATTCACCTAAAATGACATTTTGAGGGTTATTTGTTAAAAGGAAAACATGAACTAAGAAAACTGTTTTAGATAGACTAATATCTGAAAATCTCAAAGTTAATTCGATCAAATTCGAGACGTGTGGAAGTTTATGACCCAAACGGTAGGTGCAGTTCATAGTTTTTAAAAATTTACTTGTGATATTTTAGAAAAATTTGATAAAAATCTCAAGTGTATATTTTGAGAAAAAAACGAAATTTTATAATTTGGTCTAATGACAGTAAGGAGTTATTAAAAAAAATTATAGAAGTCTCATTAGCCGTAAGATGATAACAAAAGCTTATTATTAAAATTAATTGGTCTATCAGTTTGTTTTGTAAAATAATAGATTAAAAAAGTAAATTTGATTTCAGGCATCCTAAAAATATATATAACTACCTAGTGAGTTTTACCCATTTCATAACTATTAATAAAATTATGTGTATGAGAAAAAGTAAAAATAATATTTTTCCACATTACTTGGCTAATAATTAATGGCATCATAGTCCAGTAATCTGTTCTGTTGTCAAAATTCACTTTATTTTTCAATGAATTTATCACAAAGTTGCATGGAAGATTTTCATATCGAGTTTTTGTAATCAGGGTTTTCTCTTTCTTTCTGCAGTCTCTCTCTCTCTCACTCCTCCCTCTTAGTTACTGCATTCGCTAATCTTTTGTAAGTGGAACATTGTGAGATAAGAGACTTAATGAGATAATCAGCTCAAAACAAAATGCGCCAATTTTAATGACGTCATTTGCTGTTGGCGACTGCTGTGGCAGCATAACTTGCATAGTAGCTGTGTGGTTTATGTTCCATTAATTATTGTAGATAACTCGTACAAATATTTTTAACCTACACATTTGTAAATGATTCATAATGGTAGAAGAGAGAGGTATTCAATTACGTACATTACATATACAAGATGTTAAAAAAATGTAGCAACGGTTTGATAACTTTTAAACTTTTAACGAAAACGGCAGAAAAACAAGATTGGGGCTACACCTATTAGTCAAATTTAACCTTTTTTGTACAGACTTATTCCGTTAGTCTACTAGAGGCCCTCTATCCAAAATTTTCAAATTTAAATCTAATTTGTTATTATTCAATATAAAATCACATTTTAAGAAGATTTTGTTATTGGTGATTTTCTATTTAATGTGTAACCGTTTAGAATACAAACGTTGTTGAAATTATAGAATTTTCGGTACTAGAACAAAAATTAAGATTCTAATTGAACAATTAAAAAATATGTATATATAATCACCCTAAAACCATTCCAGTGTTTTCGTGGATACAGTGCAAGAGAACTTTTGTTAAGTTTCTTATGTCGGAATATATTACTTTTACCTTGAAGCGTTTTAAAATAATTTTACCTATAATTCAAAATTTGGAGTTAGCGGTCATTAGATCAAAACTCAAAATTACAATTTTCTCAAAATTAGCTTTACGAATTTATTTCGAATTTTTTTTTAAATATGATAATTAGTGATTTAAATCAGTGTGTACAATTTCAAGGAACACAAATTTACGATTTATAAATAATTAGCATAAAACAAAAGTAGATGTTTATCATCGGCACAATCCTCGATTAAAATCATTTTAATTTAAACTACAAGTTTATGACCGAAAGAAAGTAAGCTGGAATTAGAATTAAAAAAAAAATTATCGCTGTTATGGGGGGATGGTTTTATTTAGCAAACTTGTACAACGTTAATTTGCATGCAGAAAAAACTTCAAATTTAAATTTATTTTTATTATGTAACATTTTGCAAAACATTAGATATATTTTGTGTATTCATTTTTTACTTTAACTTTTGTATTTATTGTATTTTGGAAACTTCATTTAGAGTACAACATTACCACACTCTATTCAGTATATTGAATTTTAATGCTACCAGGGTACAAAAAATTATATAAATAGCGACCCCCCTCTATTTTCTCCTGGGGACGTCTTTTTAAGGGTGTGTAGTATCCTAGAGCAAAACAACTGAACGATGTTATAGTGCTTAGAAAGTTGCTTGCAGGTGCTTAAGATCTTACTTCTAACAACCTTAACTATAATCTTAGACATAAAGGCGTTGTTTAAAGAAAACTCCAATTTATAATTTATAGAAAACAGAAAATCATTTCGACGATTTGGCTATTTACAAATACTTCAAATTAAAGTAATATTTCCCCTCTTATTCGTCATTAGGTAATATTGATAATTTACAACTTCCGTTTTGTAAATGATAGTTTGGATGTTTATGAACAAAATCTCGTCATAGATCAACGTACATTCGATAAGATGGTGGCCTTTTAGAATATGGATTCTTCAAATTTGAAAGCAGTTTCTATTGTACTTTATATCACATATCAAGATATTAATTTATCTTCTGGGATGACATTTTGGATACAATGTGTTTTGGGATGAAATGTTTAACTTATTTCCTCCTATATCTTACGAATATTACCGTTATTAGTATTAAGCGATACCATACTTGTTGATATTTCACACTAGATTGTTTTTTTATACTCTAACCTTTCATCTGAATCGTTTCCCAACCCTTTTAACATTTCTTCCTCAAACGTACTCATTATTATCCTATTAAACAGTTATATTATTTTAGTTGTATTCGCGTTGGTATTCTTTTGACTCGTTTGATTTCTCTTGTTTAAATAAAGAAAAACGGTGAAAACACTTATTAAAATTTAATATTATTTTTTTCAAGGAATAAATTAATCCTATCAAATAAGACGGAGCTGTATTTCAACAATTGCTGGTACAGCCGTTTTAAAAGTATTCAATTTCCTTCAAAAACCAGGGGCACTTTATTTATATCGTAATTGGTTAATAATTTTTTTTTCAATAAACTTTTGCAGTTGTAATTTGGGTCTCATGAACGCGGGCGCGCACATAGTCCTCACACTCACAATCCGAAGCAATGGTGTAGGGTTTTCTCTACCCTTAATCCAAGTAAGATAAAGTATCCCAGGATTCCTGTTACATCTACGGTTCTCATTTACATTATTAGAAATGCAAAACTCCGCCTCTCTTCATCAGACTTCCGTAGTCTTTAAGTTTTATTACATCTGGATTTCGTTTTTTTAATTTCCTTTCTACATTTACGTACTCGGTGGAGAATGTTTTAATCTTTCTTAAATTAAACACAATTTCATTTTAGCGAATTTCTATTATATATACATTCCAGCTATTACGTTCTCCTTCATGAGAACGCCATCATTTGAGACTATGAAAAGTTCACCAATCCAAGCAAAGCTAGTAATTTTGCAACAATTTTATATCACTATATGTTAACAAACGCCGTAGGGATACCCACCAAGTTAGTTTATCTCTAACAAGTCTCCAATTTACCCACCAAGTTTACAATCTGAGACAAATTTTACAATTTTTCATCCGATCCTCTTCACAATAGCTCATTTTGTACAGTATAACAAAAGTTGTTTTCTACGTTAGGAAAATTGTGTTGAAAAACAAAATCGTTGAAAATATTAAAACAAAATAAGCAGTAGTGATCGAGTAATCAGAAATTTAATAGTAACAAAATTGTGTTCTGAAAAACAAAATCGTTGAAAATATTAAACAAAATCAGCAGTAGCTCTAGTAATGGAAATTTAAATATAAGTCAATTGTGTTGAAAAACAAAATCGTTCCAAATATTAAAACAAAATCAGCAGTAGCTCTAGTAATGGAAATTTAAATATAAGTAAATTGTGTTGAAAAACAAAATCGTTCCAAATATTAAAACAAAATCAGCAGTAGCACTAGTAATGAAAATTAAAAAATAAGTGAATTGTGTTGAAAAACAAAATCGTTCCAAATATTAAATCAAAATCAGCAGTAGTAGCTTGGTAATCGGAAATTTAAAAGTCAAAAAATTGTGTTTAAAAACAAAATTGTTCAAAATATTAAAACAAAATCAACAGTACTAACTCTAATGATCGGAAATTAAGCATGTACGCTAAATTGGTTTTACCATACGTTGATATGATCCAAAAATGATCATACATTTTTTAAATGGGGGTAGTTTGAAATTTTGTTAGGTAGTTCCTTCTTACGAGGGTCTAGTAGCCCATTTGTATCTGGCGAACTGCGGACTGTCATGGTTGGCAAAGATGCGATTATACATCTTATCATGTCAAGGATATCAAGTGCATGTCGGGTATTAGGAAATTTTTAGTTTTAGCACGGACATTTTATACGCGACTTACTGCTATGCACAATAAGAATTTTGTTGCCATGTCCCATTTAAGGTAGTCGTTAAATATAAAACAGATTTTTTAAACCTTTTACAAAACAATTCTGTAAAATGGTCCACTCGAATTATGATACAATTTTATGTCCATCTCTACAACCTGGTTATACGTACCTAACCTGGTTTTTTAGCTAATTTTGGTACTCACTTTTTTTTTTCGTCGTTTAGTTGTTAAATGAATCCCGACTTTTAATTCGGACAAAAAAGTTATTTTTGGAGATAGGATCATTTAATTGTTCATTTTTTGTAAAAAACATTCGGTTGTGATTTTTATATAATTTACAACTTACTTGTATTTGTACAGTTTAGTCAGCTTTCTAAAGCTAGATTTTAAAATTTTGGTATTAAAAAATATGATTATAATTTAATTGTGTAAGTTAGCTTAAATAAAATTTATGTTTCACATAATTTTCCTGATCAATACAACTGACAAGAAGCCTTTGACGTATGAGATGCTTGGATCGTTCTGTGTTGTGCTGATGCCTCAACTGGACTGGTATCCACTCCTCCAAAAAATAGATAATATATATTTTATTATCCAAATAAAATATTGATAATTAAATATATTAAATTCCAAATTAATGGTTTTACCCTAAAAGTTCTAAATGGCATATGTATATTTCAACTTTTTAAAATATTGTATCGATTTATAACACTCAATGTTTGTCTATTTTTGATACGTTGAGTACCTACTAACAAGTTATATGCAAAAATTAAAAAAATTAAACCGACGGCTAGTATGTAAATCTGTATTCTTAATGCACATGTCAGTTAAAATAACAAAGTTAATATCTTATGTATGAACTTAACTATTTTATATCTTTTTGGTAACCATGGAAATAAGTTAAAATAAAAATGAGATTTGAGGAAAACAAAATAAACGAATGATTTTAATCAAATATATTTTATATGTAATCTAATCACTTTTATTTTACAGTGATAAACTAATGAAGCTTGTAGTTTGCATACGTGGTTCGTGACATAAGTTATATACATTATGGATCGATATGAGGACGCTACTTCATCCCTTCATAAAAATAACTAGATATAGACGAGTTAATTTTAAATTTGTCTTCCTCGGTAGAGCAAAAGTAATTTGTTTTTCTGAAGTAGATTATACTTCGTTGAAAAAAAATAATAACGGCGTGAATATATCGCACAAACTTACATACTAAGCAAACAAAAAGTACTTCTTCCCCAATATGCCAGTTTGGGGGTTTTCTGTCAAAATGTGAATATAAAGCTACATGTTGATTTACATGCTCGAATATCTCTGAATCGGCCGAACCAATTTCGATTAAATTGGTGATATGTAAAAGATTTTACCCCAAACCAATGTAGAAACCACAGATAAAATTAAAGTTTATAAATTATCCTAATAAACCTGTCTGTACATAGTTTATGACCGGAATTTGGAAAGATCGTGATCTTTATTTTTTATTTGGGAATAGGTTAGATTTAAGTAAAATCTGATCAGAATCATTCCAGACATTTTGAGAAAATCAAAAGTTAGTATTTTCGTTTTATGTTAACAATGATAAACCTCTAGAGATATCGCCAAACATACCCAAATAACAAATTGATAAACATCCGTCCGGATTGCCAGGACAACAGACGAAAGTTTTGTTTAAACTTTGTTGTTGAATGTAGTGAATTTCTCAGTACGGTTTCTCAACTAAATAAAAGCGGAATTGTGCAGTATATAATTGATAAGTAGCAAAATCGTTGAACACGAACAGGGACCCTGATACCACGACCCGCAGTTTAAAGCAAATCTCTTTTGTTAAAAACAAATATTTTGTGAGAGTTCTTGTAGTTTTGCGATATTTTTAATTACCACCATCGCAACACGCATCGTCAATAATAGATTCATATTAATTGCCACCAGTAAATACTATCTATCAAAAACTAGAACCTATCGGCATGCAGTTAGTTATATGCAGGCATGGATTTCTTTTGATGTTTATTGTATATTTACTCGTTTCTCGATTTTTACCTTACAAGCATATCGCCAAGCTGCAAATTTTTTAGTAATATTCCGTCAATTATTTTCAATATCAAATCTTAATCAAGGAATATTAGAAAATAAATAAACAAATCCTTCATTTGATTGAAATCTAACTAAAATAATTGTTAGAGATATTATTGCTGATTTTGTAAACCTCATATTTTGAGATTATGTTTTTAACTTTTTAATTATATTATTTTAACATCATATTAAAGACTTTAACACAGATTTTACAGTTGTACAAAATTAGTTAAAAATTATTGTGAGTTATAGAGATTTCAGATTACAAGTTATAATCGATAAACGATGTTTTAAATTTTTCAGTAGGTCTCAGTTTTTATTTTTACCAATAGATATGCCTCGTTAACGAACTTGTACAACAATATCGAGCCTACATACCAAATTCGAGCATACTCTGTTTTAAATTGTCACCTCCAAAACGATGTGGTTAAGTTGCAAAACGATTGATCTGTTTGGACTTCACAACGCAGCTGTTGTTATCTTTTACTCTACTACTACTATATGGATAATATACAATGTGGTTTAAAGTCCCTTCTCTATTATTTTTGTTCATTTTACATCAGATTGTTTTTTAACCAATACCACTCATTTTAAATGTAAAAACATTAATTTTTTAAGTGTTTTTTGAATTTCTAGGTCCTAGATGTCAACTTCAAAAATCTGAATGTGAAGGTTGTTATGCGACATATTGTTTAATACATATTTTTCTTTCACTTTTTTCCCCTCCCCTCTTTCCTAAACTGAATTTCGAGATATCAGTAAGTTTAGGTTGGGTTAGTATATGGGTTAGGTAGTTAACCTTAGCATTAAGATTTTTGAAGTTGACTTCCACATCTTGGACCTTGAGTGATTCCTTATAATTCTCAAATACTTATAAAGTCAGTTATTTCAAATTTTAATGGGTGGTACACGTTAACAAACAATCGGATATAAAATGTGCAAAAATAGGGAAGGTAGAAAGTCTTTAAAACCAGCCTATATACAATAAAATATACAGGAAATCATAGGGAACAAAACATTATAACTGTTGTTTAAATAATAAATTATTTTATATTTTTCTAACCATATGAAACTTGAAAAGGTTTTGTTTCATATATAAATGAAAACATCAAACAAGTAGTACATTATCCTCAAGGTAGGAATGTGTCTGGGGTGGAGAGGAAAAGAGGGGCCCCCACACTTCGTTTGTTGCGTTTGCTTTCAGCGGTACAACCCCAATAAAAAAAATATATAGACCTCAAATGCTTCTGTGTAAACGCCTTCCCTACTTTCGTTTCTTTTATCAGTGTAAATAAGAATAAAACATTTACAAAATTAAACTTTTAAGAATTAACTTGTACTTAAACTTTAAGAATTAAATGTAGCTAAGGAGTAATTTGTGTACCTAGTTTTCTTGAATGGGTTGTACCGTCAAGTCAGGTTAGAGAAGCAAGTAGAAGGGAGGACACGCCCATTACACCAGACACACTCCTAGTCTGAGGCTACTGTAATTGAAGATGTTTTTATATCGCTTGGGTAAAACACCCAATGGGAAAATGTTAGAAAGAACTGCTCTTAATGCCTCGTTCTGAGTATTAGATAGAGTTAAAATAGAACAGTGTGGGTCACTGAATTTTAAATTTATTTTCATTACAAACACTTTAATTTCAATATAATTTTGTTATTATTTAAATAAACGTTCTAGTCAGATTTCGGGAAGTTTAAAATTGTCAGCTATTAGTAACATCTTAGATAATCCAATGTTTGATGTCAGTTTGACTTTCACGTTTCGCTGGTTAAACATCTTGATTGGCATTGTGCAACGATAGACAGTAAACAATGGTCATGGATTGGCAGAACAAATAGATTACAGGATTGCAATACTTGAAGTGATATGTATTGTATCGCCCGGGTGGAGACATTCATTCAAGGTCACAGAGAGTTATCAATATTTTATTCCCAAATTACAGTGCAATGGTTCAAAACTAATCGAACTTTATAATGTAATTTAATGCACAAGTTTGACTCAAAGCGAAGACTATAAACGTAAAAACATCAAATCCTGGAAGCACGATAACTAATCAAAGCTTAATTCGATTTAAAACAAATTTCCAGTTAGTAAGGATGATATGATGATATTTTGTGATAAATCGATTAGTAAATTTAAATATGGTGGCCGCCGTAAATTGCTTTGCTTCTATATAAAGTGGCATAATAACTCATTTTATGTAATTTTAAAATAAGTATCCAATGAAGCTCAATATGACGTGCAGTTAAAATTAAGAAGGTTAAAGTTCATTTTCTAATATAGACATTCTAAATTTTTGCTATCTTCCTCGTGGAAACACAGGAACATTGTACCATGCATTGTCTCCGATTTTAATATTTATGTACCAGTTTATTTTCCACTGTGTATTTCTGTTAACAAATTCACCAGAGGTTGGAATTTTAGTCCATTTTACTCAAATATAGTGAAATTAAGATAAATTTTATAACTATTAAACAAGTTTTGTGAAATTTACAAAAGGTATCAGATTTTGAAATATCAAAAATTTAGTTTTGGTGATAATGAGGATAATTTTTGTTCGAACGCCATACAGTAGCTCATTTTATGCACTTTTGCAACCACAGGATTTTTTGAGATAAAATATAAAAAATATTTTTTCTGGAACATTTTTTAAAATGATAACCTTAAATTAGATAAAAATAGCAATAATAATAATCGGAATTTTATTAAAAACTATCATGTTAACTTGGTTATTATTATTGATGAAGGCGGTCTGTCAACTTCATGGCTTTTTGTTACAAAAACTAATAATTATTGTATAATATTACTTCAGAATTTTTGTTTTATCAAATGATGAAATAAGAATATTTTAAAGGTCAAAAGTAACTGAGCTGTATTTGTTTAAAGATATAACGATCAGTATTTGTAAACTTGTCAGCGGAATGTTTTGGTAAAACAACTTAACCGAAATCTTAATTAGATTAAGGTTGCAATCAAGTCATTTTTTCTTAGATCTAGAAGTCAAAAACAGAATTTTTCAACGTTGTTATTTTCGGAATGGTGAGTGTACCAGAAGTGTATGGTGATTTTTTTTATGTCACTTTAAACTAATATACAAAAAACTAAAATTTTATTTTGTACATTTTAAAAATATTTTAGTTTTAAATTTTTAATGCTCGATATCTCAGAAACCATTCTGTTATTAAATCAACTTTACATAATAATAACAATGATACAAAATATTTTGCTCTTTTAACAAATAAACAAATTCCATTTAAACAATGATCAAAATTCCTGATTTTTTGGCATCGATTTTGAAAATGTACAAGGCAAAGTTTTAAAAAAGTATGTACTGTTCTTAATATGTCATACATTTATGAAGTTATAAAAGTTATATAAAATACACGTACACAAATATAGAATGAATATATGTTTACAGGAATGTTTTGACATATTTTATGTTAGAAATCAACTCCCATATTTTCTCCATCTATTTAGAAAATTTTGTGAATGCCGTTGCCACATTTTCTGTCATGCGGGAGAACGAAATACATGTAAAATTTCTCATATCGTAACAATTCTCAAATTACCCATACATATCCCTGCCTTTTACAAAAACTTTGAGTTTATATAGATTAACTGAAAGTCCTCGTGTTTTTCCTAGTCCTTTAACAACCGTGAAAATATGTTTATTACTGTTTGTATTCAGTAGGAATTAATGCGCTTGTTTATAAATTTGTTAGACCCAATTTACAGCTTTTATCTCGAGAGGGGAACAACTGTTGAAGGTTATACTGATAAAATACCAACGAGTTGCAGTTGTGTTGCATTGATATAGACGGAGTGAGTAATACACAAAAATAGGTCTACTTATGAAAGATACCATTGTACTTTGATCATAGAATTTAATCGAGTCGATCTCTGCAGTACCTTTAATAATTTTGGAAGGAATATCAGAATAGGACTGCATCTATTGGTTAAATTGTACTACATACTACTTGTATAATTCAGCAATTTTAAAATATGCCACCTAGAGTTGTAAGAAATTTGTGTTCAACTATATTTCCAACACTTTAAAAGAGTCCCTCAAACATTTTTACGTCGACATTTTTAATTAAAACCAATTTTTGTATTGTAGGCTACGTATATAATTTCATATTTGAAATAAATAAATCACCTCAAAATTATTAAATAAATTTAATTATTATATTTGCAATTATTTAATTTTACAAATTTCTATTAAGATTGGTTGCAGTTAACTCCCGAGACATAACGAACTCGTTTCGTCTTTAATAAACCTTCTTTAATACCAAGAATAAAGTTATTTCAAAATGCGATTACTTATTTAATACTGTAATGTAGAAATGTAGGCTTAAGTTTGAAAATCTCGACTTACACCCAATGGGGGAAGGGGGCCTTTTTCATTTCCAAAATGGGCCGTATTTCTAAAAATAGAGACAGTTCAATTGGGCCAATAGGCGCAGTAATTCTTGGTTTTCATCTGTTAATGGATCAAAAGTTTTTAAATCGTTTCTCATACTTTATCTAAAATCCTGAACATTTGTAGAAATTTTTGCCAACAAAATGAACGTAGTCCTCACTCAACAAACATGTACTAGCATGTTATATTCTACAAGACTTTTATACAATTATTTTACTCACCTCATTTCTAGGAAATTTTTCACAAATTCAAGATCTTGAATTGACTATTAAGCAATCAATTTTATTAAAATCGATTGAGAAAAAAAAGAAACAATGAAATTGATTTTTTTAATTTTTTTAGAAGATCAAAAATTATTATGTAATTCCATAAACTGACATCTGATTTTTTTTTAAATTTACTGTTTATTATGTTTAATGTTTCACGCGAACCATAGATACATAGTATATCTCAAGAAAAATTAACCACAGACATATAGACGAAAAGATCAGCTTAAAACCTAAATTTCATCGAAATCTAAAGTAAACATTTTGTTCAATTTTGTGATAATAATATTAATAATAATAGTTAATAAGAGTTAAATTGTTTCCTCACTTATCTGAAATAAAAAGAATATTTTATGATTATTTCTTAGTACTATTTTTTGTCCCAGATTTTAAATTTTATAACTTTGTATTTTAAGTCAAACAATCACGGTGTATTCATTCCATGGTGCCTGGCCTCTAAATCCTTCTTATATACCCAAGTAACCAATCAATGGATTTTAATAAATTGACTATAATTAGGTTACTAAAGGTTTAGTTTTAAAAATTTTAACGTTTATTTTAGATTAATACATTTTGATATGATAATTTTACATTAATTAATATTGTATAAATAGGTGGTATACATTTTTCATAACATACATAAAATGTAACAACTCAACAATAGTCCAGAATTACATAATTTAAATTGTTCATTCTTTAAACATTTAAAATTACTGTAGTAAAGTTTTACTTTTCGAATATAAATAGCTTGTATTGAGCTCAGTTCTTGTTGTTTGTTTTTTTGAGAGGCTGGAGTTAATTTTTTCACTAGTTTTAGCGTACTTTTTACTCAAATTTTATTTTTAAAATGTCATTTCAGTTTAAACTCAATTTTTTAAAATTATGAATAGATTTTGATGAACCTCATTTTACTTTCTTTCATAAACGCAGTACGAGAAAAGTATTGATGAGATGAGAAACATTTTTGTATGGGTATATTAGTTTTGAGGGCCCTTTAAATTAATTTTTGTAATCATGTGTGTCGTCTGTATTTGCACTGAACTGTACTGTAATGTTTGAACCGATTTTGATCATTTTATAGTATATGAACGTTCTGTTTTATATCTCCGGAAGTTATTTTATATTAAATTCACAAACAAATTCATTCAAATTTGTGTAACAAATATTCCTATTTTGTCAATTGTTTAATGACTTGAGATTAAATTAAATTTTGAGATCTGGTTAGCTTTTTTAAAAAACCAACCAACTTATCTGCAATAGGAGTGTGAAAAATATGTGAGCTTGGGCATCTTTCATTTTGAGAAATTGATTACGATGTTTTCATTATTTTATTTCTAACTTAACCGAAATTAAAATCTTTTTAAATGTTCTCTATTAATTCCTGTCTTGCTTTTATCAGATGATTATTATTAAAAATAACCTGATTTTATTGTTTTTAAACGCTGCATGCTATAAATATTGTCCCCCCCCCTGATTCATAGATGTTATATTAAACAACGAAATTGTAAAATTATTTGTTAACTACGGTTTAAATTGTAATTTATTTTTGGCGAGGGCCTGTTTTAGTTTATTAAAAGCGTACTTGCAACCACTAAAAACACTGCCTCTTCTACTTGAGCCCTCATCATGATGGACTGGACAAAGTATCACCTAAGTATCATATCTTCTTGGCCAACGAGGACTCGCCGTTCTTGCTAGTCAGGGGAACTTATATTAGGCCTACTTTGTGACTATTTTATATTCTGTTCGGATCACGCAATATTTCTCCCATCTTGTTCCTTTCTATTTAGCACTCCTTACGTATGAAGCTATCCACTATATTACATTTATTGGTTGGTATTCCATCAAACAGAGTTCAGTTATTGGCGTGGAAAAATAAACATTTATTTTTATCACGGTGTCTGTTTAAGATTTATTTATGTACGTCACAATTATTTTTGAAAATCAAATTCACGATGCATTGAATGTAAAATAAAAGTTAACAGATCAGTACAGCAAAAGTTGTTTTAATAAATAAATAAGATATCGCAAAGCTTTCTGAGTACATATATACTAGATAAAGGGATCAGTGGGCAGAGCGATTCTGTATAGAGAGGAAGTGGGGGTGATGGCAATTTCAGTTACTTATATCACAGATAAAAGAGAAACTGTGCTTTTATCTGTTTGAAACTCGCATCTGACATTATGTGAAATATTATGTTTTCAATTTATATACTTAGTACAGTACGTCTATATGAGATCATATGCTCTAATACACAGGATGCATAAATTATGTTAATGATTTGATTGCTTTTTGAACAAAAGTGGAAGAGAAGCGAGAGTTATATTACACCTCGTTAAATAATATACAAAACTTTTGGTATACAACTCGTCCCAAAAAGGGTGTAAGTGAAAATTTTTAATCGTATGACTGGATTTACTTAATGATTTCAGTGCTATTTTATTGTTTTTAGAAACTGAGTTTTAATTTGGTTGCTGAAAATTTTATAATTCAACATGTGAAAGTACTGTTTTCAAAATGGCTGTCTATTTTAATTAAGTACAGAGTATACGATTGTCTTAGAATGTGATTTTATGTGGATTATAAATACCAATATATGTATTATCTATTTATCTATCTAATGTGTGTGTATATATATATATATATATATATATATATATATATATATGTGTGTGTGTGTGTGTGTGTGTAATATTTTTTTATATATATAGTTATTCTGTATATCATTTTTGGGTTGGACAAAACAGGGTTTTATAGAGAAGAAGGTCAATAGGATGTAAGACAATTTTTGTTTCTCTGCTGTAATTTTTTCAAAGGATATCGAGACATTTCCATTTTTTTTGTAAACACATAAATAATGTAAGCCTACTTCCTGTAAAAAAAAAAGTAGGAAACACTGTTCATGTAATTCAAGAAATAATATTGCAGCAGTATTTAAATTAAACTAACTTCGTATAATAATCGTCGCTGCCTCTCTTAATTAGTTTTATCAAACTAATTAAAATAACGACAGCCAATTTTACTCTTCCGGGTTCATTTAAAAACATGTTGTTATTCTATAATGTTTTATCGCCTCTCGTTGGAAATTGAATAGTTGTTGCGTTTTATCTATCTACTGGAAATAAGTGACACTTGCTGAAATTACAATCACCAATAGATAGAAAACACATTCCCTCCCCCCCCAAAAACACTTTATTTTTAACAAAACAAAGTGACGACGTTTCAAGGACCAAGTAGTCAATTTCAGTTGTTGTATGTGTCCAAGGCAAGGCGCTGAACGTTATATGCAGTAAATAAGCCGCTGAACGCTACACACAACCCGTAAGCTACTACTAACTAAATGAAATTATTTGTCGCTAAAAATGTCAGTTCGGAACTTGTTAGGCAAGTACCGCGGATGCTGTTTTATATGTGTATAAATTATTATTATTTTTTTAAAAATTAATCCCAAACTTTTTTAGCTTGTGTCGTAAATTTCATTAGATTAGATCTAATTTTTAAAGAAACCGGACACAGCGTATATTGTATTTTGGAAGTTATTTTAAACGATAATTTTCTTTTACTTGCTGGTTTGGGTTATTAATCTTCACATTTCATCAACATTTGAATGAAATGTGATGAGCCAATTTTGAGAAAATGCGTCTTCCCGTTGCCGATTTTTTGTTTCTTAGCGTTATCAGTGTTTTTTGTCTAGATCTGTCACATACGTTTTGTTTGGGTCTTTAGGGGCTACATTTTATCAGATTTTGTTTAACTTTTTTTCTATATCACAAACGAATGGACCAATTTGATTAAATTTGGTACGTGGGTGTATTTTAACTATATCTTTCGGTGTAAGAAAGCAGCCAAGGTGGTGAAGCCAGTAACCAATCTACTACTACCCTTCTACGGACATTATCCCATAGTTCGACATTTCTAAAAACAAATTGTTTCTATCCTGCATTGAGCTCTCCAATGAAGGAATCCAATATTTCTATTTCCAATACTTAATATTACGTATACAAATAATGTATGAGTGCGATGTTTTTAATGTGAGATCCTGCAAAGTGACAATATTATCTTATATCCCATCTATTGTATTAATACCTCATCACCATATTGTTTCTGGATACTACATCCATGACTAAAGTTATTTATAACTTATAATATATTTTTGTTATATATATATCTATCTTGTCTCTCAATGTTTTTATTTTATTTTTAGAATTAAACAAAAAATTAATATTAAAGCTTATGGGTCTTGAATTTAGGGGCAGATTTGGTGTTTTGATATAAGGTAAAGAATATAACCCGCTTTACTATTGTGTGTGTGTGTGTGTGTGTGTGTGTGTGTGTGTGTGTGTGTGTGTGTTTATATACAAATAAGTTTTGTGTTGTGAACGTGTTTTTTAGTTTGTTTACGTGTGCTAAGCCTGATGATGCCTTATGTTGAGGCTAAACAGCTGTAGCTACTATTAAGAATAATGAAGTACTTTTGACATTAAGGTATGTTAACTAATTAAAGAATATAAGTTGAACTATTATTTATATTAACATGAGTAATAGATGGATCAAAGGTATGAAGTCACTCCATTTAATGGGTGTAATTATTCTCAACGTTTGAGCCTTGCTGGAATAAAAGCAGTTGCCCTACACTATTAAGGATCTAAAGGCTGAGGAAAAATCAAATTTTATAAGAGATGAAGCAATAGCAAAATCGATTATATTTCAGTATATAAGTTACTCCCATCATGAGTATATCAAACAATAGGGAAAAAAACGTTATAGATACTTTGAGTAAAATATTTCAAATAAAAAGAGTATTAGTCAATAAATGGCTTTGAAATTTGAAGAAGGTAAGGTGAGCTTGCATAATATATTATTAAATATTACGAAATAGTAATTAGACTGAAAGAAGCTGGATCAAATCTAGAGGACCAGGATATAATAGGTCACTTAATATTACACGTTTTGATTTTGCAGCTGTTTAAACTATCTAAGGTAAATTCCCAAAAGAAATAAATGGGGGGGGGGATTAAGTAATTAAAGACGCGCGCACGTTTAGTACAATGTTTATTTGTATCTAGTCTATATAGAAAAAACTTCAAGATTAAAGAAATATTTGCGACTTTGTTTATTTTTTCGTTTTCCCTGGAAAATGTAGCTTCATCAGTAATTAATTATATTCCTGATTTCTTATTAATAATATTAAATGTAAAGACATACAGTCCGTATTAATAAATTATGTTTCAGTAATGGTCGTGTTTATCTTCTAGTAGTTTTGAATTGCGCATGTTTTTAATTATAGCTGTTGGATGTGTTTACAATACTAATGATGGCTTTGTTCTCAGGGTAGCGAGGTATGAGTACTAGTATAGTACAACAGCTTCGAGGGTTCAAAGACCTATTCTAGGGGTAGAATAGAACGCCTGCCTCTCGTAGTACCCGCCCCTTTATCGTTCATGGCGGAGCACTTTTTCTGTAATTTTCTTTGTGTTTCTCGTATAAAGGTTGTGACGGGGGAAACGTTGATTTTGCGATTTTCTTGAAAATGAAATGAGATTTATTTGATTCTTTCATAAATATTTACAATAGAAACTGTACATTACTTCTTAGTAATTTACAGCTAACATAATATTTTCTTTAAACAAAACTAACTTGGGAAATAATAGGTTGGGGCAAGGTTAAAAGCGTTATACAGTATTTCAATTCTGCATGCAGTGGTACCAACCCCACATCTCTTTGATGACAAATAGGGAAGTTATTGTCAAAAATGAAATTACAAACCCTGGGAAATTAAATTACGATTTTATGGAAATGACTTCATGCGAATTTTGTGGCAATAATGACATTTCATGTTTCTAGTTAGTGATGTGTGAATTCGAATTAAAATACTCGGTGAATCCGAGTATCAAAATCCTCGGAACATTCCAATCATCAAAATCTCAGTTTCGGAATAAAATATTCGGACAAAATATTCGTAACTAGGAAGAGACGATATAATATTCGTTAGTAATTCGCTGATTGGTAAGGCTGAGTTCGAATCAGATACGCAAAATCATTCTGCGCAGATACTCGATTTCGAAATGATAATACGAGTATTGAAATAATTTGAAACCGATTAATTCGATTATCCATTTCACCCGAGTATTTCTAGTTCCATTAAATTGCAAAACTCAATTAATAATCATGGATTCTTAATAATTTATGCACCGTTATTTAGAAGGTAAAAATTAGCAAATTTTCTGTATCTTGTAAATATTTTGTACAATTTACGGATTTTGAGATATTGAGGTTTTAAAATTTAAAATTTCCGCCATTTTGAAATGGTACAAAGTATAAACATGATATTCCATACCAAGATGGTTCTTATTAGATGTAATACATATACCAAGTTTGAAGTTGATGTCTTCAGAGTTACTAATATATAATGTATTAAGTAAAAAAGACATACAGACAGACGGAAAACTAAACGTTTTAGGACATACCTTCATATGAACTTTTTTCCCTTTTTGTATGAGGAATCATATCCCAAAGATCTGAAAGGTTTTTTAAACATCCTGTATATATATACGAGTTTTGTTAGGGCTTAGCTGACATCAAGAAAGTAGTGATATACACAACTACAAGGTTTAGAAAACCTGCGGGACAACTGTTTTACTGCGTAAGACTCCTTGATCTATCAATACAATTTAACATTTCTTATAAGGCTCAAAAAACAAACTTTACGTTTAGAGGATACGCTTGTATTTTATTCTTTGATGGGGCTGATGTTTAAGGGAATCCTAAAAGGGTATAAGTGAACATTTTACAATGGACAAACGATAATTAAACTATACCGTCCAATTTAGCTAAACTAATCCCTCCCTCAGGGAGCAAGTCAACATTATTATCAAATATAAACTATGTTTTATTAGTTTCCCATACAAAAATCACATAAAAGTGCATTTTATTCTTCGTATATTTTTTAAAAATTTATAACACTTTTTTAAAACGGACTAAAAGTATAAAATAGAAGATTATCTCCATATATTAAATTAAGAGTTACCTGTATTAGGAATTTTGAAAGTTTTCTAGTCGACAATGAAAGTTGCTCCCACACTCCATCCATCTATTTGTATGCGCTACATGTTTTTCATTTTAAATCATAGAAGTATTTTCATTGCTATTAAAAAATTCACAATCACAAATTTTAAGGACATTCTGTATGGCGTTATAAATCTGTATGGGGCTACGAGAAATTATTTTAAATTTTATATCCGTTTTAAAATTGTGCTTTAAAAAATATATTTTAATAATTATTTTCTTCTTTTTTTTGTCTTGTGTGTGTGAAATTTTGCAATCGCTTTTAAACATCTTGATGAGATTAACAAACCTCCAAAAACCACAATGTTGATGCCACCGAATGGTTTACTTTCATTATTTTTCAGTTGTCGCAATCTAGAATCGATCATGTAAAACATTTCGTAGGGAACTATGATAATCTCGTCGATGAACAGGAATTCGATGTGCTTCTGCAGATTTGGTATCAGCTTCAAATAGAGAGCAATGAGTGGTCCCAAATTTCTTACCTTATTTTCCCATCCATCTCAACTGGTAATTTGGATAATGTGTTCAACGTTGTTCCACCAACAAGTCGTGCCGCTACACCGGTCATTGCGCCAACTGATTTTTTTACCCTAGCAGCTATTGACGGACAGACAAGAAAGCGAGGTCATATTGCATTGTCATACAGTTCTGAGCTAAGTTTCAAGTCTCTAGCTCATCGGAATTTTAGTTTAATATATTGCAAAATTTGTACCGAATAGACAGACAGACAAGAAAGCGAGGTCATATTGCATTGTCATACAGTTCTGAGCTAAGTTTCAAGTCTCTAGCTCATCGGAATTTTAGTTTAATATATTGCAAAATTTGTACCGAATAGACAGACAGACAAGAAAGGGAGTTAATAAAAATGTGTTAATTTTTTTTACCATTTACAAGAGAGGATAAAGTTTTTTAAATTATAAACTTACCACCCCTAGAACCAAAACGAAAAATGGGTTCTAATAAAATAATTTGGAATAATAAAATAGCTTAAATTCACCAAATAATTCCAGTCAATCTAATTATAAATGCATAAATGATAATTTTGTTTGTGAAATTGGAACCTGATGAACTTTAAAAAAGAGAGAAACTCATTTTTTTAAAATTGCGCTTGTATTAATTCAATGTGTTATAGTTTTCACAACAATTTTATTCTTTCAGATTTTTAAAAATAGAATCTTAAATTTGGTTTTAGGGCTGAAAATTCTTGAATGTCAACAACTTTTGAGATCTACTATCCCCTATGCAGTTGCAAATTTTAAAAAAGTACCAATAATAAATCTTCTTAAAATATGATTTTATATGTAATCCTGACCTAAAAAATATAGGTGTACAGTTGAAAAGATTGACTTTCATTTTCTGAGGTGTCCAATTTTTATACTTCCCGAAATTAGACGAAAAAGTTGTTCAATTTTACGAATGGTCAAATGCTTATTCGACCGTATCAATATTTTTCTAAAACCGTAATGTGTCACCATAAAATGAAGTAAGAATGGTGCGTAACATCTACATTAGAATTTAGCTGATCAATTGTAAAAGTATAAAGCAACTGAAAAAACAAAGGTTCCTTATTTTGTATAGTGTGTTTTGTTATCTACAACGTGGCAAAACGCATGAGCTGCAGTTTGTATGAATGATATCTATAATTCGACTTTGTTTGTTTACAAGTACCTGATAACATTTTGTTGTCAAATACACGAAGTAGTGTTAATCATTTGCGATACTGTAATCTCTTTGTTGATTATTTTTGACTTTGTATACAGGGAGCCTTAAAACTAAGTAAAACTGTGTAAAAACAAGTGAGCATATTGAAAACATTTCGTTTTCCGGGTTTGTGTTTTCTTTCGAAGAAACGTATAACTTCAGGATTGTATGATTATAAATCTAGATTTGTTGTACGTACATATAAAAATTCTTTATTTTGTTAATTTTCAAAATGAGGATCCTTTAAAATCTTTAATTCCACACCCCTTAAAAACCATAAATTTACAACAATTTAAGAGATAAAATATTTTTCGGTTTTAAAACGACCTACACAATGATACCTATAATCTTATTTAGGTTGAAGTTTTGTGTACAAAAACAGTTTTAAATTTCCTGGTAATCGACTAACCATACGTTTGGAGGGGGGGGGATCTAAACCTCCAAACCAGTACCGCCAGTACATATTTTGTCATGTCCCCACAAAAAATATATGTGGGGTAAACAATTTGCTGTAAACTGTTGTCAACAGCTCAAACTAGTTGAGTTTATAAAATTGGCACTGATATTTTTGTCATCTCTGACAGTGGGTTTTATTTATTTATTATTATTATTATTATTGACAATTCAAATGTTAGGTAGCAAATGTAAAACAAACATTTTAAAATCTGGTTTTATCAATATTGGCTCAATTTTGATAAAATGTAGCTAACCAAATTCGTAATAGAATATCTCAAAATTGGGACAAACGATTTCATTCAAATTTCGTTGACATGTGAAAATCAAATCAAAGTACCAAAGGACACTTAAAAGATAATTAGGATGCATGAGTAATTTGAAAAATATCGAACACGTAATCTCTTTATCGTAAAAGTGTTCAGGAATTTTTTATGACGTAACCACATTACTCGTAGAAACTATGTTTAAGAGAAATTCTAAATTATGTAAGTTTTGGTATATAGCATCTTTTCATTAGTATATTCTCGCGCTTTGTATATTAATTATTTTAATGAAATACGTTATGTATTTCTCTCATCCCTGTGAAAACATTTATTTAATCTCTTTGAAATTCCTTTGGTTCGCCCAAAGCTTGTGTTTGGACTGTTAAGTGGGATAAAAGGGATGTTAAAGGAATGAAATCGTCGCTAATACAATCGCTTAGGCTTCCAGGAATTTCGCCTTAAAGAAACGTTAAGCTTTCCACAAAACCCTTGATTTCAATGGGCGTTATCACGAAATCCCACATCGTAGTCGTATCATTCATGTTCTCTTAACTCATCACTGCAAATAACTTTCCTTTTATTGTTTCACATTATAGCTATAATAGAACTACTTAGATGATGGCTAAAACAATCGATTATTAGTTTTTCATAAATATCCGTGTTGTGGAAACAAACAGTTTTATGATTCCTGTTGTCTGTGTAGTGCTATATATTCTGGTTAAATAAACCTATTTTGAAGAATATATATGTGGACATATGTTTACCATTTAAAATAAAACTTGAAGACTAATTTTCACAAATAGTAAGTTTATTAAAAATACGGGGTTCTTCACCGTACCCGTTAATTATAGTTTAGTCATTGTAACTCGTGCAACACTGAAGATGGCGACTTTGTTGTTGAAACGCTATTGAATAAATAAACGTATTGATTGTGAGAATTGTCTTCTAGTTTTTTTCTCGAGTATACCATCTCACAAGTCACGCTCAGTATTTATTTGTATATCGAGGCGTTCTTTTATTTTTCCGAAAACAAAAACACTTTTAGTTGCTGACATAAAACCAAAATTAAAATTGGTTCTAACAATGTTAATAAACTATTTCTAAAAACACAAATAAAATACATTGGTATCATCTTTCCCAAAATGACGCTTATCTGGAAAAATGGAACTATGAAAGTTAAAACATCTTAAAATGGACCCTAGCGATTTCGATAAAATTTTGTACGGTGAAGAATGAAAATTTAGACCCAATCCGTATGGAAAATAACACGTAAACATGATTACTATAGAGTTCGTATACTCACGGACCGTAATTTTATTTTATTAGCTGTTTTATGCATTATTTGAGTTGTTTTTCAAATTTCAAAACAAATTTGTGGGGAATTCGTTTCATCAATTGTGAGATGTTCCGATATTTAAGACAACTGTCATGGTTAGTTTTCGCTTTTTAACTGTAACTTCTGAATTAGACATTTTATGTGGATCGGATTACTAGTTCATCATGCCTACAAGAAATAGAAATTTGTATGTAGTCTTCGCTTTTGCTCACACAAAGTTCGAAATTTAGAGAGGATGGGAAGTACTTTTCTTTAGGGACACCTGATGTAGAGTCAACACATATGAGTTGATTGAATTGAATTGGAAAAAAACAAAGAATAAAATTGATTACCTAAAAGTTAACATAAGTTTTGTTGTAAAAAGCTAGATTTAACAAGTGTTAATTTCTTTCCGTGCATATCTTGACGTCATGATTTTAAAAGAAGTCGTCCTTACCAGTTGTTGTTAAATAAAGTCACATTCATCCTTGAACTTGGGTTTGCACAATTACTCTCGTATATTTTCTGCCTTAATATCCGTTGTAAGGATCTTAGCGGAAATTATTTTCCAACTTAAAAGGATATTGAGGGCGGGATGATGGGAAGAAAATAGAGGTAGAAAATAAACGTGAATTGTTTATTTAATAACTAAACAGAGTTTGTAAGTCTTTGTGGTTATAGGCTGTTGGAAAAGATAGAACAATGGTACTTGACAATTTAAATTGAGGGAAATAGTTCAGAGTGTTGATGGTGTTGAGAAAAAGTTCAAGGTTTTTAGTTTACATTTTGTTTGATTTCTTCAAAGATCATTTATCCTTCTGATTAATGTCTACTTTCTAACGATGCAGTAAATAAAATATAATGGTGTTAAAATTGATGATAAACTACCAATAAATAATATTTAATTAATTGGTAAAGTTTGTGAATTTTGCTACGAACGAGTAAAGAAAACCAAAATTACGTCATTCTATCTTTAATTTTCACAAATCCATATTTCTGTCTATCAAATTTGCCATAACACAGTTCTATAGATCAAATCTTCCTGTTTCGATCTCTGCTTTCCAAATCTTTCTATGTGTTACAGTTTTTAATCTATAAAAATTAAACAAAATCAAGAAAATGTTTTTTAAACGATAAAAATCACATTTTCTTCAATTCAACTTTTAGCTTAGTAAATATTATTTTGTTTCGAAATGTATAATATATATTATTGTAAAGGTTATTCAGCATGAACAGTCTCTATTAATTATAAATCTTAAAGTTGAAAATTGTTCATGGATACAATTTTTAATTTTTTTATATTAATATTTAAGGTCTTTAACCATCAACAACAATTTTAAAATTGTCTACAGTTATTTCATTACATGTAAACTTAAAATCGATAAAGTTTCTTACCTTGTTTCCGTCAAATGACCTATTTTTTGTGTTAGTGACGCGTTTCGTGACTACTACTATTTTCAGACACAACATAAATACGAGTATATACTCAACCGAGGTCGTCAAACACTAAAATTATTTACACAAAACGCACATATTACATTAAAAGTACGTTTATCTGTATTTCGAAGTCCTTCTCATTATAAAGCGTGAAAATATATTTTAAAATCCTTCTCCATTATAAACGGTGGCTATAATATTCGAAATCTTTCTCTTTATAAACAGTGCAAATGCATTTCAAAGTCCTTCTCTTTATAAACTGTTCATGTGGTTATGATTCTTTGTAACAATTTTATTTCCTCTATTTGCAGATATTGCTGAGAGAAATTATTGGTTTTTCTTTTTATTGGAGTTTAAATCTGTATTTGAAAGATCAATATTAATTTATTGATTTTACATTTCAAGATATTTATCATCGATAAAACAGTATATAGCTGATCATTTAGATTCCTTAAATGACAAAATTAAAATAAAGTTAATAAACTTGTATCAAAATATGAGTTCTTACACCAATGCCACGCCGTTGAGTGAAATGCTTGGGCACGGTATAATCAAGTCAACAGCAACACAAGTTGAGAGGTTTGTAGAACTTTGCCAAAGTCCAAAATGAAATCAGTATTATGGCTGCTTTTAAATTGGTTTTCGAGTACTAATTTACAATATCGATAAACTGTTAATCAGGGGTTTAGATGTGATGTTTGCATAGTAAAATGTAGACCTCTAACGTTTCTGCTTATTTAAACTCCTAATTATTGACAGTACGAATTTCGGGGGGAATGACATTTCGTTTTACACCTATCTAAAATCAAATCCACAAATGGTAATAATAATAAACCGTAAAATAATATTATACTTTTTAATAATATTGAACAGGCACCCATCCATTAAACTAAAATTAATCAAATATAATACTCGTTTTCAACTCATCAAAAATATTTGGGGAAAAAATGGGAATAGGCAGGGTGTCCTTATCAATTTTGCCTGATTTTTTAAAGGATATATTTAAAAAAATATTTAAATAGAACCTAAGCTTGCTTTGTTTGTGCTATTAAAATCTTTAGGGTACATTTTAGAAGGAAAAAAAACAAAAAAAAAACATTGTGGGCGCGCTGTGGATATCTCAAATCGAAACATCAATTATTATAGTCTTAAGCAAGTGGAACGTCATAGGTAGCATCAATACATATTGTGTTGTATTACATTCACCTAATAGGGAAAATTATTTGATATTGAGTTTTTTACGGAAATATTTTGATAAAGTGGTTTTTGAAATGTCTGTCGTTTAAGTATGCTCTTTGAAGCACAACTGAGTTGTAGAATATTTTAGATGTTTTTTATTCTTAATTTTTTTGATTATTCAAAATTAGGAAGTAGTTGTTTTATTACCAAAAAAATTTTTTTATTTATTTATTTTTTTTAATATTTCTGATTTCCTGATTTCGTTGATATTTTTGTAAAATTTGAAAAAAATATGTTTAAATAAATCACAACAATTTCTTAAGGCTTTAAACGAGTTTATCTCAAACAAAAATTCATAAAGAAAACTCAGAAATAGATTTTGTGTAGAGGGTGGTGAAATTATTTTTGGTTAGTATTTAGGTTTTTAATAATTTAGGTTGAGTGAGAAAGTAAATGCCATGTTTTTGTAACTCCATATACGTGCCACTTCATTGTGTATAATATGAACTACGAGCTATATCTGCAAAGCTAAAACAAATCAAGTGAAACGCTCGTAAAGATATAAAGTACAAAACTTTCCTCAATAATGACAAAACTCAAATTGGCTATTAAGTGTTGGTGGTGTTTTCTCGTAAAACAGTTACAAGGGTGCGACGCCACTGTGGATTGAAATCAATAGAGTGTCGTGAAGGGGAGGTTTTATATAATAATTTGCTTGGCTTCAGAACTGACACGTTTGTGGGGTGCCGAAACTGCTGAGGTGTTTCAACCGTTCTTTTAAACTACCGTGGATTTATTTATTTTTTTTCATATACAGGATGATTCAGGTTGACGTCGAAATAATTGATAGATATTTTAAAGTGATCCAAATTACCATCACATCTAAAGAACATATTTTCCGAACGTTGTTTTGTTTGTCATTTTCTTTAATATATTTTAAAGTTGGAATTTAGATTATAAAGTCAAAATTTCTGAAACTGTTAGCATAAAATTATAATTGGAAACATCACCATTTAAAAACGTCGCCCATTTGAAATTATTGATGCCTATTATTTTTAAACAAGTTGGTTTAATAAAACAAATTACTAGAGACCAATCTTGGAGAAATAATAAACAGAACATAAATAGTCACAAAATAGCGTTTAATTTTTGAACGCGTTTCAACAGCGTCGCTATAAATATGGTGTTTGTTGCGTTTATTATTTCCAGAAGTATCTTCTCAAAGTCCAGCTCTATTTTTATTGAAGTTATCAATTTGTTTGCTTTATTTAGCTCTTGACAATACATTTAGTTTTGACCAAAATTTCAAACGGCGCCATTTTGAAATAGGAGTTTTATAAAACGTACGCTAACTACCATTAGTATTCAATCTTTTCACTCATTATATAAATCTGTTTCTTATATATTTTACGTTTAAAAAAATAGACAGGGACCAAACGAAGTATAATTGGAATTTATTGTTTAAACCATTATAACGTTGTTAGACCTATTATTGCCATATCCCCGGGATGTTTGTTAACAGGATAACTTCTGAACCTGGATTTTTGTGAAGATTAAGGTTAATGCGTTTTGTTAAGGTGTTTAGTAACTATATACGTTATAGCAAAATTGTAGGAACCAATTTTAGAAAGATATTTTGTCGTTTTGTTTTGTGGTACAGGTAATTTTAAAACACACACAAAAGAGTGTATTCTCTTATCGTCGTTTAAAGGTACGACGTTTATATTTTGTAAGCCCCAAAACTCTTACACAGACATTTATAATAAAATTGTTCGAATTGTTAAAAAAAAAATTCAGTTCACACAGTAATTATTGTGTTAAAAAATCTTTTTGACCCTTGGGGAGGGGGGGGGGTCTGATATTTCCACTGAAATATTAAAATCTATTTTTCCTCCTAACATTTCTTTTTATATAAAATGAGAAAGTTTAAAGTAAAAAATTGTTTATAATTTTGATTGTAAATTTAAATAAATTATATTTATCATATGTATTTGTTTGATTTCAGGTAAGCATGAGTTCTTAATTGGAGTTACGATATTGGTAAGAATAAGAATGTATATATAGGCTACTAACCGCTTACAATATTGAGATTATTTTGTAAGACAATAGCGTCTGTCTCTCATCTACGGTTTGTGATCATATTTGATTCGTTCGCATAGTTTTTTTTTAACAAAACATGATTGTGACTCAATGCTTTAATAAGGATATAGGGTCCAATGTATTTCTTACAGATATTTTTTATTCGCATGTAACTTTACCGAATTACTTTCTACATAACACATTGTGTTCTAAATACTCCATCATTCGGAACGCTTGTCTGTAACAACGCATTACACAAAAACAGTTACTTAAACTGACTTTCTATTCTGATAATTCACAAGTTGTTTCCTTTGTTTCTGATATAGAAACTTTTTATATTTTATAATTACATTGATCAAAATATAGCATTTATGACCCATTCTTCACGGTTAATTGATTTGTGGCGTTATATTTGTAACTTGGTTCTTGTTAATTTGTGTAATGTTTTTTTAAATTAATAGTTACTGTAATCTGAAGAATTTGTGAATGGATTTCTCGAAATTTTAAGTGTCGCTATAAAATTAAAAAGCACGAACTTAAGATGATTATAGTACTTACAATGTATAGGATATGTTTGGCAATCACTATATTGAAATTCAGATAAATTTAATTGAAAATGTCAAAATGGGGGTCATTTTAAACAGTTTTTGTTCAAATCTCTGTTATTCAACTGATAATACGCCAAAGTAGATATAAATTAGCAGATTTCAATTCTGTATGCAATGTTACCAACCCAATCTCTCTAGCGAAGTGATTGTTAAAAATGTAATGTGAAATCCTACCCTCCCTAGAAAATGTGATATTCGTACAGTTTTAAGGGCCGAGACAAGCACGAGTGAAGGGAGCAGCGACTTTTTAATGCTTTACATCTAAGAAGTCGAACCAAGAGAGTAGTGATTTACACCTTTGTAAGCTTCGGAAAATATGTGAAACAACTGTTTTAAACAGACTTATCACTACTAGGTAAGACCCTTTGATTTTCCATTATAATTTAACATTTTCTGCAGGGCTCAGGAAACCAACTTTTGGGCATTCAATTTAAGGATTCACTTGTATTACATTCGGGCTGGGTGAACACTACAATAGTGACCCATCTTCGGGTTTTAAGTAATAGTTATTGTAAAGTGCGGAATGTGTGAACAAACTTGTTTTTTAAAGTTTTAAATATTGCCTGCACAATTAAAAACCATGACCTTAGAAATTTTACTACGGAAATGCTACATCTAATGAGTAGTACAAAAAATAGAACTAGTTTTTACTGTCTGTTGATGAAATAACAGTCATTACGTAAACTGCACAGCTGAAAATTGCATGGATTAATCATTACTCAATGTCACACCTGGAACTCTAGGGTTATGTTGATAGTTTATATATGGAATAAAAAAATAATTTTTTAGAAATTTTTTTAAAAACATCTACACTAGTGAAAGGGAAGTGTCCGCCAGTCCTACCCCCCTTATATATAAATATAATATATTTGAAAGAGTTAATCTGAAACGCGTCTGCATAAGTTGAGACGATGCTAGGAGTGGCAGAAGAATGTACTGTACTCAAATTACGCGGAAGTACGTACAGTACGACATAGCAGAAATGTGCAGAAACCGCTCTGTTTATCTAAATTATAATCCAATTTTACCCGAATTTGTTACGTATGTTCGATTTTACAACCAATTGGACGGTTCTTTCTTTACCCAGAAAAACCTTAGTTATATTACACAATGGCAGCCGTTTTTCAAATTTAAAAGAACTGCTTTTTTTACGCAATTTAAGGATAATTTTTAATCCGGAAGTCGTATGTCGTACCGAAATTTATCGTTTTGTATTACTTTAATCTCTGCATCATAATCTAGTTTTCTACAATAATAATAATAACTGTTGAACAAAATTGTTAAAAACTTAACCACAAAATAATTTTTTAAATCAATTACCTCTAGTAGTTGGGAATTCTAGTCAGACTTGTGTCAAATTTATTACTTAAGGTAGGCTTTACAATTAATTGGTCAAATATTAATTTTTCCTAAAAATAAATGGTTTGAATATTTCAAAATGGCAGCCTTTTGAATCTGTTATATCGTAGTTCT
This sequence comes from Aphrophora alni, assembly GCA_963513935.1. Taxonomy (NCBI): domain Eukaryota; kingdom Metazoa; phylum Arthropoda; class Insecta; order Hemiptera; family Aphrophoridae; genus Aphrophora; species Aphrophora alni. Next base: position 111,329,157 of record OY740768.1, on the reverse strand, counting down.
TTTTTACTTGAGTCCTGCATGATTATATAAGATCTGATTTTCTTCAACTGTAATGGTAATTCCAATATCAAAATTGCCGAATGAGCGGTTATACAAAAGAAATTATTATCCTTAATGTCGAGTAACTCACAGGTAAAAGTTATTTCACTTTCTTTTTTTTAATTTAAAAATTCTACTCAATTATGAACCAATTTTCCTGATAAACAAATTGTCCAATGATTCGTAACCGATTTTACATAAGAAAGATATATATATAAAATCTGACCTCAAGTGTTTACTAACAAACACATACAGCCAACAAGAAATGACGAGAACAGAGAACATTTTATAGTCTTGGGTAACTTATTGGCGTTTCCATGAAAGTCATGACAACAGCTGGCATTTCTATATTAAAAATATTGATTAACATTTAAAGTCATTTATTTGAAAAGCTGCACAAACTTTCTCACAAATGGACAGAATTGCAATTTGGAGAACTCAGCAAAGATTTTTCTCACTATAATATTTCTTCTCCATATTGCGAGAAGTAAAAGAACCTGAACTAGCTTCACTCGTGTCGGAAATTCAGCCTTTCAAGTTTCATAGCTTACTTTACGTATCTCTTTTATTCCCTTTTTAGGAAGTATTTCCACAATTAGGGGGATCTTTTTCAGATCTACTCAAGTATTACCTTTAACTTTATTATTATTATTTTTTAATTCTTTCCCATTTGTTTTTTTCCTACCAGGTTTCCTTTTTACGGATTATATTACAGAGTCTGTTTACTTATGAAAACATTGTCCTTTTTAAAGATTTCATACTTCCTCCTCTGATGTTCTCTGCTTTCTGACTGTTTATGCATTCTCCAAATTTCAACGTTAGTAACTCATTAAACCAGTAAAGTGGAGAATTTTTCTAACTGATGTTTTTTTGTAATGTTTATGATTTACCGATGATACTGTCTACGACTTTCGATATGATCCATACATTACCTTCGACTTCATTCGTCTTCGAAGTTGTTGAGGTTCATCCATATAAACCTAAATTGTGCAAAAACTCTTTTCTCCCAAAATCTTCGTCCTCTTCTGTATAACGTCCTCTACCCTTATCGAAAGTACACTGCCAATATATTGAAATTGTTTCACCATTAGACCTCATATTTCTACATATTTAAATCAAAGTGTACTTTGATACTTGATAAGGAAGAACGCTACACCGTTCCTTAAAATACTTACTAATTATTTTACTCGTGTCTGTAAATTGGAAGTAAAGTGCTTTTTTTATATTTAAATAGAATCTCCATGGCTTCCCTCAGGTTGTCTGTACTTCGAGTTTTTTATGACTGTGGTCGAGGTATGTACTTTTTTATCAGTTATTGACGAACCTTAATTTTAATTTTTTCTACTTGCAAATTTAGCATTTTGGTTTGAGTTATTATTTTTCATATTTCCTAGAATTTGATGAAAATTGGTAGATCCGATTTAAGAAATTATAGGCCTTTAACACTTGCTATATATAGGCGTTTTTTAAAACGATAACTGACTTTGGAATTTTCAATTACGGCAGTAATATTCACTGTATGAGTAGGTTCGCACAAAAACTTCGTGGTATTAATTTGGAACAAACTTGTGAAATGATTATTATAAAATAAAACATACAAAAAGACGGGCCCACAATGCTCTTTCTACGAAAAACTTAACATAGATTTTATTTCCGTTCCACTTCTTTCTCTTTAAAAGAAAGAAAATAAGAAGTCCCTAAGTCTTTCCTGTTTTTAGTAATTGAGGCTATAGAGTCCAACATTTGTTGCGTGATAATTCGGTTTCAATTGCCATACCCGCACGCAACCGTTGTCTACATTTTTGTGGTTTCACTTTCTGTGATTAGTGAGAGTAGGAATATGTATTATTACTTTGCCTTTCGGAAAGGGCGTTAAGTTCAAGCAACCCTTAATCGGTTATATTTTTGTGAGTAAATTACACCTCCCTGTTTGGTGTGCTCTCTACTTTAAACTAGCCTTGAATAGAAGTGGAGGACTATTTCTGAGCAGGATAAATACGTTTATCCAATTATAATTTGTTTTTCCTTGTTGTTTTAAGGCGAAACACTTCGCGACCATCATTACTTTAAAAAGAAGTACCTGGCTATCGAATACTGTAATAGCATCAGGGTTGGATGGGAAGAAGAGTTGGTCAAGAGGGACCTGATAAGGAAGTTAAACGAGAGAAATCTAACCAAAGACTAGTGTAGATCCAGCTAGGTTATCTCGGAATTACCACAATCGTATTTATAATTGAGCCCCGAACGTTTATATCCAATGGCAATTCAAGCATCTTGACGTACAGGTGATATGGTGACATGATAGAATACGAATTTCTTTTGCTGTTTTTGTTACAGTCTTACAGAACACGATCACGGTATTAATATATGCAGATCTTTGATTACACACAATGAACTAATTGAAGTCCTAAATAAGAAGAGGTTACAGAAATCCCATTTTAAACGGCCGGCATTTTAAAATTTTATGACCCATTTTCAACCATATTTTACTAATAGTAGACCTAAGTTTTCGTGCTAAGTTGGACTGAATTACAACTTAAATTCCGATTTAGTTTATAAGTAAAACATTATCTTTTATTTCTATATTACACATCTTTGAGCTTCATTGAATGCAGATGCGATATTGGGGTACCAAATTAGCCTCACATAAATATTGAACAATTGAAAATCGGTACCATTTTAAAATTAGGCGTCCGGATTGTGGTTAACAAACTTGTTTAATGGTTTGTTTTATCGAACATACTTGATAAATCACACACTCACATATTATGAGAGTTATCACAGTAATAATGAGAACTTGTGTATTAGAAATTATATTAAGCTTACTAATAATATTAAAAATACTCGATTATAGTTAATTTTAGTGTTTTAAAAAAAACGTTAGCCGCAAATGGTATTTTCATTTATATCTGGTTTCGTACATTGGTATTGATCATTTTCAATTCACCACAATTTGAACGCAGAGGCCTAGTGACCGATATGAATATTTACGAATGCTGTTCTACCATGTTTCAAAGTTCATATGTACACTGTAAACCTCAAGCTGCAATTAACTCTATGAATGGTTTTGTATCATAAAATCTATCTTAATATCAGCAATGTTAGTTCATCGCAATTTCTTCGTAGAATATAGACAGTTTTTTCTTCTTGGTGACACACAATTGATAAAGTCGGAGGCAGTGTGCGATCTAGTAGTTATTGGAACCTAACCTTACTTTCTATTGTCACAACAAATATGTTTGTAGCAAAGACTCTTGAATGCTGAGTTTTATCAAGTAACAAGTGACGGACATTAAACGTTCCAGGACTCACCTAATTTTGTATTACATTGCGTGAAAGCGTTTCTGGAGCGCGCGTCTGCCATATGGAAATCATCACCTAATTTAATATGATTAGGCTTGAGAACACAGAAAGGTAATTGCTTACAATTACTTTGTCACCTCTAACTTTTTTTAGTATGAAGAGATTGAACATATTTATGTTTGTAAATAAAGGAATAACATTTAATATGGCCCGGAAAAGTAAAAAAAGCTCACAATTGTCGCACAAAAACGGATTGAAACCGGAACACGACGCCATTAGAACTGACACATCCACTAGCCCAAATCTTTCGTATGTTTATTTAAGTTAATAATGCTTACTTTACGAGATAATTAGGTTATCATGACAGGTTTGGCCAGGTAGCTATATATATATATAACCACCTGGCCAAACCTTTCGTAGGTAAACGGATTGAAACCGGAACACGACGCCATTAGAACTGACTGCAAAGGACCGCTTCATATCACAGCATTGATAAGACTTTGACCCTGTGTAACTGGTATTTTCTAGTTGTTCCGGGCCTTCAAACATGTTTATCTGTCGTTTGTAGTCCATTGTTGAAACATATCAAAATACTAAAGAAGATAGAGGTGACAAAGTAATTGTAAACAATTACCCACAGAAAAATTGTTCTTTTTGAAAAATGTACTAGTCTCTGATTTTGAATATTTAAAGGTGAATGGTTTTTTATTAAATGATCTATTTTTTGTATAAGATACAGCTTAGAATTGTAACCTAATTCTACACCTTTAGCCAATCATCTGAGCGTGTTGTCAATAGACATCGTTAGTAGAATATAGCCTATACTGATTGGAACGATAAATGATCTTAACATATTTAACCTAAAAGAATGTAATCATTTTTATCATATGTCTAAATTACTAAGGCAAATTGTAAATAATTATATTCCCCCTCTCTCTTAATATTTGTTATTTATCAATAATTTCTTCTATGTAAACTTTATTCTAATTGAATTGGATTTTTCAGTTGTTCTTTAAATCTAACAAATAAATTTGAAATAATTTTGTATGTGCGTGTGCATTATACAGATGAGAAAGTTTTTGCAATATTTAGACGCCATTTACAAGACTGTCTTACTTCGACAAAGTGAAAATAAAATTTTAGAGACCGAAGAAGCATAACGTGGCAAAACAGTATGGAACCTAATCGATACAAGTGGAAAATACTTTCAAAAGCGTAACTAGTTATATAACAAGTCATTGCGTAACTTTCTTTGAAATTTTTATTTTATTAGTTATTTATTTGTTTTTACAAGTATAATTACAACTGGGTACGCGGCCGATACACTGTCGTGATGTGATGCGAATTTATATTATATATATATATATATATATATATATATATATTTATATTATATAAGCAAATGTCCATATTGATTCATCATCATCCAGTCTCTAGACTTAAAAACACGAAAATCGCTAAGTATATTCTTTCAATAAATGTAAGGACCCACTAAGAATTGTTTTTAAAATTCGACCCAAAAGGGGGGTTGATTGTAGAATGTGTTTTCACAGATTCCTCAGTATCTAGTACGTTTGATGTCATATCTATTTAGTTTTTGCTTAGCTAGGTTATCCATTCAAATGCCTCAACACGAAATCTCTAATCTATGTATATAACCGACCAAAAACTTTAACATAGAAACGTTAAATTTGCAGAGCATCTTCCTTCCATAATACTAAGAAGTGATTTTTGAAAGTTCAATCCCTAAGAAGGATAAAATATATTTTCACGATCCATAAGTGTTTCTTAGGTCTGATGATATATCTACTTAGGTTATAATTCTATATATTGCCCATACAAGCGTCTTAAACATAATCCCGGAGCTTTATCTATTTATATAAAACGAAAAAAATGTACTAATTGACTTACCAACGTCCACCTCCAAACATTTATATAAAATGAATTTGTGGAGTATATTCCACATCGTAATGACCCACTAAGATGGGTTTTTAGAAATTTGGACTTTGTGATGTAAAGTTTTGAAGGATTCCACATGGTTTTTGATTAATATGTTTGTTGCATTATTATTGGTCACCTATATATTATGGCATATAACACAATGTATACACCAACACTATTAATTTGTGACGCTAAAAAGTATAGTTGGCTACCAAAATAATGAATTATTTTAACCAGCATTAATTTGCACTGCTGTTACGAGGGGAAGACATAAACCACATAAACAATTGTGCTCGAATTCAATCATGTAACTTACTGAATCAAAGAGGAGGATTTTGATAACCTACACGAAAGCAAGAGGCACTTAACTCAATTTAATGTTTACCGGCATATATATTTATTTAATAAAAATAATTATTTTATTTTGAAATGTAGAATGATCCTCCCATCCTATGGAAGAATCTTTTGTTAACTTATTAGAAGATTCAAAAGGAGATTTGGTACAGATTGTAAAGGTGGCCGTAATACGGTTTTGTGAGCCTTTTAGTACTAATAGATATGTTATCTCCCTCCCATTTTAATCGGGTACCAATTTGAAATTTAAAAACAGATATGTTTTTCCTATGATCTTGATCAAGTTATTGTAAAAAAAAGGACTAAATAAAAATTTAAAAAAGACCTAAATAAAACGTTCCAAATCCTACAAGCAAATTCACACACACCAACAAGACGTTGTTCCATCATCTTTAGACGTGGTTTGTCCCCTTGCAACAATTGAATATAATAGTGGTGATTTGCTTGTGGGAATTGGAGTATTTCATGAACTATTTATTTTAGGCCTGCAGCTCGTCCTCTTTAGAAATCGAAATAGTGGCAGAGTTGAGACTACCGGACCAAACCAATTTTAATCAAAAGTATATGACTTGTGAAGCTTTCAGTTCAAAGTTACCCCATCTGAAGATGTTTATAATGGGGAAAGTTGTCATTTTCCGCATTTCCAAAATTTAACGAAATTTCAAGTTTAACTCGACATATTTCGGCTGTTTAAGGGTATTTTAATTTAATTTTTTCTCAATCACCTTTAAGCAATCCACTATACGATATTATTGATTTGAAACATTAAGATTCAATTAAAACTAAAGAGCTGATTTGTTTATAATTTTCGTTAATTTTCAAACTAGAAACTTACAAACTTTGGAATTTTAATATTTAACAAAATGCTATTTTGTAGTTGGATACTTAAAGATGTTTTCTGAAAATTTTCACATTTCTAGATTATTTTGTTAAAAAGTTGTAAAAATTTATATTAAGTGTGCATGGGCGTACCGGAAAATAACAAATTTCCTCATTGTAGTAAACATCTTGCCAACATTGATAGGGTAATTTTGGGTAACTTTGAACTGAAAGCTTCGCAGGTCATATACTATCTATTAAAATTGGTTTGGTCCGCTAGTCTCGACCCTGCCACTTGGATGATAAAATAGGGTGAGCTGTAGCACAAGTTTTGCTCGATATATGCAATGTTTATATATTTATTTTAATTTTAGAAATACTTTAAAAGTGCTCCGAGGGTCAAAAGTTGTGATCAGTGTTCATTTAGTGATTCCGCTTCCAATCTTTGTCGAGCAGCTATAATAGCTATGTTTCCAAACGAATAGCATAAAGAAAGAGTCTAACCAAGACATCTAATTTTAATATCAATAGCGTCTTATCACACAATAGGTTGTATGTTTAAAATATTACAAAGTAACAAAGGCAAGTTCGGATCCATGGATGATAAACAATACAATGGATAATTATAGAACCTTGACACAATTGGAGCTTCTAAATAAAAATAAACGTACAGTACTTCTAATTTTACTTTTTAACATTACTTAACGTGATGTAAAGAAATTTATAAGGGATAAAATTCTATATCAAGTTTTTCATGTATATTGAGATCCCCTGAGCCCAAAAGAGTGGTTTTGGTCTGTCGTCTGTATAGTGTTTTTAAAATACTGCTTTTAAAACTTACACGCTACTCATTTCTCACTGTGAGATTACATTACAAAACAATTATAATATATCATTTCGAAATGGAATTTAATTTAAAATCAAAATAGTTTTTTTATCAGATTTGTAGGTCACACCGTGTTCAAGATAGAGGGGGGGGGCATGATTCCTGACAATTTAAATTTAGCCATGTGCCAACATTTTAATTTTGTTGTCAAAAACATACATACCCGTAATCAGAATAACTTCTAGTTTTAATTGATACCTTATACGTAATATTTCCAAAAAAATAACTGCCTCAAGGTCATTTTTTGTTACCGCTATAGTTTTTCTATGTGTTGGGACCATACCACTAGTGATCGTCATAATAGCATTTTTACATTAGTCATTCCCTAATATGTGATAAAATGCCATCTCAGTGAATAACCCAATAAAATCTCCCCTGTTGTTTGTCAGGAATAGCTTGGTTAAAGTAAACCTTAGCTTGACGTGAACTTTACTGATAAATGATGGGAGTGTTGGGGGTGGGGGGGAGGGTGGAGATGACAAGTCAAGATGAGCGAGGTCTGGTTAGAGTAACACTCGTAGCTTCTTGTTCCAAGGGATGTAACATCTCAGTCTGTCTGTAGGAAGATGAGCATTACAATAATTGAATGTTTGATTTTAAAATCCTTTATTTGTACAATACTCAGCAATCCCAGCCAATACGACGGTAATTTCTTTTTCTATTTCTACGGATTTGACGACATTAACAATGTGGAACTGAGTAAAATGCGCTATTATATGTTTTAGTAGCCTAACTAGATTAAGATAAACCGAAATACCGTTTCAATTAGCTACGAGTTATTTTGAGAAACAATCATATCCGTAAAATAGTATAACTTAATTTTGTTGTTAAATTTAACTGAAATCCAACTACAAACATTCTTGACATTGGAACATATACATTTTTTAGGTTATATTTTTAACAATTTTGTTTTTTACTTAAAATGTTTTTATTAATTATCGTACAAAAGACATTTAGGCATTAAGCAGATGTTATTTTTAGGGCTGTACAAATAAAACTACTTAGAGTTGTTCCTGGCCTACAGGTTAAATAAAAGATTTCCTTGAAATTTTTAAAATTAAAAAATCAGCCACCTAATTTAAAATTTTATTTTCTTATTTTTTGATTAACGAACACAAAATGTACACAACTAATGTTAAGAAAATGGATATAAATTGCGATCTTAAGCGTTTATTAATTCCAATGTTTGCACAGTGAGCAAAAATAGTAACAAATTTCACCTTATTATAGGATTGGTGTAATTACAACACAAACGCGTACCCATTCAATATCCCCTAACTATTTAATTATTTTGACCAATTTAATCATTCCTAGAGCAGTTACTCTATATCAAATTGCAAAATATTAAATCTTTCGCACTCAAGTGGATAATGATTTTCAAATTTAAATAATATTATTGTTTTGGAGATAATTTTATACCCAAACGAATAATGTTCCATGGTGGTGCAGGTTTTAAATGTGAAATTCAATGAAGTACCAACGTGTTCTTCAATAAAACAAATAAGTGTGTTTTTATATTATGAACAAAAAAGATAACACTATTACAATCCACAATTTTTGTTTATTACACAGCTAGTTTCAACCTTTACAGGTCATTGACTAGTAAACAAACGATAAATAAATAGTAATGCTATTTATTTAATGATTAATTTTATTCTATTTGTAACAGTTGTTATATTTTCTACTTTTAAATTGAATTAGTTAACTTTCACGTAATAAGGTTAGTTGGACACATTTTTTGTATAATTGATAGAAAACTACCACACATTTGAATTGGAAAATTACACTCTGCACTCACAATAAAAGTTTACAACTCAACTTGCTAGAAAATTACGAAATCTGAAAATGTTTTAAACATGGTGAAAATATTGTTAATTAATAGATTTTTCTATGTACATCTCCCATTTTAGAGTGCTTATTGTAATTACATTTCCCTTCTCAAATTGAAGAGATAATGAAGTTATCTTAACTTCACAAAAAGAATTAATTTGAAAAAAAATGTGTCCAAGTATTAATAAAACTTGAAGTATTTGAGTACATTTTGAGTAATCTATTGCATGAAAGTCCAATAATAACAAATATATCAGTTGTTACGAATTGAATAAAAATCATCACTAAATAAGTTATGTATCATTTGTTAAACCGTCAATGACTTGTAAAGGTTGAAACTAGTTTAACAAAAATAGCGGATTATAACAGTGTTTTAATTTTTCTCGTAATTAATGTGTGACTACATATAGTTAAAGCGTTCAATTTAAAAATAAGATTGTTATTAATAAACCACAATAACTAAACTATAAATGAAACTTTTTTCACATGAGTTTATAGCTTCATGTGTCACTGAGAATGGCGACTTTGTCGTTGAAACGCGTTTGATTAAGTAAACATAATTTTTGTGAGATCTTTTGTTCCAGTTTTATTTTATCTAAGATCTAAGATTGTTATTATCAACAACAAAATTGTTTAAATTAAAACCTCAAAAGTAGAAGGAAAGGGGTGATCAGAAAACAGATTTACTATTCAGAATTTTTTATACATTTTAATTAAATTTAGAGTGTAACTTGGTTTTACTATTTGTTGAATATAACCGTTGGCGGACGATTAAAACAATGTTTGTCTGTCTAGTACCTACATTAGTTACAAGTTGCTAGTTTTATGTAACTTGCAAAGTGCATATATTAATGTCGAGGTCGACAAACCAGTGGATACACATAACCATTACACTAATTTTCTTACATACCATTCATTAAAGTAAGTACTAACCAAAAATAAAATTAGCTTCTGCTCACAAAAAGTAAATAAATAAAATAAAAAAATCTATATGTTTTTTGTACCTGGGAAAGTAAAAACAATGAAATAATCATTATTACAGTTTCTCTCCTTATTTTATGGGAGAGTTGGTAGAAAATGGTCCTCATTTATCAGGAATTTCTGAGATTCTTTAAAAAAATATTTATATACATAATTAGAGCCTTAAACTTGCTTCACTTACTGTATAAATTCGTCCTAACCTTAAATAAACGTTCATTATTTTATTGCAAATTATTCTTTTCTATTGGTTCTATACTGATTTGGGTCATTATCTTCATATTTCAGAAAATATTGAATTAATTATTAGAGAAATATGCAAACACGGTATTTTGATTTAAAAAATTCAAAGAAAACACCTCGACCAATGGTCGAAATAAGCCCATGTAAATTTCGGTTCATCCAAATAAAAATGCTTCTTCCTTTTAAATTTGTTTTGGGATGAGGAATGGGAAAGTTAATGTAATATTTTTGAATTATCTTCTTGATTTCAATAGTAATTTTGTTTCTTAGGCTGTTTCTTGTCTGCGTAAATTCCGACATGAACTTTTTATTCCGCAAGAAATCTTTACGCTATGATAACATATTTTACACCGTATCATGCGTGCGTACGGGATTTATTTTGTTGTACCACTATCTCCCTCTAATTGTGTTCAGTGAACAAAACCACAATATATTGCTTTACTATAATGGCAACAGTCTACCAACGTAATTAATTCCGTTTCCTATGGCAACGCATCGAATAAAATCACGTTCTATTAACTGTAAAGCGATCTATTTAATTAGTGATTTAATTAGCTAAGCAAACTCTTCAGTAGTATTATCGTTTCTTTACTTACTTGTTTTTTTAGATTTGAGGGAAACAGCCTTGTTACATATGGACATGATATTATTTGAATTTCTGTTGCATTTTTCTTTATTTGTTCATTTGTTCACAACCATGATATGATGACAATATATCCAGTAAGTCAAACTACACAAATAATACTGTAAAAATAAATTTTCAAAGAGAAAAATAAAGTATGAAAAATCTATAGTTTGTTCCTCTAAAATTCTCTCAATTTTAAGGAATCAATGAGTTTCTACTTCTCCGAAGAGTAACAATTATTTTGGTTTTTTACTAGTTTCGATGAGATTAATATTGACCGAGTTATGTTTGCCGTTGAAACCACATTTCTCGTGCACGATTTTAAGCGCTTTAATTGTTAAGAATTGATATTTCCTATCAAAAATTCGTATTTTGGAAATACGATCCTTTAAAATAGACCATATTACTCTTTTTCTTGTGAGTTTTTACTTTTTGCTCTATGATGATAACTGAACACGTTATGATTTAAATGGGGGGGGGGGGGAGATAAGCACACAACTTATGGTTAATTAAAAACATGAATAGCAATATTATTTGACTCAATTAACAATTGAACAAACATTATTATTATTTTTTTTTTTTTACTTGTAGACTATTTATATTTTACTAGAAAATCTAAAAAACAGATTTGTTACCCCTTCTCCCCTCTCTTTAAAAACGACTATTCGGATAACTCAGGACTTTATGGAGTTTTATAGAGCTAATTTTACTGATCATTTATAGAAGTTAGACGAAATGGAAATATTGAAAATTCGTTTAAACGTTACTATTTTATTTTTTTCAGATCTCGTTTTATTACAATCAAATTCACAGAATATTAAAATGGTTTAAATTTGACTAAAATTCAACCAAATGTCTACTAGAGATATTATTTCAAATTAGATCTACTTTTAAGGTTATGTAATTAACAATTAATGATGTAATGATAGTTCTCATACATTTTTATTATTTAAAACACGTCGAGCTTGGTTATTCTAACCTACAACTATTTAGCTACACCTAACCTAACCTATACGTCAAATCTTATACTGGAGAATCCATATTTGAGATTTAAAATCGGCAGTCATTTTGAAATTTAATTAGATTTGTTTGGTAAACCAAATGTTTTGTAAAACCGTGCCGGCGTGTTATAAGTTGAAGACCAAAATTATGACCTTCAAATAAATTACAACAGAAAAAAAAAAATTAGAAAATTTTACAATATAAAATTTTATAATTTTTTTACAAATTAGAAAATGAAAATCAAATTTTTGAGTTTTGTTCTGTTATTATCTGTACATTTTGAGTTCGATATAGTGGAGAATGTCCATTTTATTTAACATGCAATATTATTATTAACCTAAGCAATCGTAACTAGATATTACAAAATCCGCCCAAATAACTAGAAATCATTGAAAAATGACAGTGTTGACGTAAAAAAAAAAGTTTTGGAAGAGAATTTAAAAAAGATATTTCCTCAAAATCAATAATGCTAACTAAGCTATGGTATTGTAAAATAATAAAAGAAAATATAGTTCGGTTACGAGTAGATTTCTAGACGTAGAAAATGGCTTAAACATAGGCCTTTCGATTCCAATTTACCAAGAATTGTCAAGATGAATTCTAAAATTGTGCTTATTTCTTAAAACTTCTAATTTAGAGACTGTCCACAGATGTACATAGTGAAATCCATTGAATTCCATTAAGATTTGGCCTAGGCTGTTTCTCTCTACATTTGCTATGGAACACAGAAGAAAACCGTTTCTCGTATACTATACAACCTCAATATGAATAGAATCGAAAGTCAGTTTGTTGATTTTAGTTCTTTCAATGTTGTTGGTTGCATGTCTTATGATTAGAGTCGCGTCGTCCAAACAGTTATCATTAAAGTATTGTTGCACACTTCCATGTTGAAGTTTGGCGTAGCACCATCATGCATGATACAAGAAGTTTACAAAATTATCAAAATGCGTTATAATGTTGAAGAGCGTCAATAGTTAGCTTTACCATAAAAAATTACAGCCCTAGCACTCATTGACAGGATATCTCAAACTTGGTTCTACTTAGCATAAAGGTAGAGGTTTAATTTGTTTTTAAATGCAATTGTGTCAACAATTTACCTACTCGAAAACGAGTTTTTAATCACTTTAAAAATATGTTGAGATCGTATTACTTTATTAATATTGATTCCAAAAATGTAAACCTGAGGCCAGGATCATCTTCTAAATGGACATATACTAACTAACATTGGTGTTTATCTAAAAATTTTCTGATGCAGAAATCTTTGAACTGAAATGTTTAAAGTTCTTTGTTCTACATGAAGACTTCTCGTTGTTTTTCTTGGACTCTGAATGATTGCCTGTAAAACGTTGAATTTGTTTTCTTCACTTGTTGCAGTTCATCATCCTTAGCATGCTCGTTATTGTTGACAGACCATAACAGAACCATTCTCTCCATAAATTGTTGGCAACTTACGAGTTAGCCGAAATGAATTAAAAGTGATTACTTCACCGGTAAATTGTTGGAATAAAATCACTTCAGGATCAAAATTTTCAGGTAAAAATCCATTCTAATTTACTTATGATTGTACCATGCATTAACCCAACAGGACAACAGCAGATTGTGTCTACTCAATTTTTACTGGAATAGAAGGAAATGATTTAAAAAAAAAAATTGAGTAAAACGTTCAGTTATATTTTTCTCTTTGTTTTCTATTAAATTGTCTCTGGCTCAGAGTTAGTAATTCTAGTATATACAAATATTCTAATGAGATGATGAGTAATATAAAATATGTCAGCATGTATTTGGAAGTGTGTACTTTTTATAGTGTCTAGTTAAATTATGTAAATGTGTTTTTGAATATTCGTATATGAAAATTAGTTTGATTTCGTCTACATGAAAATTAATTGAAAGTATATCAACACGTTAAAATAAGTTTTATTTGAAAATAAATATTGGCTTTGACTTCTGAGTTGTATTAAAATTATAATAAAATTGGAGCAATTTCTGGTGAAATTTTAATGATGGCCATCTTTAGTGATGGATAAGCTACACTAATTAATCTAACTATAGTTATAAACGTATTATTTGCGAGACATTTTATTTGGTTAATTTTTATTTGTATGAATTTATATTATTATGTTACCTATCTTTAAAGCCAACAATAGATATATTTTGGTGAATTGTTATATATGTGGTTCGTATGACTCTGATGAGTTAAGTTTATTATTATTACTTTTTAATGTTTTTTTCTTGTTATTGTTTCTATTATTAATAATTGTTTTCTTGTATTATTATTTAGTTTTATTCGTTATTACTTTCTCACATAAATACCTCTTATAATACCTAAAATATTATATGATTGATCAAAACAACGATAGTAAGGCCCTTTGAGTTCTCTGAGTATAGTAGAGGCCAAAGTTAAAGGGTCTAGGTAGACCGGTACAGCCCTAATCCTGTGTTGTCAAAACATTCGTATTGTTGTGAACCCAAGCGCCTAACCACCCGGATGCCACCAGTCAGTAGCACCATTACATTAAATTCTTGGAAATAACACGGTCCAATACAAATGCTATAAATTGAACTGCTGATCGCATATAATTAAGAGTCGGGGCATTTTTCTCACCTGGTTAAGACCTTTATTACAAAACTTAAATCATAGTTCTACGACGCTCCGTTGAATTGTTATGGCAAAAGACTTGCTGCTTACTTTAATGGAATCAGTGCTAATGACCGGTGGCTCCCGGGTGGTTAGGCGCTTGGGTTCACAACAATACGAATGTTTTCACAAGACATGATTAGGGTTGTCCCGGTCTATCTGGACCCTTTACCTTTAACTTTGGCCTCTACTATACCAAAAGTGTTTTTTGGAATGATATCTGTTTGTCGTCCCTGCAACCTAAACGTGTGGACCATTTTTCATGAAATTTGGAATGTAATGATTAGATTAAGTTTTTCAAGTGTAGCGTTGAACTACCTATACAAAACGTTCACTGTCGGTTCTTGAGTGAACGGTAATAATTTAAAAGAATCGGAACATGCGGCTATTATATAAAAGACGTAATTTCTCAAAATTGACTCACAGATTTCGATTAAATTTTAATCAACTATGGATATCAATGACCCAAATTCGTGTGCAAAATCTAAAATCAAATAAAAAATATTGCATTACAAAATAATTGACGAAAAAAAATTCATCGAATACTATTTACGAATTAAACGTTAAGAAATAGCGTGGTATAAAGTAACACTATTAAGTGATAACAGTTTTAAAATCATTACTCCTGGTTTCATATTTTAATAAGTTGGTGGTGAATATTAGCTGTCCTTAATGCTTATATATTTTCGATGTTATTAAAATTCGGAATGTAGGCCAAGGAGGTTTACGTTTTATTTGAAACTTTTTTACTATGTGTTAAATAAATTTTTGCACAGTTTTCTAATACTTTCTTCGTAATAAGGAGCCATAATCTTATGATAATCCTAGTCAGTCTCGTTAATTACTATCGTAAGAAAAGTAGGACATTGCTAACAATGTCCGAAGCATTTAATGGCAGGGTGGAGATCTTCTATGAGAACTATCGAGCAGACGATGGCAATAGAAATGTCTCGGGGTAGACTTTAGTGGCCGCAATGGTCGATAAGAGGGTTGAAATGGAAGCCGAGCTTAGTACTTCTAGAAACCCTGTTCATTCCTTTATTGCTCTATTGCATTCAACCTTCTCAATAATAAATACATATTATTCAAACAACGCCTGTAGTAGAAGAATGTAAGACGGAAATAACGCCATTGGCCATTGCAGCTGCTATCGTGGCTATGTTGACCGATAAGATTTTTTAAACTGTCATTTTAAATAGTTCGTTTGGAATAGCTTTTCAACTATAAGTCCTACGAAAGTCCATTGTGTGCAGGTTTAAAATTTGCGCTTAATAGTAACAAGATTTTCCCCTAAATTAAAAAAAAATTCACTTCAATAGTCGGAATTTTAATTATTTTCCAGACAAATTACTTGCTTGAATATTTTTAATACAAAATAATGGTCGGTTTTGTTAAAAAATGGCAGGCGTTTGAATTTGCTGTTCAGTCAGCAAATATTAGCTCATTTTATACACTAAATGAGATTGATGCTGTCATTTTTTAATTGTTTTTGTTTTTGTTTTACATCTCACATGTATGCAGTACAGAGAAAGTTACTTATGGGTACAAAAATATGTGTTTTTTTTTAATATAACCGTTTTGAGATCCCTTGAGAAAAAAAAAATAATGATTTTAAATATATATATATATATATATATATATATATATCTGCCTCTTGTAGCCTACGTACAAACTTCTACAGCCTAAATGATGTGAACATATATAGAAACTTTTTCTTTATTTTTCAATAAATCAAGATTTAGAGGTAGCTTTTATAAGAAAAAACACAAAATTGCGATTAAAAAAACTCCAAATTGTTTTCAAAAAACTCAAACGGAAGAAAAAAAAAAGAAAAGAAAAAAGAAAAGAAGTTATAGTTTGATTGGTGTAGCTCGTGTATCACTGAAGAGGACGACCTTGTCGTTGAAACGCGTCTGATACTTAGGCGTTTTTTTTGTGAGAATTGTGTTCTGTGTGTTTGTTATACTGTATTGGGTTTGTTAAAAAAACGTTATTTCTCTAAATCAGCTCTACCTTTTTCATTCAAATTTTAGTGAAATTTGAATATTAATTACCTAATTGGTGTGAAAAACGTGAGGTTCATTAATAATTGGGGGGGGGGAGACCTTCACCACCTTCATTAAAAGCTTGATTTTAATCAAATACGATTTACATTGAGGATGAAGCAAACTTTGGCCGTATTTAAATATAAAAATATTTGTTGAATGACAATCTACTAAACTAAGGTTTTTGATGGGTGAGTGAGAAAGTTAAACAGTTTATACATTTATGTTTCTACCATCACAAACGAGGCAATAGGGTGTTACTTTAACAAATAAAAACAATTGGTAATATCATCTAAATACGCATTTATTTATTAAGATATTTGTTTATTACTGTATTAAAATGTGATTTGACTATGCATAACCTATATGTATACTAATGTATAGCGTTAAACCGAATTATATTCCGATTCATTACGAGTAACACAAACTGCACAATCGATTTGAAAATTCATTCATCATTTAAGCGTGTTTCGACTTGAGTGATGTAGGATATTATTTTCTTATATATAAAAAATTACGAAAATGTGATTCACGCATTATAGAAGCGTGGCGGATTAAAAATTAGTAAAAGTAAAAGCTACTGGCTATTGAGGTATTTTCAGTGTCACTATGACAGATACATACTGTGTTGAAGTTTATTTTCCGAGCCAGATTACATGTCAAAGCATTACTTCACAATACAACTTAATTGTAGCTACGGTACTTACTTTGACCCGCAGCGAGACAGTTACCACATACCCCCCCCCCCCTTACAGTGTTTCCGACCGATATATTTTTAGTCAGTCTTCAGAGTGATTTAAAAACAGACGAATGTTTATTAGCTACTTTGTGGAATATTACGATGCATTTTTTTGATAAATAACTACAGTAATGTTTAATTTTACAGTTTTTTTCTTGTTTAAAGGCGAAAATCACGAAGTCATTATCCTTAAGAAAATAACATAAAAAGACCCTCCCTAGCCCTCGAATACTCCAATAACATCAGGGTCAGAGAGAACAAACATTTGGTCAAGAGAGATTTCATATAAAAGATGTAGAGGGGGAACTAACCCTTGACTGCATGAAAAAAGGTGTAGATTCAGCGGGCGCATCCGAACTGAGCAACTTGCCCCTCAGGTATACAAGCGGAGGGCAAGTAAGGATGGCGGTATGTTAGCGGAAGGACGTGGTAATGAATGACCTCTGGTACATAACCTAACCAGACCTAACCTAACCTAACTAGACCTAATCTAACCTAACCTAACCTAACTTAACTTAACCTAACCTAACCAGACCTAACCTAACCTAACCTAACCTAACCAGACTTAACCTAACCTAACCTAACCAGACCTAACTTAACCTAACCTAACTTAACCTAACCAAACCTAACCTAACCTTAACCTGATTTAGTATTTTGTAGTTAATAAGAATAGGTTTGTAAGTGTTAAATAATTTCTTTACATTGCAAAATGTGTCAAGCGTGCGTCAAAGGTTTGCCGCTAGTTGCTCAGTTCGGATGTTGCTTATTACCTGATCAGGTAAAAGTTGCTCAGTTCGGACGAGCCGGATTCAACTAGGTTCCCTCAGGGTTAGCCACCGAAAAGGTTTTATTAAGTCGAAAACATTTTGTTTTTTTATTCTCCGTTAACTAAGGACAATATCGATGGCCGTTAAATCCGATATTTTTAATAACGCAAACTTTGTGAGAAAAAGTGCACGAAGGATCATTTTTGTTGAATTTTTGTATTACTTTAGTCTAACTTAAACTGCTATTTATCTCCGAAAATAAATTTAGTAAGCAGTGATCCCATTGTTGTTGTTAAAATGTATAAATATATTAAATAAAGATTTAATAGACTTTTGAAGTAATTCTCACAGCTTCAAAGTAACAGTTTAAATATGTAACAAACATAATTTTTGTTTTCTCAATTTTAACAATTTTGACCACCTTCATAGGTATCTTAATTTTTGTTACATGTTGATGTTTAGTGAATACCGCATTTAGTTTCCGCTATCGGGAAATGTAACAAATCATGCTGAAAATGTCATTTTTTCCACTATTTTAGTTTTATTTTAATTTGTTGAATCTACATAATTAAATACCTAAATGAGGTCCGGCCGCATGTTTTTCTTTAAAAATTGGAAAACACAAAATATTTTTTTTTAAAGTTGTTATGATATTGCTGCTGAAAAACTAAGCTATAATCTATTCAGATTCATTTTAAATTTTAAGGATAAATACTCGATATGGAACTAAATTTGTTGACTTGAAAGGACCCGAAATTTATAGTTATATTTTGTATTTTTATTCGTGTATCGACTTTGACTTGTGTATTATTATTATATCCAAGTCGTGTTATTTTTATATCGTAGAAACAAGATGAGACAGACTTAATTTAAAGCTACACAAAATGAACTATTGTAAAACGTTAAAGGGCCAAATATTATAATTTATAATAGATTTTTTTTATTTGAAAAATTTACCGTCATTTTGAATTTGTTGTATTTACGAATTTACCCAACGATTGCTAAAAACCTGTCCTACATTACAGATCAAATTTATGCAAAATCGGATCTATATTACAACTTGTAGAGCGTTGACACACACTCCCCCCTCCCCCTCTTTCTGCTCTCTCAAACTACTTAATATTTTGGTTTATTTTTTAGTAATTATTATTTTTTATTTGATTTGTAAGTTGTTTTTTTTTGTACTATTGGTAAAGGTTTTAACCGTACCGTCTCAGATTAATCAGACGCAGACGAATATATTAACTTTTTATTTATCAAGAAAATGCTCCAAAATGTTTGATATTACTACAGTACATTTGTAATTAATTTGTGTTGTTTTAGAATTAATTATTTTTTACTGTTGTGCTTTTTCTGCCTATTATTAAAAGCGTTTTCAAAAATTACATGACAATTTGCGTTTTTGATTTTTGTGTTTTTGATTTTTTTCATGGTTAAATTAAATTCCTTCATATTAAAAGAGCAGCTAAACATCATATCTTTAAAAAAAACAATAATTTGTATTAGAAAATAACAAATATATGAATTTTATTTTAAAAGTTTAAACATTACCAATAAATAGTTCTGCAGTTTATTATAGAACGGGTAGAAATTGTCTAGCAATACAGGACACTACTTTTAAAAAATGGACTAGCATTTAAAAAGTTAAAATAAACCCAAACAAGTTTATTTTCATTTCCTTGTTATACAAATAAGTTAAATAGACTTGTTTAGTAACTTCATCAATCCGGTTGAAATGTAATTTGGTTGACCATTTACCTCTTCCCCCTCCTGTCATTGTTATAAACTAATACTAACGTGCAATGAAGTTGAAGTTTATAAATGATGTTGTACTATAAAGCTATTTCTCTTCATCATTAGAAGGAAGTTTTCTCAAGACAGGAAAGTAGAAATATGTAAAGTTTACTTAAGGGAAGGAGTTTCTTGTCAAGATTTATAGCCCCAACATCTTGGGGTTATTTAAAAGTCGACTTAATCCTTGTTGCAATTTATAAAGTGTCCATCGAGTCATGTGATCAACTGATTGTTAAGAGTTAATTAACTGTTTTAATGTCGGTTTGACTTGAAATTGAAATAATTAATTCAAATTACAAAGGTTACTGGTTTTTACTTTGTAACAAATTATATATATTTATTGCACAAACTTTCTCACACGATCGTAAACGAAACCAAATATTGATCAACCTCAACTTAATTTAGGAGGGAAGCTGCCATTAACCAATATTTAAAATTTCTATTTTCTCAAATTCATCTCTGCCAATACTGATGAAATCGCGTAAAAATATTTCCCCAAACTTTCTCATTCACAATTCCCCAGAATGAAATTAAAAACCCACCAAAACTATTAGATTATGCGAAAAAAGCGCACAAGAGCCAATATGACAGTTTAGGGTTGGGGTTACGTTACCAGGAAATGAATACTTGGAGGTGAGTCATCACGCAATACAATAACACAGGTACATTTCTCCTAACCACAATTCACACCTTCAGGTGTGTCATCACCTAACCTAACCTAACCTAACCTAACCTAACCTAACTCGCTTCTTCGACTACTTTCTTCGAACAATGGCTTCATAATGACGAAATTCCTATTGAATTGTGGAATTGCTATGCTATGCGACACTGGACTACGAACGCTGTGGAAGGTTGGCACAACAAAATCAACAATCTTCTTGGACGACCCAACCCCAAAATCAGAGATGTCATACTTTGTTTGAAGAGTGAAGCGGAGGAATCTTCTTGTATGTACATGAGGATAGAACAGAATTCAGCTGGGAAAAAGAGGAAGAAAACTTACGTCGAGTTAGATAAGAAACTCGAAAGAACTGTGAAGAAGTACAAAGAAAATGGCAACATCAAAGCGTGTTTAAAGACAGTTTCATATCTACAAAAACTTGTCTAGACCTTCTGTCAAGAAGAAAAGCAAGACAAGAAAAGAATGTAAACAGTAAACACTAAACAGATAATATTGACGAAGCTACATTCATGCTGATTTAAAACAAGCCTAAGTATACTTTAAAACTGTATATATATATATATTCTGTAAACGGAAATCAGAAACTAATTAATTCAACTTTTATTTTCTGTGTAACATTAATTATTTCTAAAAAGATAGGGGCTGGATTCCTTTTGTAACTCCAAAAGGGTTAACTGTGCGCTTTCTTCGCAGTGCGCTTTTTTCGCGACACCAACTATTTGTCACTAAAAATGTCAGTAAGTTAATTGTTAGTCACGAATATGAACCATGGAGATCATCTTTGTAAGTAATAACCCATATATAAAATGGATTATTCCAGTAGAGCCTAAACTTCCTTTGGTTTGTGTTATAATCCTCAGTGTAAATTGTGTTTTATTAAATTGAGCGTTTTATGACGACAGTTAAGGTACATTTTAGTATTTTGTCCGTTTATACATGAACCGTAATATTTTGTTAATTACGATTTTGTACACGGCTTTGTGTCATTAATCTTCATATTTCAATAAAATTTGAATGAAACTGATGGATAAATGGCTTTTTTATAGCAGCCTTAAAACCGAATTTTTGGCAAACTGGTATTTTTGAACAGGTACGCTTTTTGGGAGAGATTACACTGGAGCGAATATTTAATTAAATTTTTTGGTGTCGTTTTTTGTGGTAAATAAGAGTTATTAGACCCCTAATTAGATTTTTAAAATGGATTTTTTTTTCAAGAAATGGCCAAAATTTGCGTACATTATAAATTTGATTGAAGTATGTCCACGCGTTTGGGACGACAAACAAACATTCTAAAACTCTGCTGAACTCGCGGAACTTCAAAACGGATATACAGTATGCCCAAAAACTCAACATATTTTTTTGACCTATCACACAACTTTCTCATACTACTTATATGTGAGAAAATATAAAGTAGGGGCACGTGGAGTTTTTACTTAACGCGGTAGTCAGTCAAATGGTAGGATCGGTGGACATTTCATACTTTGAGGTGTCGACATTTCCATGAGTGATGGAACACCGTAAAGTGTTCAATATTGAAATGAATAAATAAATATTTGTTTTCTATAACATTTGTAAGGTGGAAGAAATGTAATTATTTAAGGAAAAGATTAACCATTTCGATTTACAAGTAGACCTTGGCTTTAGCAGGAAACACTGCCCAGCCACACCCGACAATTAAGGCCCTCCTAACATTAAATACGTTCCTAACCAACTCCAGATTGGACAGTTATTAAATTTGCTTTGTGCTATGCCTAAGCTTGTGTCGTAGCCTTTAAGTAATTGGCTTCATCTCAGATTAAAGTTGCTCCTCCTCTCCCCTCCACTCTTGTCTTGCGGTCTAACGATCTCCAGTAAACAGATTCATCGTCTACCCAAACACATCTACTCTACAATAGAATGTTTTAGTTTTTCCTCTCTCCTCTTCGAAATTCAAGCTGTCTAATACCATCTCATATAAAACCATGTAGTTCCTATCATTGTCATGGAAACTTGAAATCCAACGATCCTAGTCTTTGTATTTATCTGGCACCATTGTTGGGTCATACAGTTTCACAACAGCAGAAAAATAATAATTGGACTACAATTTAGTCAAATTTAATTAAAGGTATTGTATCTCTCAAAAGATTTTTCGTTCACCCTTTGGCATGTGAGATGTATCGAGTTCAATACCCGTGGGTACTCCAAAAATTAGCAACAGTCTGTAATAAGTCTATTTGTCCCAAAACCTGTCAATAGGTAAATTAGAAAGAGAAAAAAAGTTCAGTCCTAGAACCAAAACAAAGATTCTAATTTAAAAAATTTGTAATAATTAAATAGTGCTGAAGTCAATAGTGTATAAATCTAGCCAATCTGGTTATAAATTTGTGAAATTACAATTCTGTTTGTGAAATCGTACTCTTAACTATCAAGTTAGATTAAGTCTGATTATCCCACATGGTTTTAGAATGATTTAAAAAATTCTTTTGGCGCTACTAAACCCTCTAGAGTCTAGAGGTAGCATTTTTTATACGATTTTGGTAATATTTGCAGTCTTGGTTTTATAAAAATATTGGACAAGTTCGTTAACCAGATAATTGGTCTTGATTGTTACAGTAGTGGCCGATTTTCAAATTAATTATTATTAATATTTTTATTTTTTTTACATATAGCGTCCTGTAATATCCCATTTTGTGCAAGTGTCAAGTCAGCATTTTATGATCATCAAACGTGGTTTTTATGATAAAAATAAGAGCGTTATTACTAAAAATTAAAATTATAACATAACCTCAAAATTAGTTGATTCTTTCTTTTTACTACCTACAAGAGGTTAAGTCATGTTGTGTGACTGTGGCAACCTGAATATCTTACTTACAAATTGTAAAGTATCTACAAATACTAAGTGTACAGATAATTCGCTAATACGAAAGGACACGAATTTCTGTTGGCGTTTTATACAACACGCGTTAGACCAACTGATTAACATGTGAAGATCATCAAGATGCAAATAATAAACAGGCTCATGTAAAAACTAGGTATGAAATGGCCGCCATGTAAACATATTCCGATCGAAGTTGCTGATGATATTCGACAAATAGTAAAACCTAACTTACATTTGACATAAATTCAACTAAAATTCTATCTAAATGTCTGGTTATGTTGTAACGAATTCGTTTTTTAGTTAAATATCTCTTATTATTTACGAAATAAATAATTTTAGACATTATTTGATATAAATTTTAAACATCCACAAAACGTATTTTGTTCGATTTATTGTAAGCTATAGTTACAGACAAAATTTATTCTTAAATGACAATTTTAAAACATTTGAAAATCAGCTAGTATCATTTTGGTATTTACCAAGCGATTTTTTTGGTCAATGAACTTATCCAACATCTTTTAAAAAATAGCAGATCATGGATTGAGGGGAGGTAAACCATCTGGTGCTGGGAAAAGAGCAATAACTTTACACAAAGGAAGCGGAAAATGGATTTTTTTGAAAGCGGTAAAAAATGTTTTGTTGCGAAGAAAAATAATACTGCAGATTATCAGGATGAGATGAATGCAAAACATTCATTACGAGAGTGTTTTAGCGCCATCGTACAAAATATTCCTGAAAAATCTGCTATTGTAATAGATCAGGCTCCTTAGCTTACAATGATAAATCCGGAAACAAGAAACCTTGTAGGATTTGGCTTAAAGACGACATCATTGTATGACTGTTAAGAAAAAACATCCCATCACCGGAAGGAGTGTCACAGTGGTCAGATCTTACCAAACCAGTGCTAGCCACTTTATAATGTAAAAAATAAGTTCCTGGACAAAATAGTGAAAAGAAACAATAAAGACATTCAAATGATTTGGCTGCCTGTGGCCCATTGTGAATTAAATGCAATTGAACTTATTTGGTCTTATGTTAAAAATTATGTGGCAAAAAGAAATAAAAATTATAAGGTAGAAGAAGTATGTCAGTTAGCCTCAGACATTATGGGATAATGTGCCAGAAAATTTGTGGAAAAACTGTGTCGAAGATGTTAGGAAAATAGAAAACCAATATGTTCAAAGTGAATATTTAGTTGACATTGCGATGGAACCCATGATAGTAAATGTAAATGAGTTGAGTGAGGACAGTGCTAGTGGAAACTCGAGTTAAAGTGATTTAGATTGATTAATGAAATTTGAATTTTAAAAGACTAAGTTTGATTTTTTAGGATTCCTACTCTACACATGGCATGGAATACAGACAGGTACGCCTATTTATTTTTTAACGAATAATAATAAAATAAATAATTTATCTGTGTATTATAACTATCGCTTTCCTTCCAAATGGCACTGCTATTTTAAAAGTCACGAGTACAAGAAGCAATTATAATATATATATATATATATATATATATTAAATCCATTATTAAGATATAAAAGATTATACAGCTGTAAGTTAAATCCATATTAAATATAAAACTTGAATCTGTTGACGCTCTGAAAAAATGAACCTAATATAAACTGACTGTACATCCCTCGCTGTTAACCATAGCCGGATGAGCAAAAACATGCTTTGTTTAAAATTGTACAATAAAATATTTGTAATCCAAATTAGAATGTCAACTCCTTCATTGGAAGTTATTTACATATTTTAAAAATGCCAGTGAAAGTTGAAATTATCTATAACAATCCGTTGTGGAGATATCAATAAATCACAAAAACGTTAATAACAATAATTGTTGTAGTGATTATTTTATTACGAAACTTGAATATGTTGTTAAAAACAATACTGTTAATAAACAACTAACAGGAAATTTTTTTAGCACCCTTAGTTTTAAACACTGCACAAATTCAAAGACGCGTGTTTATGAAAAACGGCTGCAAAACCATGGTTTTTTACTTTCCGTCGTTATTTTTGCATTTAACAAAATGTGTAAAAAATATAAACTATGTATGGTTATACAGGGAATTTAATAAGGAACACGATGATGTGTTCATTTAATTTTAAGCAATACTTTTGTCAGTACAGCAGCGCCACAAAGTGAGGGGCCTATAATAAAAAATCCTATAATTGCCAAATATTGCTAGTTAATAAGCAAATACATTAAGACAAAATTGACATCAACTTATTCCAATGGGTAAGATAGGCGTATATTTCATAGGTTGTAGATGTGTTGGTATTTCAGTGAGAGATTGCAGTATCTATAATTAGGCTTCGTTTGATTGGCAGTGAATGAGTCTAAAGTTATGCCTACTCAAGTAAATCCTTGACATAATGCAGAACTAGCATATGATTGTCTGTTTTATAATACGAAGATGACAAGAGATGTTCCGTGATGGGTTAGTTTGGGAGTGTTTCGTAGACATAGCTATTTAAAGTATTAAAGACACATTATTTAAAGCATGATAAGTGTATACGTTCTTTTTCTGCCCTACATTCGGAACGAGTGAACAGGTTTTTTCCTTTCAAATTTAACATGTGGGCATACTTTGGCCAAATCTCTAGAGGTTTTTTTCTTCTCTTCTTTTCTCTTTTTATATCTCAAAATTTGATCGTAGATTTCATAAGACCAAAACTAAAAACTACTATTTGCCAAAATGGACCATAATAGTTTTAATAAAATTTGTCCAAAATGTTGTTTGGGGGATTTTAGTTGGGCGCCGTCGTAAAATATCGATTGTTCTAAATCAGTGCAAGCTATATCAAAATTGTGGTGAAATGTGTAAGTTTTTATACAAACACCACACTTACACATTTACATGTGAAAGTTGAGTTATTTGTTATACTACACGTGAAAGAAAATTACGTTTCATAATAAATATTCAAACTGACAATTTCAAGGAAAATATATTGTGAGTATTTATAAACTGTAATTTTTTTCTCATTTAAAAGGAAATATATGACGTAAGAAGGACGGCTGGACAAATTGTTCTGTCAATTGGACAATATTTAGGCAAGGTGTGGTATCCTCGATCGCAAAAGGAGAAAGAAAAACTAATTTGAGGCAATTTTCAATTAAAAAAGATGTTTTATATATATTCGACAACGTCCCACAATAGCCCATTTTGTGCATCTACATCCAATGACCCCCAAACGTGTGTTCCACTGAAAGAATAACCGAGTTTACACGAATTAATTAAATGGTAAAAAAGACGATATTATATTGTCCAGTTGAACTGGACTTGTAGTGTTTCAATTTTAATAATTCTATTTTTTAGTATTTATTTAGTATTATCTATTATTTAGTATTTATAAAGTAAATGTCCGCCATCTAAATTGGATTTTCGATTGTTCCTTAATTTAGGACCTACATAGTTAATTTTTGTGTTTCTTGGCGATCTGGATATAAAAAAATAATAATCATTATAAATTTGTAACTCTAGAACCATTGATCCTATTTTAAAATCTTTTTATTTCCCACGTAGGTATAACATCTTGTTAGCTTTTAGTCTTTTGTTTGATTGAAATTGATTCATTAGTTCACAAGTTATAGCAATATTTGTTTGTACAAGTAATAGGAATACTACAACATTACTTCAAATACTTACTTTAATATTTTCAACATATTTTCTTCAAATTTTCAACTATAATATTTATATTTTATCAGTTATACAGAATTGGTATACGGAATATTTTTATTTTTTAATCGGCGCATTAGTTTTAAAGTTAAACTTTTTGTTAATAATTAAGAGGAAATCCATTTTCTCCAGTATATTTTAGACGTTTAAACGATACTATTTATTTTATCTGTAGGCAATATGGCACTTATAAACGGCTCAATGGTTTATTATTGTAATTTTACTGCATTTATTCGTAATATTTGTTTAATGAAAATAACACTCAATGTATTTGTATCAGTGAGAATATAATTTACAGTACTACCCCGCCTGACCACTATGTAAACCTGAATCTTTCCCTCCCATGCAACTCATAGCTCCCGTTCCACGGTTTAAAAATATCTCTGCATACACGTCCGTCTGTCTGTTTGCAACTTGAGTAACGGTGATCCGATTTCCGTGCCGTTTTCTTACCTATTTTGTACTTTAGTTTAGGAAGATAAAGGTAAAATGTCTTTTAATAAATTACTTGCTTATCATTATTTCTGTTGTTTGAAATATAATTTACCCAACTTCCAAGTGACCGCGGCCAAAGATAATAATAAATCAATTAAATTCGCGTCACATATCCGCGTAATCAGCACGAGTATATAAATGTTCGTTTTCCCCAAACATCTCAATTTCTAATTAAGTTTAATTACCTCTATTTAAGTTTTTAACTATAGCTTTTTTGACTTTGGTTGTGAATACTAATGACACATTATTAGGTCTTGATTAAAATGTTTGCTTTTAGTCAAACTATTGTTTGACTACTTTATTCTTTACGTCAGCTAATTAAAGATTTCTAAATTATAATTAAGTTGATTGTTGTATACTCCTTAATCATTAGGCTAATTATTATTAGAATAATTTATTTTTAATTATTGTTGTGTTACATGTTTGTCTTGTTAACTTTGGCACGTGTGTGTGTTTAATTTCAATTTAGACACAGAGCCATGTGGTCACATATTTAAATTCCATAATTGAATCTTTAGATGAGATATTGATTTTAAGTTTGAGGGGTAATGAGTGAGCCAAATCGTTAATACCTGTACTGTTTAAACCTATTTAACCAGATCATACAATTATATATTAAAATATAGAGATATGTTTGATGGTAGACAAAAATCAACATTAATTTTTTCATAAAATGTCCGTTTTAAGATTTCCTTACTAAAGCAAAGTAATTTTTTGGCAGTGTTTACACGACCCAACCTTTAGGTATATTTTGAATGTAGCTATTAATTTCTTAATTATTTTATTCATTTATAGAGTTGATTTTTACATAATTATCAGAACGAATTATTAATTTCACATACATAATTCAATATTTTGATGTAAAGATAATATAAATATAAATTGAATGACCCAACTAGTTGAGCATGGACAATGTTTACTTAGAATAATCTCTATTGCACTCAAAAGAAAGGATTCCAAAATTGTTACACTCTGTTGCTTAACGAATATAGATATTCACCTTCTTGGACATGACTAGGCCGACTCTTAAGAGCATGAAATGGGCATTGGAGCTCAAACCCATTGTAGTAATTTAGTACAATTTTTCACTAATTGTATATGTTTGATATCTCAAGAACTTTAATATCACAAATTTGTTTTATTGGCTCTGCTTTACGATCTTTGAGACAAGTTCGTTAAGCTTAAAAAACTGTTAATTTTCAATATGTCGACTAATTTTTGTATGTAAAAAAACAGTTTTTGTTGTTAATTTTTACCCGTGCGTCTTACAGCCTAGCAATTAAAAAATGTGTAGGAGTACAGCAATAGTACACCTTTGTGGAACTTACATTGCCCACGCCTGTTTTCTATAGTAAAAGGTTATTAACAGTTATTTTTGAATCTGTAATTAAAGTACTAATAATCGGAATTTTATTCCAATTTCAATCAAAATTAACATAAAAACTACATTTTAATATTTGCTGAATATTATTGAAAAAATCCACGTTGTTTAAAAATAGCGACACTGTCTTTTTCTATGTGTAATAGATAAAACTTTAACGCCAAGGTTTCAAACAATTTGCCTATAATACTTTTGATATGAATAGTTGAAACATCCTGTATGTATCTCTCAAATGCACTAGAAATCTTAAAATTTAACCTAATATTGTATAATTGTTTTGGTATGTTTGGTTTCACGAACAGTTAAACTCAACAGAAAAAAAGGTTGGTATTTTCAAAATTTTAAAATGTCGGCCATTTTCGAAAATAACTTGTCATTCTAATTTATTTTGTCTTACAACAATATTTTATCTGTATTTAATGAATCCAAAATGTTTTTATGATAAAAAATAAGACATCACAAAAAAATAATACAAGATGTTTCAAAAATATGAGTCCTAATTTTGGGAAATGATTAATGGCATCAAAATAAAGATAAAGTTCCTAAACATATGTCTGAAAAGTTCTTTATCTGTTTGTTGGCCTGTGTGTGTGTGTGTGTGTGTTTATTTTTCCTTTTTTTTCTTTTTCAAAAATAACAATTTTAAGTTATTAACATTTCGTGTCGAAATTTTGTATATACACCATTGTTCATGCTACGTTTTACCAGTATATACCAATAATTAAAACTTTATCTTTAATATATCTAAAACCATTAACTTTACAAAAAGTAAAAACGGCCGCCATTTAAAAAATGTATCAGATAATGTTTTAATTTTGGGTAAATTTAACAAAAAATGAGTATTACCAAATTTCATTCGTAATCTTAATAATTTTTAAAGTCATCATTATTTTCGAAATACAGCAAAATGGTTATAAGGAAGCGTTTTCGGATATGTTTATATGAACTTTTTTTTAAATTTTAATACTCAGAATCACTTCCCGAAAGTAAGTTAGGACACCTTGTGTATATGTATTTTGGTTATCAGAAAACATCAACATTAGAGGATAGAAACAA
The DNA here is from genome assembly GCA_963513935.1 of Aphrophora alni. Taxonomy (NCBI): domain Eukaryota; kingdom Metazoa; phylum Arthropoda; class Insecta; order Hemiptera; family Aphrophoridae; genus Aphrophora; species Aphrophora alni. The sequence continues at coordinate 111,299,006 of OY740768.1, read as the reverse complement.
GAGCCCTCGTTGTTTTAAGTGTACTAACATTATAAGGACTATCTAGCCGCTAGCAAGATGGCCATCGTAGCAAGAATTTGATTTCAGTTGGCGTTTTAATATTCGTTTATATGATTGTTAGTAGACACAATGATAGAGAATGGCAACCTTTTGAAACGGTATTTCGTTACATTCTTTCTCCAATAGGTCAGATCATATTGTGCAGTATAGCCGATCTGTATATATTACATAAAGGTCGAGGCCTACAAATATATACACAAAAAGAACTGTACGTCCTATCACGTCGGCGTATCAGCTACGTGCACGCTATGTACAGGATATTGAAACCAACACAAAAACTTAATAAAGTATAATAGTTAAAGTTTATTTCTTGATTTAATCTATTATTACCATTCTAGTTTGAATAAATTAAAAAGCAATTTTCTTTATTTTAAATCTCCAGCCATTCTCTCACGTATTTCTTTTTGTTCCCGTGCCACACGTTGTCCTTGATTTGAGGTATTTTACATTATTTTCAACAGTTTGTACATTCTATAGCCTACTAGTAGATTTGTTAACAGTAACCTTGTTCTTGGGATGTTTTAATATTTTCACAAAATCGTCTTTGTAAACCAAACGTAGCTACAGCCTAGGAGTAGCCACACAAATTCAAACCCAATTTTTCCTACACTTTTTTGACACCTACAAAAGTAAAATCATCAGATATTTAAATCCTATTTATTCTACACAGAAGTCGAACATGTCGTTGTAAAATCAAAACGTCTTATCGTTACTAAAAAATATTAAACTAATTATAATTACGGATACATAAGAATATTGCATTAACTTTTCCAACATTCGCACGCAAAACTAACCAAAACGAGCAATCAAAGCATTCCCTTTGTTTGAGTCTTGATATGATGAAAATTTGTTGAAAATTACTAAAACGATTTTAGTGAAATGGAAATTTTATGTTGTGGACTTAAAGCAGATATTTCCAAATTTTTATTTGGACTCACAAAATTGCGAATCTACTATAGAGGCAATCAATAGATGTCCACACAATAAATTCGATCAAAATCATTCCGGCTGTTTTGAATTGTAACGTACGTCAGTAATGAACAAACGTTATTCCAAACCTACTTTTATCAACTCGAAACTAACATTTCCTTGAAAACTTAATATCGATTTTATCTATCTGTCATAAAACTTTTCTACAGTACATAACAACGTAGGCAATGAAACTGATTGATACTTTGTCGATATTAAAGTAAGTCAAATATACGACTGTACAGAATATATATTTATTGTTCCCAATTATATTTCCCTATATCGTAATGTACTCGATAAACTAGACAAACTATTCCAAGAGGAAATCAATTTCATTTTGTTAAAAAATTGTTCATGAAGGCTTTCATTCAATTCGAAAATAAGCTGTGTCGGAGGTGGTATAAAATGGCAGTAAATATGATTGATATTTGTATATGTGCCTAGTTGCAGTCCTTGGTATTATTACCTCTAGATCATAAAACTGCGTAAAGTAAGTTATTAGAAATTTTACATAAAACCTAAATTAGAACTAAATACCTAAAAACTGTAACAAACGGCCGTAGAAAATTTATAATCATTTTTAGTTTCTGGCGTATTCTTATTTTAGAGCTAGTTTATATGAGTGTATTTCCTTTTTCAACAACAAAACATGTCTCTGCCATCATTGCTTTAGAAAAAAAGGAAGAAAAGAAGAGACACTAAAAACCCTAGTCCTTGAATAGTCTTATATACCTTCAGGGTCAGATGAGAACAAGATTTGGTCAAGAGAATCCTGATAGTAAGTGTGAAACAAGGACTACGTGGGGGGGGAATAGGTGTAGCTCTGGCCAGGATCCCGTTAAACCTTTACTCACTATAGATGTGAAACTCATATAATGGATACAAATAATCGTTATCTGTATCTCGAAAGGTTTTTTTTTTTAAAATTTTGTTATATTTTTATATACAACCATAAAAATGAAGTTACTTTATATAAGATAAACACATATGTCAGTTTGTGATATTAATCACCATCTCCTCAAAAATTCCAACTTGTGAGTTATTGGTAAGAAGCATAAAATGGCAGTGTACCTGTATGAAACACGTATTAAAAAAAATCGACTTATTTTGGTGAATAATGAATATTAATGACGCAAACAAGTGTGAAAGTAATAGAAAATTAACGTTTAGAGATATTAAAAAAAAAAACATAAATTAGATTTGATAATATATAATTTAGGCTTAGAACTAATATATAACTCGAGTGAAGCAATTTCGGTTAAACACAAATATTGTTTAAAATAATTTATATCCGTGGTTTACTGAAAAATACTGAACGACAATTTTGAAGAAGAATAGTTTTGTTTACTATGTGGTTTTGTGAACGGGGTTGTGAGAAAGTTTGTGCTAGGTTTTGACACTGTTTTTTTTAAATTTTCTAAAGCTTACTTGCTACAACCCATATGATTGTTACTTATCGTTTAATGTTGGGGTTAAGTTTTGAACGATTTTCTTAAGATTTTGCAGAATAATCGCTTGAGCATGATTGGAGGCAAATTTCAAATCTATACAAAATAAGCTATGACCAACAGCTAAAAAGTTACACCTGAAATTACTGTTTTGTAAATTGAAAATCGCCCAAAAATAATGGTTTCTACAACCGAGCCTTCGTACCCAGTTTGATCTAAATTTAACAAATTTGGGATTAAAAGGACTTTTTTTATCAGTGCTATATATGTAGGGAATCAAAATACGTTATTGAGTAGGATCGGTGGACATTTCATGGTCTATGGTGAAGGCGTTTCCAGGAGGCTGTTTGCAATAACTATAATTTTAATATTATTAATTCTCTAATCTATAAAAGTTGATTGAAACAAAACCTTTATAAAATATTTATAAAATTCATATTTCGCGTGTTTTTATTATTCTGCTTCTACAAAATGTAGTAATAGTTTTAATTTAACAGTGGCAGGAATGCTGTAACTCTCCATCCGATAAATAAAACAATTATCGTGAATGGTTACGCTTCTGTTATGGAAATAAATTTAAATTGTAATTCTGTTATAATTACTTGCGAGAGATTGAGAAATGTAGGGAGTATCTATTTAATGATATTGTATCAGTTTTAACTGAAAGTTCATCTCCTTGTGAATTAAATACAATTTTTATAATTTTAATTGACTTATATACACACACACACACCTTAAGAATAGCTTTACCCTAAAAATAACCGCCGTTCGTAAGTTATCGAAAATAAGTTATAGTAAAGTTATCGAACACGTTGAGTTGTGTCAAAAATTATATGTTGTGACACCTCCTGAGACGATGTGTTTTTAGGTAATATTGTCAACCTAAACGAATCACAGATTTTAATCAAATTGGGGGGGGGGTATATGTAGGCCATATCTCGAGTTTTTAAAAAAGAGTTTTTTTATAACTTAAAATTTGTAGATACGTAGGCTACAATAAAAACTTTAATCCGCAATTCCAATTTCATGTATACTTTGTCGCCATCGACTCCAAAAAGCGGGTTCGGTAGTTTTCGGCTAGGTAGAGGAAAATGAATCATGGCCACCATGATAAAATTTCTAAAATCTTGTAATCGTTGAAAGCTATTTAGTTGTATTTTTCTGATATTTAAAGATTTATAACCTAAACCAATGTGCCGACGGTTCGCCAATAATTCGGAAATAAACAGTGATGCAGTTTTGTTTACCTACCTACGTTTTCAACTACAACACTTGCGACTTGGCATATTGCTTTGAGTTCTAAATCTTCACTTTTCAGAAAAATTTGTCTAAATCGTGTTGCCTTTTTTTACGATATTCAAATTTTAAGAAAGCTCGGGTTTATTTTCTCCTTTTAAAAGATTATTCTAGAACCTATATTTTTAAGGCGATGTCGACTACACAGTAATGGAATTTTACAGAAAATTATTCGAAATGGTAGATCTAATTTTGAGTAAATAAGATTTTTTAAATTTATAGCACCTTAAAATATCTCCGCAACCCTCTTCCAAATTTTGATCTTGATTGATATTTGAGTTTGTGTATGGGTGTGTAAGAAAGTTTGTGCAATTATTATGATTCGTTCATTTAAATAATATTTACTTCTAACAGTGCCGCATTTTAAACTGACTGTCAATATAAAATCTGTTCCTAATATCCACAGCCACCATTAAAATAATAACAATAATAATAGCCATTATAATTTTAACAATTTATTCGCGAACCGTAAAAAGTCATTAGATAATAATGGATTGTTTATATTATTGATATAGTTTATTTTCCAGTTGATTCTCTACAAGGTCACGTACTAAATTCTTGAGAAAAGGGACAAACAGATTTTTCATCCTGTAAAACCGTTAGGCATCTACTCCGTTGACACTAAACCCTTTTTGTGTATTCACCAGTGTATAATCTATATTATAACTTATTGTTGTTACTTCTTGTGTTAGTGTGTAGTTATTTTGTTCAATTTGTGGTTTTCTTCTGATCACGTTTTTATAAATATAGTCTATTTTGACCGAGCAGACCTAGTTTCAGTCCTGAGATCCTTTCTTGACCATTTTTTAGATTCAGTTTCCATTCTAAGCTACAACGCTATGTTAGCCCTTTTCACGTTTCTCTTGCTCTAGGTTTTTCATTTTTAACGTCGGTTATTATTTTACACATACATAAATTATGACAAATCTCCAAATAAATTATACCAATAAGGTAAACATTATTACAATCCTAATTTATTTCCTAACTATTTCCTCCATCACGAAAACTTTTATATACAACATATATATGAAGTATAAATAGCTGATTTTAAATAAAACTCTTTCTATCATCACCTAATCTGGAACAATTCCTTTATAATATAACTTGCAAGGGAGCAAAACAAATATTGAACTGTTATAGCTCAAGTGATTCCGACACCCAACTGCAGTCTTACGACGCGATCGTCACAAATCTTCCAAGAACCACCAAGAAGCAGACATAGAGGACTGGTTATACTGGTTTCTTGATTTATCGATATCCAATGAGTAGCTTCCGAGTTACTTAACAACTTGTATCTCGTACATCCTCCCCATTCACTACTGTTCGCTAAGTTTGTTTATTTTTGCCGCATAGCTGTTCCCTACACGTCGCATTTTTGTTCTTGTTTGTTTTTTTAATCTCTACTAAATTTCATGACTTAATTTATATTTTTTTTACTCTGTATAAAAATAAATAGAATTAAGAAAAAAATATTTTGAGATTTCCTTGAATATAGGCTATCCAATTTCGTTCCTTCTGAATTTAAAAAAAAACATGTTTTTATGAAATGACTGCTTTTTTTTGTTAGTTTAGAATGATTGCTAAGAAACCGATTTTTGTAATCCACTACATAGTTGTACTTTGAAGAAACAATTAAAGTAATAAATACATTAGTATTAAGTATAATTAATTTGATTAATTTTATTCTTTTTGTATTTATATAACTTAATTATCTCTTCTTTTTTTAGTAACTAGTTTATATGTAAAATAATTAGTCGACCTTCTTTTCAAGAAGAGTTTAGTGCTTATGCTCGGAAAATATAATTGTATTCATTTAAATTTTAGGTATCCCTAATGTGAAAATCCCTAATTAGATTTTTTCAAAACCGTATTTAATAAGTTTGATTTTATATTTCTCAATTATACCCTCCAAGATCCCAAAAATATGATCATCTCTAGTAAAAAATTAGATATTAATTTTTTTAAATTAGTAATTTTTGTAAAAGTAAATTAATACAAGTTTAATTATTTTTATATTATTCTATTTTCAACTGAATGTATTATTAGGTTTAATATTACATTAGTATTACAGTTACATTATTATTCCCTAGTTATAATAAAGCACTCATTATTATATGTCCCATACCATTATTCTTTTTTTCATGACTACAATTAATTTTTTTACTTATTAATTATTTTTATCCTATAATCGTAACTCATTTATTTCCATAATATTGTAGTACTTCTAAAAAAATGTTTCTAAATTAATTTACAGTATTAGTTTTGGTTTAAACATGCGTAATAAAATTTATACTTGCATTTTCGCTGAGTACAATACATATTATTAAAATATTTTTTAGGGAGTTTACAATGATTATGTCATGTTATCTAAACTAATTGAAAAATTATTAAGATAAATGTAAAACACGTTAGCAGTTTGAGAATTTATAGAAAATACTGTTATAAACTGTAAATATCTTTTCATCATACTGTTTCAAAAACAGCTGTTTTCAATACATGCATTGAGATGCTAACGTTGTTCTTTTTAGTCCTAGGACGTAAAAACATCAGCTGAGGTCGAGGTCATCAGCTGTTACTTCATTTATACTAATTAATTAACTATTGTAAAGATTCTAGAAAGACAACCGATACTCTCGATTGTAAATAACAGATAAAACAGCTGTTACCATCGATTTTATAAAAAAGTACCACTAACACAAACTAATCGGCTGCAATACCTCCAAACTTGTGTAACTTGTCCAAACTTTTGAAGATAAAATAGGTTATAACATTTTAGTTTTTGTGAAATTGTTTTCTTATATTATTTGCAGTAGGCTACAGTATAACGAAAAATATAGTTCATCACTAGGACCTCTTTTGGTCATTTTCGATCCTCACTCATTTCCTTAGCTAGAGCTTGTATAGAAAAGTTTCACATTTGGTCCTAGTGATGAAATATACTTCGGCTTGGCGCATGCGTAGTTTTAAGCTTTATGATAATGTTTCTATACTGAGTGTCGGTCATGTTCGGCTCTCTAGTTTTAGGTAACCTATCCACATAGTACCTCGGTTTTCCTTATGTCTTCTGTATGAGCATAGTTTTGTTGTGCGTGGAGAGTACGCGAAGCTCATGTAACGTGCGGACTCATTACGTGACTATATATTGTATAATTAAAAATTAATTTTCTTTTAATGGATCCAAAGAGGGCCGACTTCATAGAATGCTTGATAGCGCTGAAAAAGAAGAAAGACAACAACCACGACCAACTGGTGATTTTGTTAGGAATCTTAAGAACGATAGTGATGGATTCTTCCGGACGATGAAAGTGGAAAATAGATTTACAACGTGAAATCGATGATACTTCTGACGAAAATGTTCGGGTTTTTAACATCTTGAACTAAACTAATTGAAATAGTTTCATTCTAATCTTATTGCCTTATTATTGTCATTATTCTTATTATTATTACTTAGCATTTCAATTTTTCATATGTATTATATAAAAATAAGATTGCTTTAATTCTGAAAATATTTGTGATATTTTATTTTGTATTTAAAAATTAAAATTTGTTAAATTAAAACCTATTAATCCACTAAACTTCAATTTTTTTTTTGTAATGTGGAAGAAATCTCCGCAAGCGCCCTCTTCTGTTTTGAAATAAATTAATTTGAAACCCGTTGAAAATTAATAGAATATATATTCCAAGATATACTTTTTTCGTTCATTGACTGTATGATTTTCATATTTCTTAGAATGAGACGGTACGCAGACTATGCGGTAATTTGGCACGAGTCGATTTATTTATCGTAGGTAAGGTTAAATATAACCCCATGCGACACCTGCTTGTTTGTCAAGTTCAGTACTCGAAGGTCAAAACCGTATGTTCTAATATTGTATGCTACGTCATTGTGTCTATAACCAGGTGGGGGAGCTGCCCCACAAGAACTCTTAGAGTTGCACTTGAAACTGAAGGGGTTCCAGTAAAATTAGAAACTAAAAATATTAATTAATTAATAAAGAAAGAATAGAACAACATTAATTACTAATTTATACCGGAGGTTCCAAAAGTAACTTGTCTCGTATTTTCAAACTTTTGATTTATGATAATTAAAATAATTGTCTGTACGATTTATTAGAATTTAGTCAATTTTATTGGAACTGGAAAATTTTAATGTAAATTACAAAGAGTATTGATAAAAACCATATAATGAATATAAAAATTAAAGTATTATTAATAAAATGATGTAAGCTAATTAACCAAAAAATTGTTTTCACTAATTTTGACTTTATTTTCTTTATGTAACTTCGTATCAACCTTCATTAAACTTAAAATAAGTGTTGTATATAACACATAAGTGGAGCCTCACGAAAGTTTATTTTTCTAATTCAGTGTTTATTAAACTTTGACTTGCCCCCCCCCCCCTAGAAATCTTTTCCTCTGGTGGGTTGGGGTTGAAAATTTTTTTAAACACTTTATTATTCTAAGACATTCCTAAAGTTACAGTTTCCTATTTCATTCCGTTCAAAAAATTACGAAGGGGTCCCATAATTTGGAACACCCATTATATAATACATAATAAATCTGACAGTTTATTACAGTCTGTATGAAGTAACCTGTCTCCTGACCCTTCGACTACCTGGGACAGGCCCGGGCCATTCACGTCGCCCGCAGTTGTTTACCTAATTAGTCGCCTATAAGCTTCCCCACTAGCTTAAGTAACTTTTTTACCTAAATCATAATTTCCGAAATGTTATCAAATATTTGAAAAGTACATAAAAAAATAAGATCAACGATACTAAACAAGGGCAAATTTGATAAAAACTAACAATATAGAGGTAATAAGAAATTGATAAGCGTGCTATATTTCTTATTACCTCTATATTGTTAGTTTTTATCAAATTTGCCCTTGTTTAGTATCGTTGATCTTATTTTTTTATGTACTTTTCAAATATTTGATAACATTTCGGAAATTATGATTTAGGTAAAAAAGTTACTTAAGCTAGTGGGGAAGCTTATAGGCGACTAATTAGGTAAACAACTGCGGGCGACGTGAATGGCCCGGGCCTGTCCCAGGTAGTCGAAGGGTCAGGAGACAGGTTACTTCATACAGACTGTAGAAAAGGCGGTATATACGTATTAGTAGGTAATTTTTGAGCCTACATACAGTAGGCCCTACTCCCAATTTGATATTCTACTTGCATCCATTTTGAATTTCAACGATAAAATCGAAAATACTTTTTTATCAAAATTTTTATTAATAGACTTTTGAAATATGCATTTCGTCGTCAAATAATATTTAGCATTGTAATGTTAATGCTTTTATGGCGAAACTAAGATGGCAGCCACAATCTATTCTAAAATATACTGATTTAACCTAGCTGAGATCAACACTCCCATTTAAAAATATTTATTTATATATCAAAGATACGTCCACAGATTAATAGACTTTTTCAAGACATTTTTTACATATTTAAAGACAGGAAATGGAAACTTACCTTTAACGTCGTTGGGTAATATATAACTGATTTATTAATTATGTTTATCGATAATATTTTATGGATTTCAGAAAAAGTAAATAATCGATACTCAATAAATGTCATTTAAAATTCGGAAAAAAACCAGTTTTATCATTACCAAATTTCGAGTGAAATTTTCAAGTAAAAAAAGGGGTCAAACGTGTTAAAAAAGCACAGACTTAGAGTCTGTAGGCATGTAATGACAGTTATTTTTATAAAGTTGAAGATTTTTAAGCAGCAGTTTAAATTGCACGTGAGATCCTAATAAAGAAAAAATAATGAGATGCAATCCATCTATTAATGGCTATTTTGTGGTTAAATTAAGTTGTAGTCGTCAAATAAAAAACTACAATATACGACTTCGCACTGCAATTCAATTCCAAATCCAAATAATTTGTTTTCAGATTTGTAGGTCACTCTGTGTTCAAATTAGAAAGGGGGAGGCGATGATATCTTAACACTTTTATTCTGGTCTAGCCCCAACGTATTAATTTCTTCGTCAAATAAACACATATTCGTAATCAGAATAACTTCTAGTTTTATCCCAGAAATAATGTTTAAAATTAACTATAGTTTTTACTCCTTAATTACCCCAAGGTCATCATTGTTTTTTGTTAGCCCTATATTTTTCTCACAACAATATAAATAACTTAAAACACACGTATAAGGAATTATCGTCTCCTCTCTGCAGATTGGTTGCGACTTACAAATGGACAGATGTGCGCATAAGGGTCCTTAGTTTTACCTACGGGCCCTCAATAAATCTCAAAAGAATCTTGACTGCCTTTGTTGAAAACATTTTTTAATTACATGAGTAGAGGAAATAATGGTTCTATTATTTTTTTCTGGTCATTCTCACCTTATAAAGAAAAAAAAAATAGCAAAGACCCCCCCCCCCGTAGCTGTCGAATACTAATAACGTCAGGGTAGGAAAAGAACATAAGTTGGTCAAATGCGACTTAATAACTAAGGTGAAGGAGACTTTCCAAGGCTACATTAAAAAAAAAGTGTAGAAGAAGCGAGTTCCTTCGGGTTTGCGTCACCCGTACTCATTGTAAATGAGTCCCGAGGGAATTGTGGCTCTAAAGATCTGGTTCCAGTTTGAATTTTAATCGCATAAGAATAATGTTAAAAATGAACTTACATTATTTCCATCAATGACAATAACTTATTGGTTATTTATTTGCTCAGAAATCGTAAAACAATTTCAGATAACTATCAAGAATTATACATTTCGAAATGAATTTATTAGTAGCCTCTTATTATAGATAACGATTTCTAAAAAAAAAAAAATATCTCCACATGCCATAAAAATCAACTGTACCAAAAAGTTTCTAATTTAAAGAAAAGTGTTGTATATTCAAGCAATATTGTTAGTTTTAATTAGGGTAACTTCCTAGATTGATAAAATAAGTTTGTATTTTTGTTGTCTTTTAAATAGTGAATATATGACAAATTAAAAAAAAATGATAATATTTTTAATTCAGCTGTTATTCAGTAGAAATTAGTTCAAAGAATATTGATTAATGTTTAGCAAAAAACTGTATTTTCTTATCTGCTCCAGTTTATTGTTTTCCAGTTAAACGGGAAATGCTCTTTGTAGAGAGTTCCTTTTAGGTCTCGCAGGCCCTTGAACATAATCAACTACACGAGCGAAGCTAATAGGTGTATTGTTAAAACGCGATGTACATCTCTACCGAATACTAAACAAAATATCGATGGACATGAATATTTGTTAATTATTTATTTCTATCCACAATAAATAACCGTTAATCTACTTATGCTTAGGGAACAGTTGGTTGAGCACATTTAATTTTAGCGTCCCACAAAATTAAAATGCACAGCACGATATTATGCAGGTGTTGATGAGCCAGGCAGGGATCAGCTGTTGTCCCATGTCATAACACGTGTGTATATACTGCACGACTGCATGCATGCTTATGTAATGTGTTCTGGTGTATAAATAACACACGTGTTTATCAAAAATCTAGTATTTAGTCTAGGATCAGATAGAATAACAAACTCTCACATTACTTTAGTGTTTGTAGTGTGTGTGTGGGGGGGGGGATGTTTTGCGATTTTAGAAGAGTTCCATGATGAGATTTGAATCATGAGTCTCCTCTTTTGCTTATGCAGGATAGCGTAAAGTGTACAGGGTTGTCTAAATGTTTTATTTTATGTTTTTTATATTTATGTTTGTTTATTTTTAACGTGAATTGATTGTGTCGTAATTACTTAGATACTTTCTAATATTAAAATTAACCTTGTTTTGGAATAAAATTATCAAACATATTTTTCTGCCACATTTTGGTCTATTTTATTTTAATAAATGTTGAATTCCTTTAATGTGTATTTGTTTTTTATTAACTTTATTTACATCAATTTATTCAGAATTAAACAAAATATTCACAACATCAAAAACATTTCGTTCTAGGCTATTCTTCCTTATTGTAGACAACTATCATGAAATTATGTTTTCAGATTTTTGTCAATAACTTGATTATTCTTTGACTTACAGAAAATATTTTATTTGTCGTTAAAAGAGAAAACGTTTTGTCTCTTGTAATTTTTTGGGAAATGTTGCGATCTTGCAAATCCAGTTGCGATTTTATAGAGACATTTCATGAAATCGTGTTTTACATACATCATTATTAAACAATTGGATCTTACTTAAGCTGGGAAAACCCTTTTCAAATATCAAAATCAATAATTTTTGTCAAAAATAAGCAATTTATAAGTTTGCATTCGATGTTCAGAATATACAATGAGCCTATGCTTCTAGATTTCATAAGTTATGCATAGCTAATAGAATGACGTTTCTTTAGAAGTATGCGCATTAACATACCTGTCTTCTAACAGGCAAATTACTACACTGTACGATTTTAGAAACATGTAAACTAGGTCTCGGCAGGTCAATATATATATTGACCTTCCCAGGCCTGTAGTTCCTTTACTAGGTCTGGTCAGGTGAACATAAACATCGAGCGATGAGACGCTCAATTTGCCACAGGAATTGATAACAATCCTGTCCACAGGATTGTAGACAGGTGTAGCCTTAACCTCATAAGCCTAGGATTTCATACGTTTAAATTGCTTATTTTAGACAGAATAATGGATTTTGAAACTTAAAAAGTGTCCTCCGAGCTAAAGGATTATCCATTTGTAATTAATTAGTTATGTACAACACGATTTCATTACATTTCAGTATTAAATCGCAACGCGATATGAACAGGACATTTACTTTTTTTTTAAATTAACGGTTTTTGAGATATTTGATGTTAACGATTTTAAATGGTCGCCATTTTGAAATGATTAAAACAAATGTTTTGATTTTTTTTTTCAAATTGGGTCGTTATAAACACTAAGTAATATGCAAAATTTAACTGTGCATTATTCACCGTTAAAAAAATACTAATACTTTGTTCAAAACAAAGAATGGCTGCTAGATAGAAAATTCACCATTTTAGGGCAAATCTTTCTTTATTTTTATCAATAGAACACGTCTTAAAATTATTTCCTTTTCTTCGTAACACACATTTTGTAAACAAAACTTTTTTATAGTTTATTTATTTTAAAAAAAATATATTATTTACTGTCATTATTATACGTTTTATCTTCTCTAAGAAACTAGATGAAGACCTATACTGAACATTAACTATCAGACAGTACAAAATGTCTTTGTTCTTTTGAATTGGGGAAGCTAACTTTGTCGGCAATAACAACTAATTATGTCAAACCTCATCTGAAAATCATGTACGAACTCAATTGATAAAAACTTTAGTTTGGTTTCTGAAACGCAATTTGACTATCTCATTGGGGCAGAAGAGTCCATAACTCTTCCTTATTGAATACATAGAGTGTGTTGGTGATATGGTTTACAATAGTGAAAGGTTTTGGCTTAAAGTCTTAGCGGCTAAGTTTGTTTCAAGCGTCATGAATACGACAACTATCAGTTGAGGGTCAATAGAATACTTCATCAGTTATTAATGAATGTTAGAAAGTTAATGTAACATAAAACGTATTAGTTTGTTGGAAAAATGTAAAATTTGATGCACGCACTAAACTTAAACTGAATATTAATTTATTGAACGAAATATCTGCCATATATAATAAAAAATCGCCGTTTCAGAAAAAATAAAACAATTTTTCGAACTATCGAAATGTTTGAAACGGTTTCCATTCTGAAATTGTCCAACGATTTATTTTGAATAACAATTCAACTAATAGTAAACCTTGGCTAAAATAACTCATGGCACGTTAAAATTGGCAGTCAACAAAATACTCTGACACGATAAGAAGCGAATGTGCATTTGCCAGTTTGTTGATTACGACTTTGGCAATAAGATATGCAGATCTTCAGCTGTACAAAGTGAGTATTACATGCTAATGTCTCTTGTAGATATAAAGATACTTCGAAAAAACTGTTCAAACGACTATTAAACACATGTTTGAAATTTTGCTATCAATTTCATGTTAGATGAATTCTAAAATCTAGTATACATGCTCAATTTTGCTAAAATTCTTATTACTAGAACTTTTATTATATGTTAAAAAATGAGAAACTTTTATTTGAATCTCACTTCATAATTTTTCAACATATTTAATAAACTATATGTAGATCTCCTGACTTTAGAGATTTTGGTTTGTCTAAAAACATAGTTTTACAAAATTTAGTAAATTACAAAAAACAAAACGGTAATTTTAACCGGGTTTCAGATAATTTTTTCCAAAATTAATTTAGCAATTAATAAAAAAAAACGGATTAATTAATTTTAATTATTCCGTTGCAGTAAAAACTGAATTATCAAAATAAAAAAAAGATTCTGAAAGTTTTTCTAAGCTTTATCAAGTTTAAATGACCGCATTTTCCTTTACAATTTTGCTCTAAAACCATTGGCGACCAGATTTGTTCAAATATTTTTTTAAATATCTTGAAAAATTGTGGTTTCTTTTTAGGCGTACACAAATGATTCCTTTTTCTATAAGAAAAAAGTGTGTTTCTCTTCAAACGACATTACCATTTAATTTTTTTCTTCAATATCAAATAACTTTTGTTGAAAACACTTATCATCAAAGCTGGCCGTTTTCTACATTTGATCGAAATTTCAATTTAAATGAAGTTTCATATATGATGCTACTTTGTAATGGTTTGATGGCATCAAATGTTGACTACATAACTTGCTCATGCAGTAATATAATAATACTATCCACTCATAAAATACAGTTTTTGTTAAAGAAAGGAATAAATTTAGACGCACTTCCGCAGAACATAATAATAGGCTTATAAAGAACCGTGAAATGAATCTCACTTTTCCATAATTTAACGTTTTTCAAATTGCATAAGTTAATAGGCAGTTTTGCACTAAAAAGGGCGTTTAACACCGATCCTAATTGCTATAGAAAATTAAAGTTCACTAAATAGTAAATATTTATGTTTTTTTCAATATTGTTAATTATTCATTAGTCTGATGGTAGGGCTTGAAACACTTTTTTATCCACGGAAAAAATATTAAAATGTATATTTTAAATGCATTTTTTTAATGTCGAACATGTTTGATTGAACATGTTTGAACATATAAATTGCAATGTTAATTTATGCAATATACGCATCAGAAATATTTTCTTAAATATTTGAAAACCATTGGACAAAAATTTTCTTTTACCTAATATCTACTGGTTAAATCTAGGCAGTACCATATTTCTCGTGGAGTCGACACTTTAGACAGTTTTTCTAGAGTACTTTTTTTTTTTTTTTCCTTCTTCTTTTTTTCCCCTTTTTTTCTTTTTTCTTTTTTTTTTCCTTTCTTCTCAAATTTTAAACGTAAGCTTGGTTTTATGAAATATGCAAAACAAACTCTAGGCGAGAAAATTAAAGAGAATTTTCGTCAAATTTAGCACTTACTAAAGTGTATTACTTTTTGTTAATTGTGATTTAAAATAACGATCAAAAAATGTCTAATTGGTGGTAGTTTTAAACGGTTTTCTTCTTTACTAAGGTTTTTTATATTTACACCTTCTTCTGTCGTATAGCAACTAATTTTGTGCAGTTTGATGTTCTGCATATTTTAATTCCAAGGACTAGTCTTGGCAATTTGTACGGGTACGTGTTTTGTTTTAAATGTTTTAGGATCTCCAAAGCGGTATTTCAACTTTTTTCATGAGACCACTTTTTTTTAAAAGACATTTTTATCTTATCGGAACCAAATATAGTTAACAAATGAAAGAGATTGCAAACTAGTGAAATCGATTGTCACTATAACTCATTCAAAATGACGGTCAATATATTCAAAGACGAATATTTTGTTGCCATTTTATAACTTTTGATAAGCTGAATCTTTTAAGATGTCATCCAACTCTTTACGACAAACATCTTTTTAGATGGTCTAAAATCTAAAAATTCAACATTTATAAAAATATTTATATTTGTTACTGATTTTACTGAAATTTCTTATTAATGTTTGTCGGAGAGAGTTGGAGCTCAGATTTTGCATCGTGTTTTTTTTCGTCCCGTAGTTTGTTACCAATTCCATTCATACACCTAACCTAATGATTTGAACATGTTTTGTTTATTTGACATAATAACCAAATGTATAATGTAAATTTGTTAAATTCCATTTTGGCAGTTTGCTTCGTTCCCCATTTTGTACTGGATCAACCTTTTGAAGTGCGGTTTGCGGCATTAAACTCTGCCAGTAAAGCCCTTTAAAATGATGTACAACTCGGCCTATGCTTTCATTTAAGATTTTCTTTGTACTCCTGATGGGACCCCCCCCCCCCACTGGTCCTCCGCTGTCTCTCATGGTGTGGAACAATAGTTCTTTGGATTATTTTAAAATTTGTGTTTTCTACAAATAGTAATGCGGATGTTTATGGACAAATTACAGCCTATTACAGACCTCTTGGGTCTATTTTGTTGTTAAAGTAACCCCTACGTGGCTGTCACTGTGATAGATCCTGACAAACCGCCTTCTCTAAATACTGCTTTTTATTGTAAAAGCAAAACTTCTTAATTAAACTTTCATTGAATCTTTATTTAGTTGTTGATTTCTTAGCTTAGCATAAATCACACGTTGTAGACGAGAAATCGAAATTATGAATGCTAAAAGAATGGAGAAATAAGACGAAGTTGTAAAAAGGACAGGGGCTTTTATGGGCTAGTTTTACGAACTTCTATAAAATCAGCGAAATCTGTTTTACTGCAGTAATCTATTAGTGAATCTCGCTTTTCCATAATTTAGCGTGTTTTAAATTGGCTCGTTTGCATAAGTTAATAGCAAATTTTGTACGAAAAAGGGCGTTTACCACCATTCTTAATTGCTATAGGAAAGTAAAGTTCACTAAGTATTAAATATTTATGTTTTTCTGTGACAATAATAATTATTCATAACTCTGTTTGTAGAGCTGAAACACTTTTTGTCCATGGACTTTAAAATATCCGTTTAAAAAAAAAATTAGTAATAAATGCTTTTTTTTCAAATATGGAACATGTAAATTGCAATTTTATATTATGCAATATACGCACCAAAATATTTTTCTTAAATTTGGTTGATTTAAGTATTTGAACGATGTACACTGATCGATCTTTTGATGTAATTTGTCACTATTTTGGTTTGGCTCACTATTTGAAAGTTTAAAAAAATTTTTTTTGTTTAGTACATGCTATAGAGGTTTCAATTTTGGAACGTTTTTGCTCAAATTTCAAATGTAAGATTTATGTAATATGCAAAACAAACTCTAGGCGAGAAAATTTAAAGAAAATTCTTCGTCATATTTAGCACTTTATAAAATATATTATATTTAATTTTGTTATTATAATTAATTGTGATTTAGAATAACGGTCAAAAAATGTCTAATAGGTGGTCGTTTTAGACGGGTTTCTTCATTAGTTTCTCTTTTACCAAGGTTTTTTTTTTTTTTTTAATATTTACACCTACGTCTGTCCTAAATAACAACTAATTTTGTGCAGTTTGATGGTTTGCATATATTTAATTTCAAGGACTCACCTTGGCAATTTGTAACGGTACGTGTTTTGTTTTACTATTTTATAATCTCCAAGATTGGAACCAAATACAGTTAACAAATCTCCAACTAATTCAAAATCACGCTCAAAATTTTCAAACACAAAATATAATATTCATCATTTCTTTTATAAATTTAACATTTGTGTACCATTTTTGTAGGCTTTGTTAAACATCAACTATTCTAATAACGCCTGCAGTTTGTGAAGAAACAAATATTCTGAAATTTTTTAAATTATTATTTAATCGGTTGATTTAATGTGAAATTTATTATACATATAATTTTCGGCGTACATCTGTAAACGGCAAACAAATTTGGTCATTCAAATCTTGCTTATATATTTTATAATGAGACCACTTTTTTTAAAGAATTTTTTATTCTAAATGATGAAATCAGGCTCAAAAATAGTTCTATGATTGAATGATTTTGCGAAAAGTTAAATCATTTTGATAAAATCTCATTTGAAATGGAAATTAAACTATTTTTAACAAAATTATAAAATTCCCAATTTTAATACTATATTTAGTATTTTGTTACCATTTTATAAGTTTTAATGAGTTAAATCTTTTGATTTTTCACACAAATCTCTACAACAAAAAATTTTTTTTAATGGTTCAAAACCCAAATTTTATAAAAAATTATATTTGTTGACGGATTTTACTAAAATTCCTTATCAATTTTTTTTTAAAGCAATGGAGCTCAGATTTGAATCGTGTTTTTTCGTCCCGTAGTTTGGTACCAATTTCAATGAATCTGTGATACACTCAACCTGTGATTTCGAATTTTGAACATATTTTATTTACTAAACATTATAGTAAGGAAATGTATAATATGAATTTGTTAAATTCCGTTTAGACATAGTTTTCTTAGTGCCCCCCCCCCACAAGTAGTCCCACAACATTTTTAAAATAAATAATAAATTTTCAAAACTGTAGTTGACTATGGAACAAAATGATTTGCCAATTTAAATATCCATTAATGAGATTCTAAGCGTGTTTGCACCTTCTTACAAGGTTATACTTTAATTCTAAGTCTGATGCTGTATGTTAGCATAATACCTCGTTAAACTTTTTCGCATTACCACGGGTATAAAATAATAGAGGAATTGGAAGCACTCCATATTACAGCGCATAGAAAATCGAATTCAATTACTTAAAACTTTATTCATGCAATGTTACTTTTAATTTTACACCCAGGTGTGCAACGCCAATTAAACAAAACTCGTAATATACAGTATAGCCTAATTCGTTGAAAACCGATAATCATTACGGTTTACTGTTTTATTTCTACTTCAGCTTAAAGGGTGTTTTCCAATTTATACATTAAAATCATTAGACAAAACTAGCAATTTAAAGGTTGTGTTTCCTAGAAATGATTATGTGGATGTTTATGAACAAATTACCCCCTATTACATCAGTTTATATGGTATTTCGTTGTTAGTCACTCTACTTCTACATGCCGTACTCCGGTGCTTTTTTACTATGATAGATTCTGACAGAGTTCTTTCTATAAATACTGGTTTTATTGTAAAAACCAAACTTATGAATTTGTTTTTTTAATTTAATTGTTATTTCTCAGCTAGACACATCACACTGTGTAGACGAAACATTATTACAGCAAGTTGTAAAAATGAAGAATGAAAAACGAGTGTTGTAAGAAGGAAAGGGCCTTGACGTGTGTTGTAAGAGGAAAAGAGCCTTTTATGCTCAAGTTTTACGAACTTCTATAAAATCAGCTGAATCTATTTGTATTCTCTGTTCTTGTAAACAAGCTTTCGATAGTCCTGAGTTTCTATCCAAAACTTTACAAGCTACACGATATCCCGGCCTAATTTTTCTTCAGCTCTTTAGAAATATTAACCGTATCTATACATTTAATTAATTTGTCACCAATTTTTGTCTACTGTGTCGGTGAATACTCCGAGATTTCAATTATTTTCAGATTTTATAAAATATTTTGTATATAAACTCGGTTTTTTTAACCATCACTCACGTTCGATGAGCTGAAATATAGAGCGATATATTTCGAAATAGAGGGAGTTTCAGTTTTTTTTCCAACTGTTTTTAAAGCCGATTTCTACACGAACGTTGTACAATACCCCCACAATAGCTTATTTTTTTTAGTTTTAAATTTTAAATATATGTATATTCTACGGTTTTCTCATAAAAGGAATGATTTCTTAAAATTGACTCTACCAACAACGGTAAAATTTTGGTCAATTTGAAGCTTAATGCTAGTGATTTCCAGATATATTTACCAAAATACTAAATAAATTTAGACTGCCATCATTAAAAACTCAACTTTAATCAAATTAATTTAACCCTTGGGCGGAGTTTATGCAAAATGTGTACAGCATTTAAATAAATAAATATTGTTTAAAATGTTCTTTATAAAAACTATGGTAAAAAATTGGTCACATTTGAACCTTAATGATGTATTAAATCAGTGTAACCAAATCATAAAATAAAATAAAACATATCTATACCACCATCATTAAAAACCCAACTTCAATCAAATGAGATTTACCCTAAGGCAGAGTTTTTGTGGAAAAAGTGTACCGCATTTAATTAAATAAATATGTTTTAAAAATATTCTTTATAAAAACGATGGTAAAACTTACGTATAATATAAAGACATTTTTGAATAGATGATGTTCTATGTACAATTATTTATATAAAATGTTTACAATATCTGTACAATTTACTTGCTATTAATTTTATCCTGGCACGATTTTTGAATCTATATTTTGTATTACTGTATTGATATTGTTTTCTTTCTTTGTTACAGGTATGTGGTGATACCTACTGGCTACTGGTTAACGGATATTTTTGATAAGTTGAATTTTGTTTGAATATTCTTAGTATTATCTTAAAACTTTAAAAGAATGCATTAATTATATAAAGGTAATAATCTAAGTTTTAGAATTGTTTTATTTATTCATACATTTATTTTGGGGGTGTAGATATTGTAGCTTTTTCATAACAAAATTGGAATTCGGGCGTGTGTTACCGCTCGTGTTGTCAGGTTATCTTCAAATTTTGCAATATGTGATTTTTTACAATAGCTTGAAGAAGTTTGTTAGTAAAAACAAAATTACGTAAAATTTGTAACTTACAAAATGATAACGTTTTAATTATGTTTTTTGAGAATAAAATCTCAGACACTTTAGTTTATACTTTTAATTTGTAAGTGAAAACCAGCTTGAAAAAATATATTTTGTTAAATCACGATATTTTTTTTAAAAAATCCGTAGTTACAAAGCAAATGAGAAAACAAATTAAAGAGAGAGATTCTACTTCGAATAGTGTGTAGCCTACTTTTACCCAACAAATTTGTTAACATTAGCTGCCATGATTTTAGTTCGGAAGTGAAATTAAACCATAGAAAACGGCATAGATATACAATATAATATTTATTAGCCTACTGAGCGTTAATCGTAATATATAGAAATCAAGTTTTTAATAACAGTGGACAAGTTTTTTCTTTTTTTAATTACTGAAATTTAATTTTTCGGCACACTGTTTGAGTAATTATTTTTAACATTTCATCAAAATTTTACACAGTCGTAAAGCTAATTTTGAGAAATCATGTCTTCTCATATACGGTTCTTTTGTTTTGTTTACCGAACGATTATTTTTGAAAGATGGCTACGATAGTATTGTAATAAGTCCATAAATCTTAATTTTACAGTAACCAAAACTTTAACGTTTCACTAAAGTCGAATGACGAAATTAGGACTTTTATAACATCGTCATAGATATTTAGTTCCATTCGTTAAGGACGAATTTAAACTAGTTTGTGGTCCATTTAAAATTACAAATATTTTTATATATTTGCAATAGGCATACGTTTATAGAGTGGGGCATCCTTTTTTTTATCAACTTGTCTCCCATAAGAAATACACTGGGAAAACTTAGTCGTGACGAAAGTGGTATTTTTTGTTGATAATTTATGGATTTTTGTGGATGGGTACATCAGAAAGTTAGTAAAATGTTTTTGCGCCGTTTATTGTAAGTTACAACATAACGACAAATTGTAGAGGAAGATGGCAATGGACTTTCACAACTGGATATTGTGATGTACACTACTTGTGAGTTGTGCAATACACTGTGCAGGTGAAAGTAAGGCTGGTCTATTCTTACAAACAATCTGGTGAATATGCCCGTGTAATCACGAAAATATTTTACAAAAATTGTACACGGTTTTCTATTTAAATAGTTTTAAGTACTTTCTGTCTATATACAATACGGGTGTACTGACATTTTAAAATGTTAATTTTGTCTTATTTTAGACACGCACTAGAGACAAAATTTTCTTTCAATTGGTAGTCGAGTTTCATCACAATTAGTTCATAATAAGTAACTGAAGTTTACGAAGTTACCTTGATATTGGTTTAAAGCATTAAAATTTGTATTCAATTATTCACAATCAATTTTATAGGATAAATAATAAAGAGAAGTAAAATCTAAATCGTTTATAATAGGCCTATACTTAAAATTTAAAAAAAAAGAAGACCAATAAAAATAACTGCTATAATAGCTCCAATAGTCTGAATTTTAATCAAATTATGCAAAGAAGTTTGTTTTATTATTCGATTAATACGATTGCTACTAAAATTTTAAACAAATGACATCGGCTTAAAACGGATTTTCGATAGTACACCTACATGACCTTACAGCAGATCATTTTATCCATATATATATATATATATATATATATATATATATGGATAACAACATATATATATATATATATATATATATATATATATGGATAACAACATATATATAACAATACTAATGTGTAGGCTTGTAATTTACGTTCTATGACTATTTAAGAGTGCACAATATCGCAGAGATATAACAGTATGGCGCTCGGTTAGGTTAGGTTAGGTTAGGGTAGGGTAGGGTAGGGTAGGGTAGGGTAGGGTAGGGTAGGGTAGGATAGGATATGATATATTAGGTAAGGTTAGGTTAGGGTAGGGTAGGATAGATTAGGTAAGGTTAGGTTAAGTTATTTCTGACAACCATAACTTAGCACATGCATGGAACCACAAACTCCATTGTAT
Organism: Aphrophora alni; assembly: GCA_963513935.1. NCBI lineage: Eukaryota > Metazoa > Arthropoda > Insecta > Hemiptera > Aphrophoridae > Aphrophora > Aphrophora alni. The sequence goes on along the minus strand of OY740768.1, from coordinate 111,276,651 downwards.
TCGTAGATATCTGAAAAGAATTACGAAGTTAGGCTCTTCAACTAAAGTAGTGTTTTCGTTCCTATCAATGTATAAATATGACTAATTGTGTTGTAAACATTAGGCCTTGTTTTTGGAAGTTTTAATATATTCGATCAATCCTTCTTGAAAACTCAGTGCGGGTACAGTATGGTCTGCAACGTGACGATATTTATACACCTTGACATATAAATGATACCTCAGTTACTCTACACTACTTGTGCAAGCAGCACCCTTAATGAAGAAAATTACTAGAAGTTGAATTATGTACTTAGTTAAGCTTGCTTCTTGTATTGTGATTTACTACTCAGATACTCAGAATGATAATAAATATTATGGTGTACAAAAATCCTGGAATGCTGATGGGCATAACTAAATAACAGTTGATTGGCCCATCATGGTGGTTTCTCAGCCTCATCACACCTTGTAATACAATAGTATTGCCAAAAAGATGGTTTGGTGTCAATAACTAGGTCCTTGTGGGCTTAGAAGTTGTACACATGTGAAGGAGTCTCCACTTGTTACGCCCGTGTCGGTGAAGCCGTTTTGCCGAATCCTGTAACTATTCACTTTCTTGGGTGGTCAGGTTGTCATCGTAGATATGTGGGGTTATTAGTTACATGCAGAATTACAATGCGAATTATTTTATTCTAATTTAGCCTAGTATATCATATGTTGAATAACACGAGATATGAACAAAAACCTGTTTAAAAATACCGCCATTTTGAAATTTACTGATTTTTTAGTGTTCTATATTGGCACACTATAATCTCATGCCAATTTAAATGTTCCTATATCTATATTTGTGTCCGTTATCGTGCTTACACGACGTTTCTAAAACTTCCTATACTGGGATCCGTATAGATCCGCTATTGTCACCACTAATGTGCCTCAGTTAGAACCACTAATGATCCGACTACTTTTATATTTTACTCTAATTCAAATTGATGGCTACTAGTTACATGAAAATTTACTATCCTCTTTTAGAGGTTTTTTTTAGGAACAAAAAAACTTAGCTGATACGTAAATAATAATTTGAGTTTTTTGTAACACTAAAACTTATAATGTTATTAGGGGTTATTCATGTTAATGAAAAGATACAAAAAAGTGACTGAAGAATTTTTTATTTACGGTAAAAACTTCCCATGGGAAATTTCTATGAAACAGTTCAAATAGAATTTAAAGTTGTTTTTTGTACAACTGTTTTTATGCGTCGTTCGCACTATTATATTTAATACTTCGGATTACCCGCATCCAATTAGATAGGCTACATGCAGCAACTGTTATGGCCGCCATTTTAAAACCTTATTATACATATATCGTTCGGACTAATTGCAAAAATGGTTATTCTAAATTGCGTAACGATTCGTAACACTTGGTCATAATTACATAACGGCATGCAAACAGAAGCATACAGATGAAGTGTCATGGAAACAGAAGCATTTAGATGAACTGTCATGCAAATAGAATCATATAGAAGAAGTGTCATACAACAGAAATATACAGATGAAGTGTCATGGAAACAGAAGCATACAGATGAACTGTCATGCAAATAGAATCATATAGATGAAGTGTCGCGTAAACAGAAGCATACAGATGAAGTGTCATGCAAACAGAATAACACAGATGAAGTGTCACGTAAACAGAAGCATACAGATGAAGTGCAAACAGAAGCACAGATGAAGTGCAAACAGAAGCACAGATGAAGTGTCATGGAAACAGAAGCATACAGATGAACTGTCATGCAAATAGAATCATATAGATGAAGTGTCGCGTAAACAGAAGCATACAGATGAAGTGTCATGCAAACAGAATAACACAGATGAAGTGTCACGTAAACAGAAGCATACAGATGAAGTGCAAACAGAAGCACAGATGAAGTGCAAACAGAAGCACAGATGAAGTGTCATGGAAACAGAAGCATACAGATGAACTGTCATGCAAATAGAATCATATAGATGAAGTGTCGCGTAAACAGAAGCATACAGATGAAGTGTCATGCAAACAGAATAACACAGATGAAGTGTCACGTAAACAGAAGCATACAGATGAAGTGCAAACAGAAGCACAGATGAAGTGCAAACAGAAGCACAGATGAAGTGTCATGGAAACAGAAGCATTTAGATGAACTGTCAGGCAAATAGAATCATATAGGTGAAGAGGGTGTCATACAAACAGAACTATACAGATTAAGTGTCATGCAAACAGATGCATTTAGATGAAGTGTCATGCAAACAGAAGTATACAAATGAAGTGCCAAGCAAACAGAAGTATACAGATGAAGTGTCAAGCAAACAGAAGCATACAGATGAAGTGTCACATAAACAGAAGCATACAGATGTAGTGTCATACAAACAGAAGCATATAGATGAAGTGTCACGCAAACAGAAGCATACAGATGTAGTGTCATACAAACAGAAGCATACAGATGAAGTGTCACGCAAACAGAAGCATACAGATGAAGTGTCACACAAACAGAAGCATACAGATGAAGTGTCATGCAAACAGAAGCATATAGATGAAGTGTCATGCAAACAGAAGCATACAAATGAAGTGTCACGCAAACAGAAGTATACAGATGAAGAGTCACACAAACAGAAGCATATAGATGAAGTGTCATGCAAACAGAAGCATACAGATGAAGTGTCATGCAAACAGAAGCATATAGATGAAGTGTCACGCAAACAGAAGCATATAGATGAAGTGTCATGCAAACAGAAGCATACAGATGAAGTGTCATGCAAACAGAAGCATACAGATGAAGTGTCAAGCAAACAGAAGCATATAGATGAAGTGTCAAGCAAACAGAAGCATACAGATGAAGTGTCACATAAACAGAAGCATACAGATGTAGTGTCATACAAACAGAAGCATATAGATGAAGTGTCACGCAAACAGAAGCATACAAATGAAGTGTCACACAAACAGAAGCATACAGATGAAGTGTCATGCAAACAGAAGCATACAGATGAAGTGTCATGCAAACAGAAGCATACAAATGAAGTGTCATGCAAACAGAAGCATACAGATGAAGGGTCTCGCAAACAGAAGCATACAGATGAAGTGTCATGCAAACAAAAGCATATAGATGAAGGGTCATGGTCGAGTTAAAACAGGTCAATTAGATATAGTGATAATTGAAAACTTTTTTCCTTTAATGATAGTTTGGGTGTTTATGAACAACTTCCCGCCATGAAATAGGATTTCGATAAGACACAGATTATTTACGTCCTGATATTGCAGACACTGAACATCCAGCAACTACTTCGTATTTTTTACTTCTTTATAACGAGCTGTAATGATGAGCATGTTGTGGTGGAGAATTGCCAAGTCCCGAAAACAACCGAAACATCACGAATCATCTCGTGATCATTTCTATCGTTTAACCTTTTCCTTTATTATACCCTTACTCGGATCAATTTGGAAGGAGCAACGAAATTGAAGCACAAGGGAGCATTGGAATGTTTTCTTTGTGACATTAGCGTGCGACCGATGATTTTGTAGGCCTGTTAGGCAATTTATAATGTAGAAACTGTAGAACTATTTCTCTCTCCCTCATAGACAACCCTAGATTTGGTGCTATGAAATATCTACAGATTTTATCCATACGTATAATTTACAACATTTCTGTCTTTGTGTGTGTAATATTTTTTACCGTTAGGTTTTAAAAAACTCGCTATTTAAAAATAACTTTATATATTAAATTACTTAAAATTATCTTTGTAGTTAAAAAATATATATTGAAACATATATTAAAATGAGTATATTTAGATCAAACAAAGATCATCTTTAGTCATAACAAGATTTGGTAGCGTTCCGCCTCTCCAAATTAAAAACTTGTTGCTATTGCAGTAATAAAAGTCTCCTTATGGATCTTTGTTCGGCGTTCTACCGAAATACTCTTCGCTTGATTGTCTCTTGCCAGTTGATTCAAACTGAAGAATACTAGTCTAATATTATGCAGAATTACATATAGAAAATGCATTTGACGATAACATCGATGAAATCATTACCCTAAATATTTCTCACATTTTGGACACTGAGGAGAGTTATTGACTTTATCTTGTGTGCAACGAGAAATATAAGGGAGAAAAATCGTGCTTTGAACGCGCTGAATACTTTCATTTGACAGCCCGTACCGTGTACGCAAAATATCTAGAGAGCATAGAAGGTAAAACTGGAATACTGACAACGTATTATTTTGTACTTAGTTAGATAGCGAAAAAGTGGTAATATCGCGTTATGCACATTTACCCAAGGGCTGACTTATAAATGTGGGCAATGGGCAAATTCGGCGATGCGAGTAATATGTCCAACATACGCTCACATGACTATAAACAGATTATAGATCTGTTTTTGAACATATTTATTCAGCCTTTTCAATGCGTTTCATTTTATATGGGAACGATAGATATTTAAATTTAAACTTCGTCCATTTTCTATTAAGAAAACCGGCAAAATAAAATTTTTAGTACATAAATTTTGAATTATAGAAAAAACCGATGCCTCGATATTATGGCCAAAAGATGTCTAGATACCAAATTTGATAAAATTTTCACTAGTTCGATAATCGATTTAAAAAAAAATAAATTAACGCATATGAATGGACAATTCCGCGAATAGCTCAACAACACCCATTACATAACTTTCTCTACACTACGTGTATATAGGAAAGGAAAAACAGGAAAGTAAAATTCGCGTCCCATCATGTCAGCGTATCAGCTGCATGTATAGTACAAGAACGTGCGTCGAGAAAGCCATGCGGTCAGTAACCTCACGCGAATTGGACAATATAGTTGTAGAGGCCTACTTTATCCTTCTAACTCTCTGAACTGGATGTTCGTTTTGCAACAATCCTAAACCATATTTTGTCGTTTTAACTTCTTTATTTTTTAATCAAGTTTGTATAGAAAAATATTCGATACATGACCAGGACGCAAATTTGTTTTTTTGTAAATCCATCATATGCCGAACTAGATCTTTGTATTGATATTTTCTGATCAATAGTTGCACAAAAACTATCGTCTTAGACAAAAGAATTACCGAAACACTGTTTAAAATGGTCATTTTGAATTAATAAAATTTTATTAGCCTACATGCGAAAATTATGAACCTAGAGCTATTTAATGAGTATTATTATTTTATTTATTTCTAGTTTTGAAGTTATATTTCTATTAATTTTTATTTTTTAGTCGCTTTTTAATTTGTAACAGAAAACACTTAGTGAAAATGTGTATAAATCTACTACTTAGTCTTAATAAAAAAAATAAAATAAATTGCTTTAAATTGACCTGCCAGGAATATTAATTTTAAATGCTTCAATTTGAAAATACGCTTTTTACTCGAGTTTAAATGTTACATCAAACAACATTAAAAGAGGTAAATATTTAGATTCTAAAATGGTCTTACTGTCAAACACATCAAAAGTGTACTAAAATTAATAGACTGCAATAACGATAAACAAGGTACCTGTCAGTTTCTTTACATAGGATCAAACAATCCTCGGACATTTTTTTAGACACTACTCACTCAGCTACGGTAGAGTGTAAAACCGAGGATTTCTTATTGTAATAGACACGACCATGTGTGACTAGTCACTCAGCTACGGTAGAGTGTAAAACCGAGGATTTCTTATTGTAATAGACACGACCATGTGTGACTAGTCACTCAGCTACGGTAGAGTGTAAAACCGAGGATTTCTTATTGTAATAGACACGACCATGTGTGACTAGTCACTCAGCTACGGTAGAGTGTAAAACCGAGGATTTCTTATTGTAATAGACACGACCATGTGTGACTAGTCACTCAGCTACGGTAGAGTGTAAAACCGAGGATTTCTTATTGTAATAGACACGACCATGTGTGACTAGTCACTCAGCTACGGTAGAGTGTAAAACCGAGGATTTCTTATTGTAATAGACACGACCATGTGTGACTAGTCACTCAGCTACGGTAGAGTGTAAAACCTAGGATTTCTTATTGTAATAGACACGACCATGTGTGACTAGTCACTCAGCTACGGTAGAGTGTAAAACCTAGGATTTCTTATTGTAATAGACACGACCATGTGTGACTAGTCACTCAGCTACGGTAGAGTGTAAAACCGAGGATTTCTTATTGTAATAGACACGACCATGTGTGACTAGTCACTCAGCTACGGTAGAGTGTAAAACCGAGGATTTCTTATTGTAATAGACACGACCATGTGTGACTAGTCACTCAGCTACGGTAGAGTGTAAAACCTAGGATTTCTTATTGTAATAGACACGACCATGTGTGACTAGTCACTCAGCTACGGTAGAGTGTAAAACCGAGGATTTCTTATTGTAATAGACACGACCATGTGTGACTAGTCACTCAGCTACGGTAGAGTGTAAAACCTAGGATTTCTTATTGTAATAGACACGACCATGTGTGACTAGTCACTCAGCTACGGTAGAGTGTAAAACCGAGGATTTCTTATTGTAATAGACACGACCATGTGTGACTAGTCACTCAGCTACGGTAGAGTGTAAAACCTAGGATTTCTTATTGTAATAGACACGACCATGTGTGACTAGTCACTCAGCTACGGTAGAGTGTAAAACCTAGGATTTCTTATTGTAATAGACACGACCATGTGTGACTAGTCACTCAGCTACGGTAGAGTGTAAAACCTAGGATTTCTTATTGTAATAGACACGACCATGTGTGACTAGTCACTCAGCTACGGTAGAGTGTAAAACCGAGGATTTCTTATTGTAATAGACACGACCATGTGTGACTAGTCACTCAGCTACGGTAGAGTGTAAAACCGAGGATTTCTTATTGTAATAGACACGACCATGTGTGACTAGTCACTCAGCTACGGTAGAGTGTAAAACCGAGGATTTCTTATTGTAATAGACACGACCATGTGTGACTAGTCACTCAGCTACGGTAGAGTGTAAAACCGAGGATTTCTTATTGTAATAGACACGACCATGTGTGACTAGTCACTCAGCTACGGTAGAGTGTAAAACCTAGGATTTCTTATTGTAATAGACACGACCATGTGTGACTAGTCACTCAGCTACGGTAGAGTGTAAAACCTAGGATTTCTTATTGTAATAGACACGACCATGTGTGACTAGTCACTCAGCTACGGTAGAGTGTAAAACCGAGGATTTCTTATTGTAATAGACACGACCATGTGTGACTAGTCACTCAGCTACGGTAGAGTGTAAAACCGAGGATTTCTTATTGTAATAGACACGACCATGTGTGACTAGTCACTCAGCTACGGTAGAGTGTAAAACCGAGGATTTCTTATTGTAATAGACACGACCATGTGTGACTAGTCACTCAGCTACGGTAGAGTGTAAAACCGAGGATTTCTTATTGTAATAGACACGACCATGTGTGACTAGTCACTCAGCTACGGTAGAGTGTAAAACCGAGGATTTCTTATTGTAATAGACACGACCATGTGTGACTAGTCACTCAGCTACGGTAGAGTGTAAAACCGAGGATTTCTTATTGTAATAGACACGACCATGTGTGACTAGTCACTCAGCTACGATAGAGTGTAAAACCGAGGATTTCTTATTGTAATAGACACGACCATGTGTGTACGAATTTGAGTGTGTGTGTATTGGAATAAAGGAATCAGAAGAAAGCAGAAGTACGAGACAGAGCTACTTGTAAAAACTTGAATAATGCAAAGCAGATGGCCAGGCTTTAACAGCTGATCTGATAGCCACGTGCAGTGTGTATGTTGTCAATTGGAGAAGCAAATAGGTTAATTATTGATTTAGTTTCAAGGTCAGTATATTCGCTTGTCATATGTTGAGTTTGGGATGATTAGAACAGTGTTCTTGGAGTTGTATCTCTCTTGGGATGCATTACAGCCCAAATGAATGGTCCTATATTTGTCAAATTTTTCCCGTATTTCAAGGTGATATTTATCTTCTTTTTTTTTATAACTAAAAATTCTTGGTACCATAAGAACAAGACACAAAATATATTATCAGCTTTAACGATTTCATCAAATTTTTCTTTAAATGTAACCCATTAATGAACGAAAGATTGTAGTAGAGAGCAGTGAATTTGTAAAGAAAACAATATAAATCGGACAACCCTCAGAGTTCCATTATTTTTATACATAATTTTTGGAGAACTTTGGTTTAGATTAAATTCTTTCAATTTTCACCAAAAATTAATCACTTGGACTGTTTACGATTTATTCTAACTTTACATTTAGCAATCTTTTTTTAAATTACATATTTAAACTGTAATAAAATAATTTGTGCGAAATTTGAATAAAATCGAACTAGAATTTCATTCTAAGAATCATTCTAAGAACATCCGTTCTAAACTGTTACACACAAAAACGCGCATGCGCTTAACTTAGTAACATAAACAGATCCTTTACGTGTAGTAGAATATTTAAAAAAAAATGAATATTATTTTTTAGTTTGAAATGCGTACAAAAAATTCATAATTTTATAAACAAGGAATATAATAAAAGATTTTTTTTTTAATGCGAACTAGGTCATCTAAATTCTCTTTTGGCATTAACCATAGATAAATCCTATTTTCTTTTATCTCTTTTGTAAATAAATTTAAGTTTTAAGACACTAATTGTTATTAAAATATTACATTATTATAATATTATTGTTTTGTGAAGACTATAACATATCTATATTTTTATTTTACTTTTATCACACTTATCACAAGACTATTTTTAAGTCTATTGATAATTCCTTAGAAGAAATATACAATGTAATAATCCGCCCCCTCCAGTTGTTCTTTTTGATATTTGAAATAAAAATCCAAGCTTTGGAAATCTCAGTTTGGTTATAGTCTCTCAATTTTTGGTGTAGTTATTTTTGGTAGCTGTGGAGGGGGGGGGGTAACCTCAAATATTTGAAATGATAAAGGAAAGTCTGTGATCCTTCGTTTTGTAAGATCTTAACAATTAGAGGAAAATATAAATGAGAAGAAAACCTAATTCAATTAAATCGATCTAAATTGGTATAGGTCAACATTTAAAACAGAATTCTGCAAAAGCATTTTTCATATAAAACTTAGTTTTTTAAAAAATATTTTGTGATCAAATGATTATTTTGGAGTAGCTACGATGTAGAGTGGTAATTTAGTAGCCACAATAATAAATTGCAAGTATTAAGATAAGAACAATTTCTTAAATGGACAATGTTAATTATAGTACTTAAGCTTTGGTTAGAAAAGAGAAATTTAGTATTTACACGTTAAAGATAAATTAAGGTCTTAAGTATATCAACGCTTAGACAGTAAGTGGTGTAAATTTGTTCTTTTCTGCATATTCTGGATCCTTATAAACAAAATAGACCAGATCTAAAGACTGATTGTTGAAAACTAGCATTACATCATAATAATTTGTTTGAAAACTTCGTTAGCAGAGCTGGATTTTAAACTTTGACTACCGCCATTTTGTTTTGGTTCAATGTAATTATATTTTCTTTTCAACAATTTTCTTGAATAAATCACGACCCGTAATCATGTATCGCATCCTCTCCTCACCCATTACTATTTAAGATATTTGTGTTGACAATGTATCATAAGGAGAGGGTAGAAGACGTTATATTATGAACCCATACTAGTATTTAATTATATCATGTCTAAATAGAGGAGGACTGGAACACTATACAGTATATATATGAATTTGAACGAACAGATATAACTTGTTGTGGTGCAATAGTTATATTTCAGTAAGGACATTCACTAAAAGAGTTTTAAATACAGTTAGGCCTAAATTTTGTGTGAGCGCTATGACGGCTGGAGACTAACAGTAAACCGTGAGGTCAATGGTCGGATTCACGCAAGATGCGTAGCACAATTTACACTTCAAACCGTTATTCTAATTGTTTCAAGGTTCCATATTAAGACAGAATTAAATTCATTTATTAGTGAAAATTTACTGACGGATTGGAATTCAATATACTCGGTAAGCATTACGATTTTTTAAATATAACAATTTTTAATTGATGCTTCATCCATTTTTCCTTTTTTGGAAAAAGTAGATTCTATAAATATATGTTTACTTTGATCTCAATCATGTACACAAGGCTATCGTCAATATTCACAAAACGAGATATTTTTGGCTGTTCCCCCCCCCGTAACATATTCGTAATATAGAGAAATTTTTATGAAAAACTTGCTTCATTTGTTTTGAATATCCGTTTTTAAAGTTCCACAATTATAAAAATTTTCTCCTTATTTTGTCGACAAATCAAAATTTGTGTGTAGTTGTCATAAAGTCAAAAACTAAAAGTATAATATTCTCAAAATCGGCTCTAATGATTTTGTAAAAAATGTAGCTCTTAAAGACTCTAACCTTATGATTGCCATTTTACTAAAAAATGTCGGTTTCAAGGTCTGTAAAATTTCTAAAAAATCTGTACTATCGATTTAGTTTGAATTTTGGTGAATTGTGAAGATTAATTAATGACGCAAACTAGCGTGCATAATTCTGAGTAAAAAATAAATAAATAAATAAACATGAATCGACCATTCAATTTTACGATTTCATTCACAAATATATGATTATGCCAAGCGAGCTTTGACATTATTTATAATGTTACAAATTATAATAAAGTTGATATGTTAGACTTGTATTTTTGAGTTTTTGTTTGGAAATGTGAGTAAGTTAATGGAATATTTTTGCACTATTTATTTATAACAAACTTCTTAAACGAATGGTGAACCAATTATTTTACTTAGCAAATTTCATTAAAATTTCGGACTTAAGTATAAATTGCCCAAACCCCACCTTATTATAGTTACAAAAGGCAACTAACTAGAACACCGTAAATGTAACTTCCATTGGGTGATGCATCATTTAAAAAATAATATTAAAGACCAACTGTAAAAGCCTGTGGTTGTTATGTTACCCTTTAGTAAAATGGGAGATTTCGAAATTTAAAATAATAATAATATGTAGACCAAATTGTTTTAGTTCAGCAAAAAAAAAAAAAAAAAAAAAGGTTAATTACAAAGGAGCCAGTTATTGAAGACTCAGTATAGATATTCGCTAGGTGCTTGGTCATATTTCTATTCTTTATTTTAATCTTGGGCAGGTTAAGTTTTTTACATTTCCTTTAAAGTTCTATTTATGTAAAAAACGGTACTGTAGTTGAAAGTTCGTTTAGTTTGCCCAATATGGTAAGTATAAAATGGGGGGAGGTCAAAATTAAAAATAAATTTTTCAGTGAGGTGCTACAAGTCATATTTATTATAATTCCATACTCCCCCCCCCATACCCAAAGAGTAACCAAACAGAATTCTGTTGGCAAATACTACTGTACATTGTCAATGATTGTTCTAATTTAACCGTCTCCTTTCAAGCGAACTAGAGCAGCTGGGTACATATAGCAGTATTTTCAATTTCTAACGGCTGCCATTTTATTATATGTGGGTCATTGCTATGAAAGTATCTTTTATTAAAATAGAGTTTCTCGTTACTCCCAATTTGGCCAGTTTTGAAAACATCGTTGGTTACAATTGTTTATTTGTTTTGTTAGAGATTCCTAAACCTTAGAAAAGTTCTCTCGTGTTGTAGGAAGAAACAATTCTATTGAAATGTTTTACAATATTTAAACTTTAACCTTTGTTTTTATACAGATATTTCAATTATCCTTTTAGTTACAACAAAAATATCAGAAACGTTAGGACGTTAATAAGTGTTGTGTAAATTTGACGATTGTCGAGGTATTTAACGTACGTAAGTTCAAATCGACGGAATTTTGAAATGTTTAGTTAAAATATATAATTTTTCCTACAATGTTTTAACCTTAATTATTTAAACAGATATACAAAAAGTGAACTCAATATTTAAATCTGTTCTTTAGAAATTGTATTTTTTTTTAAATCTTTTCCAGACACATTTCTTTGAAGCGTTTTGTTTAGTAATATGAACATAACTACCAAACATTGTTTGATTTATCCTTTATTATCGCCAAAAGAATAGGTCTACAACCCGTTTTGTATTGCTTTGTTTCCTGTCATGGGAGAGATCGCAATAGCGGAATGTCTGTTAGATAAAACTTATTTATATGTACACTTAGTTATTCTGTGAACATCAATACTCACTCCTTCTTAGAAGAGTAAATGATCTGACTACTGTTTGTTTAAAATAACTCTGATCTATTTATGTGTTTACAAGTTATGCCTACATGCAAAATATATTTATGGAAGAAATCACGGAGAACAAAACTGTCTAAACAAGTAAATAATAATTTATTTTATATTCTTTTAAACCCTACGAAACTAAAAAAAAAAGTTAATCATATGAACATATCAAAAATAGTTTAAATTATATTTTCCATTTGATGTTGCCCACACTATTATAATTGAGTACTTCATGAGACTCTCAGTATTTGTAGTTGGAGCACTCGTATCATCACTTTTGAAACCACGCAATAATGTTCTGAGTAGTGTCGTTAAAAACAAAATAAAATAAATAAATAATACAACACGTTGTACAAACATTGTTTGACAAAGATACAGAGAAATAATGCAAAATAGTTGAGTTAAAACAGAAACTCCCCATCCCGAGACAGTCTAGCTGGATCATCTAGTCTTGTGTTTAGATCCCTCAGTTCTCTCTTGTTCAGCGCTAGGGTTAGGGGTCTTTCTTGTATTTATAAGATTATGATGACCGAGAGGTTTTTGCCTTTAAGCGATTAGGAAAAATAATTAATAAACCAGGAACTTGCTTCGCTCGGTCAATTAAATTGTAGTAGAGATGTAAATCTATCTGATTGTTAGCTGTGATAGTTGATTATCCTGTTCCTGGAAGGAGGAGGATCTACTTCACCTAGAACCAATCGATCTGGTTTTAAAGCAGGAACACTTCTGTCGCCGTGTTTTTCTTCATATAATTAACAAGTCTTGAATTTTTTAAACGCCAATTTGTCTCCATGAATTATTAATATGTCGCCGAGCGGTGCAGCCTACACTGGGTCCTGCAGGTTCATGTCTCTTTTTTCCTTAAAAAAAAAATCCTTAAACTAAATTTACTTAAACCTCCAAAAATATGGCGTTTTTAGTAAAGATGCCTTATATGGCGTTTTTAGTAAAATATGTGGATGTATAATTTACATTCTGGTTTATTTGATTTATTTATTTAATTTAATGAATTGTTCGTACTATTAATATGGCTTAATCGGACAATCGTAGCCTTATATATAAAACTATCGGACAATCCCATCAGCCAAACTAGTTTAGAAATAAGCCAGAGCTACCGTTAATAAAAACTTTCTTCTACTTTAAATAAGGGTGAAATTTTGCCGCTAATTCCAAAAATGAAAATCATGACGCGATCGAAGATAAATTCTTAAATGAGGGGGCAAAATGTTGTTAAAGAGTTACGATAACTTTCTCTTGGCTCCATCCCTTACAATCTCCTTGCCATCCTTTGTGTAATGTAGGCCTGTGTGCGGATTTTATATGACCACGTTTGTATTTATTTAGTCTTAGCTTTAACTGCTCTGGCCTAGTTTTAAGCTTGAGTTTTTTCTTAAATTATACCTATAATTTTAGTTTTCAACATGGCCCTAGGCTATTTTGGTGTTTTTCTCTTGATAACTAGAGTTGATTTATACTCTCGAAACGTCGTGTATTAATTTTCATATTCACAAATGATGGCAAATGTCCGATTAAACCGTATTAATAATGATTTTATACATTTTACAATTTGTATGTAATACAGGGTGATTCACGAAGTTATCCCCACACTTATACAGCTCATTCTACTAGTAAAAATAATGAAAAAAGTTCATATAAACATATGTCCTATCTCGTTTCGTTTAGCGTCTGTCTGTCTGTATGTGTTTTTTACAAAATAATTCATAACTCCTTAACGGTTTGAGTTACAGCGTTGAGATTCTGCACAAATGTTCACCTTATTGGCCACTATCTTTGTGCAAAATATGAAAAAACATCTTTAACCGTTTCAAAATGGCGGCTATTTTTTACGTTTGACCTACAATAACGTCGTTAAATAGGTAATAAATACATAAAAAATTTAAACATAAATTGTAGAAAATTTAATTCTGAGAAAATTGATGTAAGTAAAGTTACAGATACAACAGATATAACTTCGAAAAATCCAATTTTATTTAGATAATACATTACTAATTTTAAGAAAAATAAATTGGGTTGGGCCAACTGTACCCACCTTTTTATAACACATGTTCAAAATAGAGGCTATCATTATCAATACATCTCGAAGCTCATTTATGTACAGCTTTTGTTGCATTTCTTAATTTTTCAGGACTTCTCTTTATCTGCTCAGCTGTATCCATAATACGGGCAACTAATTCTTCACGAGAATTAACATTTTTTTTTTTGTAGACATTATCTTTCATCCATCCCCAGAGGCTATTAATGTCCCCCAGAGGCTACTAATGGAGATAGATCTGGTGATCTTGGTGGCCAAGAGTGAGGCCCTCCACGACCAATCCATTGTCCAGGAAATTGTTGATTTAAGTGAGTGGACACGGCACGTGAAAAGTGAGGAGGTGCTCCATCATGCTGGAAGTACAAATGTCGTCTAAGATGTAAAGGAACATCCTCTAGCAGCTGCGGCAACTCTTCTTGAAGGAAATGCAGATAGAATTCAGCATTTAGGTGTCCAGGTAATATGAATGGTCCAATCAGCCGATTGTACAAGAGGTCACACCAGACATTGACGCTAAATCGGTATTGAAAGTTCCGTTCCACTACCTCATGAGGATTTTCGTCTGCCCATGAGTGTTCATTGTGCGAGTTGTTGACACCATCTCGAGTAAATTGCGCCTCATCCGTAAACAAAATACGCTTGTAGAGTTGTTGATTCCTATTCAAAAAGCTGTAAAACTGCAAGCGAAGCGGACCATCCCCTGGATGTAGATGCTGAACCTTTTGTTGATGAAATGGATAAAAGTTGTTCTTATTAAGTGTCCTCCACACCATCGACTGTGAAACTCCTAGCCGCTTAGAAAGACGTCGTGTACTTACTCCTGGACTGCGTAAAACAGCATTAATAACAATAGCATCGTCATGTTGGACAGCACGTTCATAATTTGTACTAATACTAGGTAATGATCCTGTTTCCCGAAGAGTACGGAAAGTTCCACTAATTGTTTTAGGATCTGGAATCTTCCTATTAGGGTAACGCATTTCATATTCTAGTGCAGCAGCTCTAGCATTACCATTAGAGACACCCAAAATGAAAACCATATCAGCGTATTCCTCTGTTATAAATAAGTAAGGCATCATTTCACAAACTAATCTAATTAAAACTCACTGTAAACTTGTGTATTATTAGAACACTTCACAGAAACCAATATTCTTTTACTTATAACTTACATTTAAACACTACTAATACACAGTTTAAACACATCAGAACAAAATACCATTGTTGATCAGCTGTTATGTTGCCAACTTAGGAAATTTAAAAAAAAATTAATTAGAAAAATTATTCTGCATTTTGGTGATTAGTAAACAGGAATGAAACATGTTTGTTTCATTTTATAAATAGTTAATACTTATTTTTATTAAAAATGGTATTGTTATTTACAAATTTTAACAGTTAATACTGTTTTAAAATTTATTTATTTATTTCATTATTATGAAACATTTTTTTATGTATTTATTACCTATTTAACGACGTTATTAGTGTTTCTCAAAAACGTAGAAAAAAGTGTTTCTCAACCCCTATTTCGGGTGTTTTACAGGGGATATCTTAAAAACTAAGGGAGGTACAGTTTTAGGACCAGTTTTATTCGATTTTTCAGCTCAAAAACTATAAGAAATCTCTGAATTTGGCCCTTCATTTGCCTTCCCAGAATTTAAGGAAGTCTTCATTTCACCCAAGGTACTAAATTTTGGGCGAAATCTTTCGCTAGCCGTAACTCGCTTACGAAGCAATTCCGGACCTATGTTTATATGAACTTTTTTCAATATTTTTACTAGTAGAATGAGCTGTATAAGTGTGGGGATAACTTCGTGAATCACCCTGTATATAGAACGTTACGTGAATCAAAACAGAGTTGAGATTTTCGTGACTATTCGGTTTTGAGTTAGGCCTATACTAAGACCCAGAATGATACTTCTCTGTTATTTGTGCAGTGATCTGCTGTTGAGTAGACGGATTTTGATCAATTTTGGTATTTTATCCTTATCTCGAAGTTTAATTTTGTTCGATGCCTTAAATTTAGGAAAAGCTGCCATATGATCAAAACTTAAAATTAACATTTTCTCAGAACAATGTAGACCTTAAAGACGCAATGGAAACATATTGCTCGCCATCTTACAAAAAGTGTATGGCCTGAAGTTTATCGGTTAAAATAATAATAATAATAACTTACACGAAGGTTGGAATATCTAAAAATATGTGAACAAATAATTTCGGTCAATTTTTTTTCGTAAATAAAATATTTAGAAAAACCATTCGTAAAACTAGGTAGAAAAGAAAAACACGTTAAAGAAAATAGCTAAATAAACTCTTACATCTTTATTCAACACCCAAACCTGGATTTTTGGAAAGATGGCGAATATTACATTTTGTTTGAAAATGTAGAAAGATTTTATAAAATAATAAATCAACATTAAGTTATGAATTAGAATTATTAATTTTGATCTTATAACAGTTTCCTCTTTAAATTTTCAGCTTAATTGTTATTCGGTTTTGTATATTGGGGTGTCCCCCTCCCCGTTTATTTGTGTATTGTCAGTACTCCCAAAACTCAAATTGACAGTTGAATGTTTTTATGAGACCACTAATTTTTTAAGAAATGAAAGCAATATTTATTCCATGGAAACCAAATCGAGGTATCAATTTCTTTCACCCATACCATTGAATGAGTTTGAAATCGATACCAATAGTTCAAAATGGCGATGAAAACTTTAAATCAAAAAATATAAAATTTGTGATGAAAATTATAATAATTGTAATATTTATTCGTTCGTTATTTTGTAGGTTATTATAAGGAGAATTAAATAGTTATATCGCTCAATTTTAAAATGAAAGTTTGTGAAAACATGTAATAATCCTAAAATTGTTGTTTTTCATTATTAGCTGATTTTAGTGACATTTTTAATATATAACATTTTAAGATCGTGAAATTAGATGGGTTTTAACATAGTCCGCAATTTACTCACTATAACCTCACAACATTCTACATTTTGTTTGTGGGATATTTTTAAAGGTAAAGTACTCTTCAAGTTTATTATTGGTGATCAAGTGTGCAAATCCCAAATCTGAAAATAAATTTAAAATATAGAAATCTAAAATCTGTTGAAACAAATTTGTTCATATATATTATATTTTATTATTTGATGTCCTCAAAGAAAAAACGCAAGGATCATTTTTTCCTCTCCGTTAAAGCAGAGTTATCAATAGAAAAATTAAAACATAATTTCTTGGTAATTGGTACAGCAACTAGAAGTTTTTAATACCAGTTATTTTTGTCTTATTATTGAATGGATAATTTTTACTCTTCGAGATAAAAGTGAAAAATAAATTTATAACCTTCTGGATTTAGTAGTCAATTACCAAGAAATTATATATTATTTTTGTAGCGATAACTCGGTTAATACATTAACCTAGAATTTAAAAAATAAGTTATAATGTGGTTGTTGTTAAATATATATTTAAGTTAATGATTTTATAGTATTTGACATTAATAATTTTAAACAGCTCCCCGTTTTGAAAATGTACAAAATTAAATCTGTTTTTTTGGTATACTTGTAAAAGAATACGAAATGGGTATAACAAATTTGGACTGAATAATCTCATCTAAAGTTAAAATTTTAAAAAAATCACGTACACAAAATTACCGACAGAAAAGAAATAAGGATTTCCAGACGTATGTTCATAGGAATTTTCAAATCGTGCAAGGAACACGCGGACAAAATAATATTGGACCTTAGCTAGTAGGTCTATATATTGAATCACGAATCAACCAAGGCTAAGAGCCCGATGTTAGCAAATGTATGGGAGTCGATACCATTATTACTTACACAAATGGTATGAAACTTGTACATGCTGTACATGTATTTGTAGGCAAGGAATGGTTACTTTGACCTTTGAGCTTAACACTTCATATGCCGTGTAAACTATGGGTGAGTATCGCTATAACACTTTTAATATATTTATACAATATTAACAGTCCCTGCTTAATAACCTTTTCTGGCATCATTTCAAAAAACACTTTTTTGGAATCAAGAAACCTCAAAATCTTGTTTCCATGAAAATCACGTCAGTTTTGTTGTTCCATCACAAACAATCTACTACTTGTATAAACGTTTCATCATGGAAGCTAAGTAAGTGTCGTAGCCCCCAACCCTCTAAAACTTTTGGAGAAGTTTAAAAAAAAAATTATTTATATAAAACATTTAAAGTTATACCACTCTCGTCATAAATACATTATCATATGTTATTAGCCTCGAATTTTGTATGATGGCAGTCAAGGTTCATTTTCGTTTTTGTCAATTACTTCTTAATGTTATAAAATTTGGTACACTTGTAAGTGCTATAAATGTTTTGCCGTAATGGGTACATCTGATTTTGAGATATTCCGCATTAAAACTCTTAAACAATCATCATTTCGAAAATATATATAATAAGTCTTAGTTTTTCGTGAAAGTTTACATACAAAATGTGTAGCCTGTACCAAATCTGGACTTAATGTCTTATTGATTTTCGAAGTTAAAAATTTGTTTAGAAATAAACACAAACAGACAGACGAAAAATGAATTTAGGACACATGTTTACTGGAAATTTGTTTTCTTTATTTTGATGTCTCTAACCTATTCCTAAAATATGGCACTCGCGTAATAAATCGCCTTGTGTCCAACTAATGTTTCATTAATAAAATCTGTTAATTTAAACTAAATACACAATTTATATATTATTACAGAATGTATTACGGGTTTTATTGAGGACAATAATGTGCAATATGCAAAAACATATAAAGATTGTTGAGAGTGTTGAAGGTCCGTTATTATTTATAGAACGTGAAATAAAATGTGCGGTCACACCCACTTGGCAGAAGTCCACTTAAACCTAGATGTAAGGTGGATAGTAAACAACGAGAACAAAACATAAAAATACACACACTCACATACACTATCAACTAGGTCGTATCAGTGAATTTCTAATATAAAAAACTTACGATTTTGAATTCCTTAATTATAAAACGTAATACTACCCGTTAAATGCTCTGGAGTTCGCAATTTATATCCGATTTTTCTCTTTTAGTTATGTAGATTCAGTTTTAAAAACCATTGTAGAAGTTTATTAATCCGAAAAATCGTTTTAATTTGAAGAAAGGTCTATCTAATTAAAAAATAAAAAAAATAAATTTTTTTTGAGGGTTTTTGTGCAGCTTTAGAATCTTCATCAATCGATGCCCAAATATGTTTTCTACGGTAAAAAATAAACGAGTTATTACTAAAAAGCAATGTCGTTAAAACATAACCTCAAAAAGTGCACTAATTATTCTATTAATCGAATTTTATTTTATTGCTAGTGAAATAAACTAGTAGCCTATATATATACAACTAGTATATACATAAAGGTTTTTATTTTTCTTCAATATGATTGACAAAATTGTTGCGTAACCAAATTGACAAAATTGAAGTGGGCTGACGAACTAATAATCAAGAATCAATGATAAACTAAAATCTAAAATTTGTAAGATATGTATACCATGTGTCCATAAAGTCCCCCCCTCTTTTTTTTATTAATGGAAATAGACAGATTTGCTTTGGGGAAAGTTTAGATAACCAAAGGAGGACTTTTTAAAGTATCAAAATTTTCAATCCTTACCCCCAAAATGGGGTAGTTTAGTGGTATGTCAAGAATTTTAAATAACAACCCTATTAAATATCACCTATTAAATTTAAATTTATATCCACCTTTAAAATTAAATTTTAAAGGTGGAATAAAATTAAATATCACCTATTGAGTGATACCTCATTTTAAAGGTCTTTTCAAAATAAGAATAATGGCGCAAACTAGAGGTCTCTAAGTTCATCCTACCCAACATAGCAACCAATCGAATTGTGAATTTTAAGTTAATAATTATACCGGAAATGTTACGAAATGTATAACAAGCTTTTGAGTCCAGAATCTATTTCTGCCAAAAAGTAAATGGTAGCCATTTCAAGAACTTAATATGAGTTAAAAAAACAACGTAAGGCTCTTACCATAATTTTACCAACATAGAGCAGTTTGTAACGTAATAAAAACAACCGGAGTTTGTAGGTTAACATTCACAATTCGATTGGTTGCTATGCTGGGTAAGATGAACTTAGAGACCTCTGGTTTGCGCCATTATTCTTATTTTGAAAAGACCGTTTAAAATGAGGTATCACTCAATAGGGGTTGATATTTAAAATTCTTGTCTTACACCTTAACTACCCCATTTAGGGGGTAAGGGTTGAAAATTTTGATACTTCCAAAAACTCCTCCTTTGGTTATCTAAACTTTCCCCAAAGCAAATCTGTCTATTTCCATTAATAAAAAAAAAAATTAGGGGGGACTTTTGAACACATGGTATATTCAATATTGCCTTTTTACGTAGGTTTTGAGAAAGTAAATTGGATGAAAATGTTAATAATTCGTTTTGAAATAGATCTTTCAGGCGTGTTTCCAAACAAGTGTTTTTATAATAATCAAACAAATAAAATCTCAAACATATAGGCCTATGTCAGCGTCTCGACTCTGTATGATCAAGTAATAAAAAAAATCTTTGAACAAAAAGTTTTTTGAACTTCACCTGTCGTTACAAAACTCTCTTTTTAATGATCGGATATGGATCGAAATCGTTTAAAGGGATCGCTGAGGTAATGGAGAAAGAAAGGGAGAAGGGTGAGAAGAAGTTATTTGTCTTGTACCATCTGAGGAAAGATTTGTATAAATGTTTACAAATCATTTTCATATTTTAAGTAAACGGTGCAAAAACATTTCATAAGCTCTCTCTAACACACCCCACCACAAATCCAACCATTTAACCAAACAAACACTGCCAAAAATATCAGTTTGTCAGTCAGAAAGAGAAAATAAATATGATTGTATAAACGTAAATAATCTTGCTTCGCTTTTTTCTATAAAATCGTCCTAAACGAATTTGTTTAAAAATTAGATTTTGTTGTTGTTGTTGTTGTAATTGCTGTAGTCAAGGCTCGGAATTTCAAAGTATTCCTTATTTTTGATCTTTAATTTTCTTGAAATTTGACACACTGCTTATTAACCTAATGTTATCGAAATCTTCAGATACGCATTAGTCAAGTTATGTCTACTTTAGCACTATTTCCATAATTCATTTGGCACAACGTTTGAAGTAAATTGATCAAAACTAAGTCGATTTTGAAAATATCGTAATTTTCTGTTTTGGACTTTTAGAAGCTAAACCTAAATTTAAAATTCTTCAAAAAATGTTAACTAGGCGGAAGATACGACCAAAATATACCCACGTACAAAATTGTTTAAAAATTCTTCTCACCCTTTTAGGCTCCAATAACCCAAAATATTCTTTTTTTGTACCAAGAACGGATATTTTGACCCGCCATGACTATTACTGAAGTCACTACTTTGTATGAAATTCTGCACCTAATAAAGGTCTAGATACACCAAACAAATTACTCGAAATATATTAATTTGTATCGAGGAAACTGCATTGATCTTTGAAAGTTGGTGCTCTGTTTTTGTTTGCTGTATTTAGGTTCTTAGTGACAGACATACATCACATGGGATATTAGGTCTAAATACATTCTGCATGTACCTGCCAAAACGTGCGGCCTGGTTTTAGAGATGTACGCGGCATTGAACCAGGACAAAGTATCATTAACCTAAATTAATTAGATAAGGTCTATTCTTCCGCATCGAACAAAAACAGTGGCCTACAATAATTATTAGCGAATCCTAATATAGCAATTCTAACTATTTTGTTCTCCCTCTACGAGATTC
This sequence comes from Aphrophora alni, assembly GCA_963513935.1. Classification (NCBI taxonomy): domain Eukaryota; kingdom Metazoa; phylum Arthropoda; class Insecta; order Hemiptera; family Aphrophoridae; genus Aphrophora; species Aphrophora alni. Next base: position 111,254,675 of record OY740768.1, on the reverse strand, counting down.
TGTACATTTTCAAACAAGAGCTCATTTTGTTCAGCTTTAAAATCGGTATATAGTATAGTATACTTTTGGTTCAGTTTTAATCAGCTTGAGTTGCATTGTTAAATACGGTATTAAATAAACGTTGCAGAACTTTCTCTCACACACATTCACAATCCAATTACTAACAAAAATGTATACGTCACCAAAAATGTCTGTTCGATTGTTGTCTGTAAAGTTTCACGTTTTGTAGATTTTATACAATATTCATATATTTCAATATGTTCTAAACTTGTTTCACTTATGCCGTCATAAACCGGTCTTAAGTACAAATGTTGTACGATGAAATCATGTTTAAATAAAGGTAGAAGATTCATTTCCGTTGGGGAAATTTTTTCATAAGAATAACTTTATATTATTTACAATTTTGCACTTTGGTGTGTGTGACATTAATCTTCATATTTCACCAAACTTTAACGAACTTGGTAGAACCGATATTGAGGGTTTACGTCTTAATAACAACATCCACACCAATGTTTTGTTTTTGTTGGTAACTAAGAACCAAGAGCGATAGTCATTTTGTCAACATCGTTAAACCCGACAGACATAATTCCGAAAATGTCTTTTTTGGACTCGAGAGCCAGCCCTGTAATGGAAATTTTAGCGGAAAATTCGACACTGGTTTTTTACCCATCACAAAATTTTCAATAATCTCTCACATATATGTCAGACTCTGTATGATCGAGTACTGTAATTTAAAAAAATTCTTTAAACGAAAAGTTTTTTCAACTTCACCTGTCGTTACAAAACTCTCTTTTTAATGATCTAAATGACAAATATATCATAATTTAATCATACAAAAACTTATTTGAGAGGAAATATTTGCAACCCTAAATGAAAGTGGGAAATAAAATTTGTTTATTAATGTTTCCATTCAATTTGTGTTTTATACATCTATACTTTTTCAAAAACTCATACAAAACCTAATTGATCCTAAACAATAATATGTGCCACGAAAAATCGGCCCACTTATAACGATGATTTACCGCTTTATTAGTGAAATAGGCCGCTTTTAAGTGGACTATTCTGTAAAAGTAGACTAAAACCTCGGTACGGAAATTTACACAGTCATAACTAACCGTATAGTATCAGGTGTTCTAGGTGTGATGAAGTAGTCTTAAAGGAACAACTAAACTAAAAATTTGGGCAAAATATTTTAGGAAAAATTCATATTTTTATTTAAAGTTGTCAAATATGCTTAAAGTGGTAAATTTGTTCTTAAACGCTGTTATAATTGTCTACAACTGAGTTACAGACAAATGCAAAGAAATTACATCCATTGATATGATCAGAACTGAGTGCAGTGGATCCAGGTGTTTATACCAGAAGGAAAATGTCCCATACAGCGGTTTGTAATCTAAATATTTTCTTATCGAAATGTAAAGACAAGCTGATGCAACTGCCGGCAATTGTTCATCCTAACTATCAATAACACTCCAAATTCGTTTCTGAAAATTCTAAGAAATTAAATTTAATATATACTCATAAGGAAAACACTAACTTAAACTAAATTAACTAAATACAGGAAATCCTACTAATAGTTTTCTGTTTTCTACAAATTATAAATTGGAGTTTTCTTCTAACCTTCCTGTCGCAAACATGTGAATAATATTAAAAGTAAAACCTTAAGTGTTCCAAACGATTTTGTTGTCAGTGAGTAGTAAGAGTCGCTTTATTGTGCGAGTGGGAGACGGCGGCGTTGAGACAACTCCCGCTCTAGTTTCGAAATGTACAGAGGAATCAGAAACATCTGTCTTACCATACTATCACCGATTTATTTAGATCGAAGTTATACAACATTCACAATCTATCACAAAGAATATAATTATAATTAAGGGTAAGAATCTTATATATGATAAAAATCTCTGCAGCTGTAGGGAAACATGTTGGTTAGTATACTTTCTACTTTACTTTATTTTAGCCAACGCCCATCCTTGGCTTTTCAACTATCCTATGTCATACTTCCCAGTAGGCGCTGATAAAAACATTCTCCGACATAAAGTCGGCAGACGACTTAATCTGTAATACCGGGACATCTGTGTAGATGGTTCTGCAGATAGTTGTGGCCTGTTAAAAGTCTGAATTCAGCTTCGCTCTCTGTTATTGTTTTATCCCTTGGTAAAGGACCATTCAGTAATAATGGTTCCCATATGCCTGCCGACGGTGCTGTATCGCCGTGTTTATTCTTGCCTTTTCAGGTGACAGAGAGACCAACAGTTGCAAGTTGGGGAAGAACTGTTCCTTCTTTTGCTACCAGTCTTTACCAGTAATATCGATGTGGCTAGCTATGCATTGTACAACTATGGTGCATCCAGACATACCACGTTGCGATAGTTGTTTTCGTTATGCCAGAATCAGGGTGCAGTTTGTTGGTCTATTGCCACAGATGAACTTATGGCGGACTAAGAGTCAACAAGGAATACAACCTTATCATGAGTAACTCTCTTAGCAAACTCCAGGACGGCCGCCACTTCTCCGTCAAAGTTGCTTCTTAGGGCCCCCACTGTTACGAAACTTTCGAAGTTTTGTTGTAGAAACAGGTTAATTTATCTTCTGGGTATAAACTTCGGATGGTGTGTGTAAGACCACAACACGAAGTTCCGCTTCCACACAATCTATTTTCCTTCCTGAATGGCCGAGCAAGGTGAGACGCATTTCTGGCAGAGTTTCAAAAATGGTACGAAAGTTAGTATAAAACCTTCCAAAACACAGTAATAGTAAGTTTGGTTTACTCGCTAAGATAACCCGACTACTATAACATTCCTTCATCGATTTCTGTTTTATCCCTGGGGTTTTGCTCACCACTAAGGGGCCTCAAGGGTTAATATATTGATAGCCGTTTTGAAGTGTCGATAAATATACATGTCACTCGCAGCACACACGCGATGTATCGTGTTTTGGCCTGTGAAGATGGCACGAATTGAATGATTAGTTTCATCAATATCGTGAAATTTGTTTACTTTATAAAGAGATGGATGGATCCATTATGCAAGTGTTAGCGTTTATAATATTTTAAATAAATATCCGTCCGCACATCATATGTTATGAGCGGAAACAAACATGTCTGTAATAGTACTATATTCATTATTTATTTTATTTTCTCATGAACTTTAGAAAAACAAATTGTAAATTTACTTTAAATAATATGTCAACGTTCTCTTTGTTTTGTTTTGAATTTTATCCTTGTTGCTTAAAGACGGAAACCTCTCTTCAACCTCGTTTTACACAAGAAAATAACATAAAATTAAGACCTAACCTTCGAATATTCTAATAGCGTTGCAGTCAAAAAGAACAATAGAGAGGGATCTAACCCAAGACTACATGAAAAAGATGTAGATCCAGTTGAAATTAGTGAAATTTAATAACTTCCCCGATGTCTTTATTAGGTATAATTTTACACTAAGTTTTTAGAAAATACAAAATTAGAAAACAAAAATTGTCAAACCTCCATATACTGATACAGTGAGATGATAAAGTCCCAGAGCTTCCTACCTCAATAATAAAATAAACCCAATCTTTTGTAACTTAGTTTGAGAGTTTGAGTATAACCTCTTCTCTCTGATATAATAACGTAACAGGGTAGAGTTGTGAATATTTATCATTATTGCAAGTCACATAAACAAAACAATATATATAAGAGGGGGTTGGGGGTCCCTCGCGGTCCCCAGTCAAACACTCACAACACATAGACTATCATCCTTATAAACATACACCCAGTTCACCTATATACATTTCCTTACTTTCACCTTTACTTAAGGTTTTATCGCAGGGGGGGTGCAGACTATCTGCACCTATTTGAGAGGGGTTTATCTTCCCTCGCGGAACCCGAGTTATACAGGAATGATACAATAAAACATCTTCTCCGACTATACACACACAACACTTATACTTATTTTACAATTCATAGAGGCCGTTACACTACACGATTCACAGGGGATACATAAACACTCAACATTCATATATAGGGATTAGTTTTTTGAGCGTGCAGAGCCGTAGCGCGTTTACCAGACCAAAGCGTGACAACTTTTGAATCTGGCGATGTTGGGAGAAAATACTCACATCCTTGATCGGGTATTGTCCTTTTTGCGACGTCTGAATTTTTTTTATTAAATCTAGTCAATTATTGCAGAGTAATTTTACAACACTATAATATTATGTTTAGTTTTCCTTTTAAATTTTATTCTTCGTAATTCGTTGCAGGGCCCTTTTACAACACTGTAATATTTTTATTATTGTCGTTAATTGTATTTTCCATATTTTATAATTGTTAACTCGTTCCAGGGCCATTTTACAGCCTTGTAACATGTTATGTTTAATTTTTATTAGTCCTGTTATTGTTTTTGTTTTGTGTCATTTGTATGCATTCATGCTTAATTTTGTGAAGGCGATATTGACCGCAATGGTTTTTCGCCTTAAAACCCAAATAAAAGAAAATATAAATATTTATTATTTTAAAATTTCATGCCGGTAGTCCACAGATTAGTGAATATTTTATTTCAGTGATAAATACGTCAAATAATCCTTTTTATTCAGGTATCTCTTTACTTTATAACTACTACAGTTTCAGGCGATGATCACCCATCATCAGGGTAAAGACAATTACTGAACCGGTCGGAAGTGAACGTTGTAATATGTCTTGTAAGTGAATCCGCTTTATGTCTGAACTACGTACTACCCCGCGCGGAGTGATTTTTGTTTTGTTTGAATGTTTGTGTTAATTTTTTATATTATTATGAGGATGGGCGATCATCACCTGAAAAATGGCAGCAGGTTATAAGGTAATGAAAAGCTTTAATTGACGTGTATTAGTACTGAAATTAAAATATTTAACATTTAGTGAACTTTACTTTACTCTAGCAATTAGGCACGGTGTTCAACTCAATTTATGGTGCAAAATTGCCTATTAGCTTATGCAAATGAACCAATTTGCAACACGCTAAATTATGGAAAATTCAGATTCCCTAATAGATGACTTTAGTTTTTAGCACATCATCATTTCACAAGCAGATCTTTATAAGCCTATTATTACAACTAAATTTATTCCATGTTTAATAAAACTGTGTTTTATGTGCCGATCATATCAAGTTATGACTGCATCAGCAACTTATGGTCACGCTTTCTTAAGATTATGGTACAACTGCCCATTTTAAAACAAAACGTAGTTTTTGACAAATTTCCTAATTTTAAATCGTAGCTATTTAATCTCTCTCATCTAAAGTCATACACCGAGACTATGAAATGTCACCGATCCTACCCTTTGAAATGACTTGGCACAAATTTTAACTCACCGAATATATATATGTCAATACAGATTCAGGCTGATAAATATAACAATTCTAAAAATATCCGAAATTACGATTTCGTTGAAATTTTGATGAAATGTGATGATTCGTAAACTAAACCAGTGTGAAAAATCACAAGTAAAAGGTTTTGCAATTAATTATGGGCGAAAAACAAAAATGAATATTAATTGCCATTATTAAAAAATCCCATTTGAATCGAATACTATTTACGCTTAGGATGGGTGTACATTGTGGCAGTGTAAACGAGTCTATTTAGAGCTCTGTTTTAATATATTCTTCTTTTTAATTAACAAAAAGATAATAAAACAACTTTATCTCCTGTAAGGAATATTTGGGTAAAATCTAAATAATAAAATATGAATTTTCCCCCTTACATGTAAGTAGTATTTCAGACATTTTTCGGAAGATATGAATGATTATTAATTTTGGTTAGTATTTAGTTTTGTAAAATGGGTGTGTTATAAAGTTAGTGCGATGTTTTTCCACTGTTTATTTTGGATAATATAATTTAGTGATGACGATAGTTTAAAATTTGTACTATTCAAACACAAATGAAATGTCATCCTTAATATTTGTGAATACCCATTGATGATGGAATAAGTTTTGAAATCTAAACATGGGTAACACAGGCCTATGCTAATTTAATAAAAATTTGAATAAACATATAATAACTCTATAACCACGGAAAAACTACAGTTTCATCATATCATGTAAAATAAATCTTTGAGAAAAAAATCAATCAAATGTGAATAGCTAATTGCAATACTCAAAAATTACCAAAATTAGTATACAATTTAATTCAACACTATAATTTTGAAGTCAAACAAATGTATATGCAACACACAGAGCACTTAAGTCTAGTGTACAGTCTGATATCTAGGATTGCTTTCTCCATTGTCATTTACCATAGTTGTTGAGTTGATTGTACTTAGAGATGTTAGCATAGACCAGGGACTGTACTGTTAATATGTATTATCAACAACTACTCAATATTCAAGTTTTACTATTTGCAGTGACTGTACTAGAGGGTCTACTGTAGATTGATTGACGCCGTTATGATAGTATTGTAGGAGTGTACAGTATATTCGCATAGTGGTCATTTCACGAACTGCAAGTAATTCCTAATTATATTTCGATTATTCGATTTTAATTCTGTTTCTCGCAAAGTACAAAATCTCAAATACACAGTGTAGAGAAAGATGAATGATAAAAACTAATTAATATTAAGTTGTATTCTGAAATTAAAACTGTCTGTCTGTAGCGCAGACGAATCTTACCTGATGGATCAATTTTGATCATATATTGCATGTAGGATTTTTTAATTTTATTGGTTAACTTATAACGTGTTAGTGCGGTAACACCAAGAATATAAATAATGTTCTTTTTTAAAACATAATGATTTTAATAAAATTTTACTAAAATGTAACCCTTTAATAACGAAGTCTAATTTGACCAAAACTAAAAATGATTAAAAAATAACGATTTTGATCAAATTTTGCAAACCCAAAATTTGTTGTTAACTACAATAATATCAAAAGATGAATATATTGATTCTAATACAGTTATTTTTTCAAATTGTTTTCAAATGAACATTATCATCTTCCCAAAAATATGGTTTGGTTGTTATCAGTCATAAATATTAAATGTTGAGCTTGACTTATGAGAAAAATTATACAGTATAACAAACACACAGAACACAATTCTCATAAAAAATACGCCTAAGTATCAGACGCGTTTCAACGACAAGGTCGTCCTCTTCAGTGATACACGAGCTACACCAATCAAACTATAACTTATAGTTTATAATTATAGTTTGATTGGTGTAGCTCGTGTATCATTGAAGAGGACGACCTTGTCGTTGAAACGCGTCTAATACTTAGGCGTATTTTTTTATGAGAATTGTGTTCTGTGTGTTTTTTATACTGTATCAGTCATAAAGTAAACATAAATCCAGGTGGTTTTCTTTAGAAGGTAAGAATTCTTATATCTCAATCTAGCCCAAACGATTCAGATAAAACTTTTGTGAAATGTGAGCTTTTTGAATCAAACCAATGTGAGAGATTACGAATAAATTGGGGGGGGGGTAATAATAATAACTGTTTATTGAATTTTAGATAATATGTTAATTCCAATATCGAGTTCGCCAAACAAGTAGTTTCAAAAATAATATAATAATAAAAGAGTCAAGTGTTTGACAAAACCACACAGCTTAGGTCTGTAGGCATATAAGGACAGTTAATTTTATAAAGTGAAAGTCTTTTAAGCGGTTTAGCACCAACATATAGATGTTTAGTCAAATAAACATATATATTCGTAATCAGAATAACTTCTAGTTTTATTTGATACCCCACACATAATATTACGAAAAATAAAAATTTTCAACTCAATAGTTTATGCTCCTTAACGACACCAAGGTCATATTTTTCCTATATTTGGCAGAACACGAATAATATAAACGCTAAGTCTGCAATATAGGATTTATCGTCTTCTCTCTGTAGACGGGTTGCGACTTACATTTGGACAGATATTCGCATGAAATTATAAACCCTAAAAAACATCCAGGTAACATCAGATGCGGCATTTGTGTAGCAAATTTATAGTGTTTTTTGTACCCGCTTTTCAGAGTTTAATAAATGTATTCCAAGTTGACATTTGATTTTCTTATTTCCACAAAAATGTGTGCACTGTAATTATTGGGCATTTTGTGCATTTGCCTATATGCTTATATTGATACCAAAGTTATAATTCTCAATGGTCCACTAATAGATTCCTTCAACTACGAATCGATTCGTTATTGCGCAAAACATTCTTTAAATCTTAGTAACTTTGTATTCCTAAAAATTTTAATGGTAGACATTAATATAACTTTTAAATGTCTGAAAATTCTTATTTAGTAAGCTTTTGAACTGAAAACAGTGATTTATATTCGTACAATTGTTCATCTGATCTTGTGTTATTTACAACCAACCATAGGGGAAGATTCCAAATTCAGCTCTAATGAATTTAATAATAGTGGAGATTTAACAAACCGTTTCTTTATTCTGCGATAAAATGCCGCTGAACCATTGGCAGCGTTTTCTAAATTCAGCGCTGATGGAAACGCTGTTGCAGAGATTCAACTAGCTATGTAAGTTGGTGGATTGCCGTTGGAAGACGGGAACTGCAGAAAAACGGCTCGAATCAGGATATTTCGTCTGTTTATGAATATTAGCCGAAGAGATTATATATTTGGTCCCTATACTGACACAATTTTAAAATATTACAAACACATTTCCCCAAGATATATTAAGAAGATACAAGTTTGAACGTTTGCTGTATCGTATATGAGATAATTTTATAGTAAAGATGAGAAAATTTGCTTATTACTTCCATTAAATGGCAACAACGCAGAACAAATTAACATGTTATTGGTATTATTACTACAAGTACCATAAGAATTTTAAAAAATAGCCAAACCTTGACTAACCTAACGTATTAAAGTAATCTCCGTTACAGCTGGGTCAACAGTGACGTCATGTTGAAATCTGCTGGATCCAGCGGTCTTAGAAAGTGCTGAATTTAGAACAAAATCTATGCACAGAGGTTTTCATTTTGGGAAATAGAAAAACTAATAACTCAGATATCGACGTGACGTGATGTTATGTTTTTTTTTTTTTTTTTTTTTTTTTTTTTTAATGTTAAATTAAGTAGTTTATCATTTTGGAAGAGAGTAGCACATATTTTTAACAACGTTGCTTTGGAAATTGATAATTATAAATATTTTCAAATTTTTTAATTTGATTTTAAAATTTTTGTATTTTTAACATTCAGTATCAACTTAACTATTTTGTATTTTACACCTTCATCTACTTAAAACATTTCTAAAAGAATTAAATGATTACCTGAGGGTTGTAGGTGAAACTGAATTATTTCCAATTGTAATTATAAATGGTAAAAAACAGTAAAACGAAATAATGGTGGAAAGGGGTTAAAAAAAATTGTTATTGAATTAATAAGTTAAATGAAGTCTTTAATGTTTATATATATATTTCAACTTAAGTCATCTCCCCCATACACTGATTGTAATTGTCGAACTTTAAAGGGAAAATATTTTAATTTTTGACTGTAAACATTTTTATTGGTTAAATTATTAGTTACTGTCCGAGCGAAGGGAGTTTCCATATTGGATTTGGTCTTTATGTTTGTGATGCAGTTACAAACTAACGTATCTACCTGTCATTATGAAATTTATTAATAGGGTTCTTTACAGTTAACCTGAAAAAAAATATAGATACAAGTGTTTTTTTATAATTTTTTATTTTAAAATAACGGCCACTGAAAATAATTACTCCAATGTGTGGGCGCAGGTGTTCAGAGCGGTGAAGAAAGGACGACCAGTAGAAGTACAAAATACTTCCAATGAAAACTGGAATGTGAACTTTTTTTTTTCTTTTCTGTTTTGTTTTAATTTATGCGAATTGAAATCATTTTGAGTTTTATGTGGTGTTACAAAAGTATGAAATAAATTATTATTGTATGTACATTCTTTTGTACCCAGGGATTTCCTCTAACACTTGATATATTACCTAAACCGGATCAATGAATTAGAATAAAATATAAAAATTAGTAGATTGAGGGAAACTGTTTTCAGTTATGGGAGTCATAATTCCAGGGTGTAGAGCCCTTGATTTTACATGCTGAATAGATTGCCCATCTATGTGTTATAGGTTGAAGCCCAGAAATTAGAAGCTCTAATGCTGCCACCTAACGGCCCACTACAAGTAACTTCAAGGACAGTATATTGTATTTTACTCTTCCATGCTAGCGCATTCTGAACCTGAACCCATTAAACTACAATTGTTGAACCCACTAATTGAGCCTCACATTTCCTATGCTATGGGACTTATTCTTAATAATGGTACAGCATAATATTTATTATCATTGTACCCCTAATTTCAATGATTGGTAAATCAGAATTACAATACAAGTAGCACGGTACTGTATCAATAAAGCGTTTTATTATTATTATTTTCCCTGTACGTGGAATTTTGTTCAAGTGTACAGAGGATGTGACAAGAAATATTGTTATGTCAGGTCGGGCGCTCGTCATTAGCCACATTGGGTTTACAAAAATAATTTATTGAATGTGTTAGAACATTCAAGGTCACTCATGGACTTAGTATATTGAGTACGGGCGTGGCAATTCCGAGAGAGCCTAGCTGGATCTACACATTTTTCATGAAGTCTTTTGGTTAAATCCCTCTCTTTCATCACGCGATCCTAACTCTATTAGAATATTCGAGGGCTATGTTTCGCTATGTTATTATTTTCCTTTTTTTATTAGGCTATAATAACCGAGATCTGCTGTTCATATAGGCTAACCAACCACTGTTAATTGAGATTATTTAAAATGTAACTGAATTACAATCAGTTTTGCTTTCCATTCTGTACATGGGTACGAAAGTAAAAAGCATCTTAACAGTTAGAAATTAGCCTAATATCTATAAACCTAATATATTTTCTGTCGAAATGTTATTTATTCGTCCGAAGGGTAATTCACTAAAAGCACACGGATATGGGCTCTGTTGATTCCTATATTCGTATGCATTGCACGGCCTGAGTGGGCAGTGTCGCATTAATGTTAACGTATCAATTCCCTTCCATAGTGTCAGCATTACATATTGCATTTAGTTAAGTGCTTTGCTAGAAATCTACAGTTGGACTCCATAAGCGTTACGTAATGAACATTTGTTGTCAAAGAATGTTGAGGTTTGAGGCTACTATTTTGTTATCAAGGGACAGGCATAAATTTTTTTTTTTTTTTTAACAATAGGCAATTCGTAATCAGCGCACTGAAAAACGGACGTCTAAGATTTATATTAAATGGGTTTAAAAACTCAAGTTTGGTTTTATTATTAATTTAATTATTTTTAAGGAAATAATAGAGATTTCAAAGTAATCTGTAATGTTGAGGTTTTCGAGACTTATTTCTTGTGGGTACTATGGTGTTTTACAAAATATATTTCTATGTTTTGTACGTCCGTCAGCAATGATTGTTCAGATACTAATTTTATTCAAAATTGATACCAATGCGTTTGTAATAATACTAACTTGAGCATGTCGTAAAAAAACAAAAAAAATTAGCGAATAAATTTATATTGAATTTTGTTTAAATGTTCCCCAAATAAAACGTCTTCTCCCTCAAATAATCCGTACCTCTAGATAGCCTATCCGCTAATACAGGCATAAATATTGAGCTATTATAAAACTGTAAAATATTCTCTACCCATTTCGATTAAATTTAGGTGGGAAAATATAAACTCAAACCATTTCTTAAATCTCATTAAACAAACTAAATTTTATTTTATTATAAGATACGCTTACGGAACGAGCGAAGCAATTAGAGCTTTAAATATGAACACCTATGAAATAGGTCCTACTGCAGTTACGAATGAGCAGTTAAACCGTAACGTAATAACAATTTAAGCTGTTCAATGTTCGGGCTTCTTTTAGGAAATTTTTTGAACAGCTAGTAAATTCGACTTTATAGCCATGCAATTTTAGCGCAAAAACACGGGAGCTGAAAATTCGTTTGTTACTTAATGAAGCTATCGAACCCTCCCATATTTTCATTCACTCCTGTAGGTTCTATTTATTTTAGTGGACAATTCTATCCACGCTTTGTTGGACTCTCACTTGATGAAGGAGTTAGATCTCACAGTACTGTATCAGGTTCTCCTTATGCTGTCCAAATTAATAGTGTTTGTTCATCAGATATTGCAATAAAACCATCCCACCACTGTATTCAGTATCTGGAACAAAATGATATACGGAGATCTCTCTGGCAGACTCCGAACCGAATCCTGACGCATACATTCCTTTAAGACTTTGGAACGCATACATGTTTAGACTTTGGATGGATCTGCATTCAAATCGAGCGCCCACCTGATTTTGTTTTGATCTGTGTTTCACACATTACAAACATGTTACGCTTGGTTCGTTGTGGCAAATACGTGTGACAAGCTTAAAGAACGCGAGCGAATTCCATTTAGATGAGTAATAAACATGGCGATTGGATGAGTGTGTGTGGAGAGGGGGGTGTCTATGTAAAGTTGGTGGGTCATGCAGGTGGATGAGTATGTATGTAAAAGTATGCGCTCGTGTGAGTTTTGTGTTATGTATAATAATAATAAAAATCCTTTTTATTAGAAAACAATATTAATAATGAGAACAAACTGGGATCCTTCTAACTTTATAATATAAAAGAAAACTAAATATTTTCTACACAAAATACTAACAATTAATATTTATATCTTACTAACAACAAATATAATAATTCTTCAATGTACTGAAACCCATCTCTGTAAAAAATAAATATACTTAAACTTAGCACTTTAAACAATGGTCAAAGACCGTTCTGTTTGTTTGGCCCTACTAATATATAAATTGCCTGTGGTATGAAAAGCAACATTATGTGTCTTTATTCTACCACTCTAGTCTAAACACAAACGAGAGCATCGTTTTTATATTATTTATATGTTTACTTATGTATTATAATATATGTTAGCGAGTGAATTAGAAATAAATATTTTCAATATGTATTTTCTAAAAATGCTGAGTTAATACAAAATTAACAGTGCACAAACTTTCCAACACATCCATGTACATCGCCAAAAGACCACAACTCGAAATTTCAAATGTATTGGGAATCATCTCCCCAAAAATGTCTGGTCGGAATCTTGTAAAAACCCCTTATCAGTTAAAAATGATAATTAACCTTGGGCTCCGTTGTAAACATTTGAATCCTTTAAAATCGGCGAAAGTTTTTTTTGGTGACATGAAAAATAACAATATAAACCTCATATAATAATATTATACAAAATCTCGATGAAAAGAAAATTACCGTTTACGATAAAATTTCAACACACTAAAACGAACACGACGCCAGGCAGGTTTGATTTACAAATTAGTCACAAACCGTAATTTTATTTTATTTGCTGCTTTTAAATACCATAAATCTCCAAAAAAGTTTGATAAAATCGCTTACACCAATTAGAATGTTTACCACAGCTCTTTTCGTCCTTTTAAAACCAATAACTCTCAGACCGTTTATTTTTTGGGGTATAACAATCAAATACGTTTTGCTTGAGTTCTTAGAGACGACATTTTAGCAAAATCATTAGAACCTAGAACGTAATTTCATCTTTAAAATACAAACAAATTTGATTAAATCAGTCCATTCGTTTGGACTGTAGGGCACCGCACTGATGACAGCATTAAAAAAACTTTTGAGTTAGATTTTTTGTGAAATCCCCCATCTTTCCTATACTAAGAACGTATAGGAAAGAACGTATACGGTATATGTAAGAACGTAAATTTAAATTGTTTTTATTTATAAGTATAAGAAAATATCAGACTTTAAATAACCTCAAAATAAACTAGTAAATTTATAGCAGGTGGTCAGTTCAAACATCTTCTTGAATCTTTGTAAAACTGCAAATTTGTTTGTGGTTGCTATGGACCATTCATATTGTTCTTATGGAAGTATTAACATTAAATAAACTTCCTACAATATAAGACCCTAAGTTTTTTTTACGGAGTCTTTATTTGAAACATTCATTTTTATTCCTCGTGGAGTAGATTTGTCAATTTAATCATTAGGCTTTTAACAGAGGACTATACGAGTAACTGAACGTGTAAGGAAAGTTTCAATTAATTGTAAATTTCCGTCTGGGATTGTTGTAGACTAATTTAGAAGTCCACGTATTATTACTGTTGTGAGGTGCCTCACCACAGCAGTCAGACGGTGTGAAAGGATCATCTAACACTGAGAGGCTCACCTAGGGATCGAACTATTCTTGCTAAATTATAACTTGCCCTTATTAATATCCATGTAGCCGTTTGGATCTCTTAGCGCTTAGATAAACTACTATTAATATACGAAGATTTGTTCATAAACAACCAAACTATCGTTTGTAGAAAACACAAATTTTAAATTATCAATATTACCTAATGATATTTTTATATGGATAGGTGGGAAAACAGTACTTTTAAGCTAAAGTATTTTAAAATAACGGTCGTAATGATTTTCTATCATATACGAATAATATAATGAATTTTTCTGCAAAATTTGTTGTTGCAAATGTCATTAAAATTTAATTTTAGTTTCCTAGAAATAGGATCTTACAGTAAGCAAAATATCGGACCGAAATGTATCCATACCGCCATCTGCAAATCTTACCACCTTAACATCAAAATAGAAAAATAAAACTATGTAATAAGCAGGGATTTGTTCATAAACATTCAAGCTATCATTTGAAAAAAAAAAAAAAAATTTTAATTCCAACGATATTACATAAATTAAAAATGGAAAACACTATTTGCGGCTGGAGTAGTTGGGAACGGACAATCATCGTGATTATTATCTGGTGTTTAATAATTGTAAACAAAAATTCTCTGCACCATTTGCCGTTCCATAAATGTGTTAAACAAAGAAATAAAGTAAAGTTGTCGGAGATCTTAATAGCTTGCACGGGGTTTTCTAAACTGTGTAACATGAATCCTCACATCTTCAGTTGAGTTAATCCTGGAAACCTTAACTCATGTTTATTACATTAAATAAATTTTAAGGCAAACTATCGGTTATAGAAATACTAGACCCTCGTCATCGCTCATGAAATGTCTACCGGTTTTACCCATCACAGTAATTTGACTAATATTAGATCTCTATATATTATTGTGGAATAATTTTATAAGTACTATTTTTCGTCCAATTTTGTTCAAATTTGGTTTATAGATTAGGTTTTACAAACCATTTTACAGGTTCGTTAACCAAAAAAGCTTGGTAAATTTCTACAGCCGATTTTCAAATTTAAAAAACAACTGTATTTTGAAGGTAACATTATATATATATATATATATATATATATATATATATATATATATATATATCCTTTAAGTCAATTATGTGTAGATTTAAAATTTGCTTTCAGTAATAATCAAATGTGTTTTAACAACAAAAAGTAAATAAATTATTTAAAAAACAAAATTGTTTAAAAGTATAACCACAATAATAGAAAAAAATAATGGTTGTTGCACTCGGAATATTTTGCTAAGCATACATCTATGAATGGTAAACTTTTTCTGTGTAATGTGGCAGTGATCCCAGTACATTTCACATATAAAAAAAAAAAATCTTTACACTCTTTCTGTTGTACAATAACTAGAGTTCCAATTATGTAAATATGTATACAGTAGACCTGTTTGAAAAATTGCAAATAGTCAATATGTAGAGCAATTCTACAGACTTAAATTGTAGAAAATCAAACTCTTGATTCCGAAGCTGATATATTGCTTTTTCAGTTTCCAATTTAATTTGCCACTTTGTGGGCTGTTGGTGTCATTTAACCACGGTGGAAAGCAATATTTGTTCGGATAGTAAATGATGCACTGCGTTTAATTACAGTTTGTGATTACAGCCAATTGATTGTTTAAAATTGGTAGAATTACATTTTAATTAATGTTCATGTAAGCTTGAAATATGTTACGACTGCTTTCGATGCTTAACGTTGACCTAATAAACAAATACAATTATATTATCACTCACATTATTTATGACTAATTCTTCTTTTGTTAAAAATAATACAGGAAATGCATATTAAAAACACAAAAAACAACTTCTATACATATTCACTGAAAGCTAGTGGGATAGGTGTTGACGAAATCATCGCTCAGCGAGCATCCACCGCATAACGCCTCCTCGGAACCCCTGTCTCCATGTTGTTTTCAGGTTTTTCTTGTGACCTCCCCGTACGGTGTATCTTTCTTCGTGTGTTTTATCATCCTTTCTCCGCCTTAACTCCTCCTAACTTACGCTTCACCCCATCTTTTCTTCTGTTTTGAGACCAACCTGTAAGTGTAAAGCGACCAGTGATGTTAGGGTGAATGGGACCGGGCAAACGTTGTCGCATACAAAGTTTCTGGAATATTTGGTGATCTCTCGCAGTATTTAGTCTTAACCGACCAAGTGGGCCTCTAAGCGGATGTACCGCTCAACCGAGCTTCCACTCAACGTGCTGATCATGCTCTCTGTGATGACGACTAGTGTGAAGAGTCCTCAGATTCGTTGAGATTGCTTAATAGAGAAATGTCAAACTGGCTATTCAGGAGGAATTGTACTCCTGATAGAAGAAGACTGGCCTGAAAGAAATCGGAAACACGAAAGAAGGAGCATACCTTTAACACCACTGGGACAACCTGGAAGAATGGATGACTCAACGAGAAGAGGCCTGAGGAGTAAGATGGTGCTTGCTATCAGTAGCTCAGGACAAGTCACCAGATATAGCAGAGAACACAATAGTTTCTATCGGGTCATTGTAGACTCAGTGCACACCTTGGAAGGATCGGAATAGAAAATTATAAGACTTGCAGATCCTTCCAAGAGGGGGAGGTGCAGTAATGTACGAAAGGGTAAGAAGTCTGGGAGTGTACCAGATTGATGTGTAGCAATCCTTGACCCCTTAATTTGATGCACTTTGGAAAGGAGTTGGTGTTGGAGTGGCTTCTATAGAATAAGTAGGGCGGGGGGCACAAAAGATCTCTGGAGGTGCAGTATATTTCACTCCATCACTACTACTAATTCAGTGAAAGCTACAAAGCCAAAACATATAATTAAAAAAAAATGGAATATAGATAAATAAACTAACAGATAATACAAATAATGAAACATAGTATATTAAAGCCGTATTAAAAAAAGTGAATGCGGTAAAATTTAGTAATTCGTATTGAATAAACTATTTTTTTTTAAATATTATCTCTTATATAAGTGCCTAATAAAAACAAAATTAATCTCTAATGTGTACATTTGAAAACATTTTGTTTTTACTATCATTTTGTATACCCTTTTTGCATCAATTAGTTCATTGTAATTATACATTATTTATGTAAAATTCGCCATACTTTTCACTCTTAAATGATTACTTACAACAAAAAGTTGATATAGCTCGTCCAGAATTTTAGTTATAGACGTAAAAAAAGTCGATACTACAATTTAATTTAGAACCGTGAAAACATAAATGTTGAAATTTATCAAAATAGATAAATAAAATGCTTTTAGGTTTATTTTGGAGTATACAGGTTCCAGATTCGTAATAACTAACAACATAATAAAAGTCTTAAAATTGGTTTATTGGGTGAAACAATATTACTGGCAATAATTTTATTATTATAAGTAAAAATTTTAATCAATCTTGTGTATGCCAAATAAAAATCTAATGAATAATAGATATAGATTAATAGTGACTCTTCTTACTGCTGTATCCAGGTAACGATGGAATAGGAACTTTTTCGAGAACTTTTGTGTAATCAAATTGCCTATTCAACCCCTTTTCATAATTTCTAACCTTTCGGCTATATTTAGACTACCTGATTATAAGGAAGGGAGTAGGTTTTCCAAACGTGTTAACATGTTTTATTATTGTTCAGTTTTGTTGAAACACATAATATTTGTAGTTTCGTTAGCTGAGTGAATTTGTAGCCGGCTCATATGTACGCCAAATAATAACACCAGATGTTTGAAATAAGGATGTTACTCTAAACAGCTGGGATATTGCCAACACTAATAAATTCAAAATCAAATGTCAATGTAAAAATAATCAATGAGGAGCTGATGATGATTGACAATGTGCAAAACAAGTAAGAGATAGGACCTTTGTTGAAATAATGTATTGTAAGAAAAATAATAATATCATTTAATGTTCAAAATATACGATTATGAAAATGGAATACAAATTAATCTATAGGAGATTAAGTTACAACCCTGTACGTTGTAAAATTTGTAGTTTTTAACAATTATATAAACTGGATGACCATACCTTGAAAAGTAACCATGTCCAACAAAACATTTAAGGATGTGTTGTACACGACCAGTTCCACACCCATATTTAGCTTTAAAGCTTTTTCAGTTTATTTCGTTTTAAAAACTTTACAAAAAAAGTCCCTATAGTCTGAGATAAAATTATTAGTGTGTATAAACTTCTAACAGAATTAAATGGAAAATTGTTGAGCAAAATAAAAATAATCGATTAGCCACATTATTAGCATTGTCTCTGAATATAAATTATATTTTAAGGAATCCTGGAGTTGACGGTATCCAGAAATGTCTTTTATCAGAGAATTGTTTTATTTAGGGAGTTTCGAATTGTCTATAAGAATTAGATGAAAAACAGGAAGCGATTGTATAGATTTGTATCAATAATTCTTATTTTCTATATTATAAAACATGTGGATATCATTGGTTGCATATTTTCAAGGCCACGCAAACTATTGTGGTATATATTATTAGAATCTGTAAGTGAGACATTATTTTCAAAGTCCACCAATTTGAATTATTCTAACCTATTTATAGCCTATTTAAAACAAATTTACCATGATATTGCAAAAACATATAATAATTATATATCAATTTTATATATATATCTATTTTATATATATATATATATCAATTATTGTGAATTTAATGCAACAATTATGACCGATATGAATTTGTAGAAACACTAAAAAGTTATATGGATAGGCACTCTTTGTAGAAACACTAAAAACTCATATGATAGTTTTGGGCCCCAACTATGAAACGCCGATATTTACAGTTTATTTTAATTGAAAAATTGAACATTAAAATTTCTACGGTCCTAGATAAAATTGTTAGTTTGTACAAATATCTTATTCTTTTTAAATTAAATGTAAAATTATTTAGCATAATAAAAATATATAGAATTGTCTCTGAATAGAAATTATATTTCAAGGAATCGTGGAGTTGATGTTTTCTAGAAATGTCTTTAAATAAACTCTTTCATCAAGAACTGTTTTATTTAGGTTGATTAAAAATGTCAGTAAGAAGATATAAAACGAGGGGAGGGGGTTAACTCGCAAAAACAGATATATTATTATAAATTGGTTGTATATTTTCAAGGCATAAAATAAACTAACGTGGGATTTCATCAAGTGAGGAACTACTTTAAATAAATGAAAGAGTAAAACGTGACTAAAACCACATGAATTGGGATCCTTAGGTTTATAGGGACAGTTATTTTTATAAAGTCGAAATCTTTTACGCGGCAGTTTTAATTGTACAGACCATCAAAGACACGTGTTAAGGGTTCTTTGTTTTACCTACAAACTTCAATCAAGGGGAATTAATTAAAATGTATTCGATCTTTTGATGGCTATTGAATTGTTGTTTGTCACACATCTCACACAAATTGTTTTTAAAACTTATACGATACGCATTTCTCAATATTTGCTTATTAAAGTTAAGTTGTACTCGTTATACAAAACACTATAATATGTGATTTTGCATTGCAGTTGAATTCAAAATCCAATGTTTTCCAATGATTATTTTTTTTGATTTTTCGAAGTTTAACTTAGGAGGGACGTGATATCTGACACTTTAATTATTTCGTCAAATAAACATACATATTCGTAATCAGAATAGCTTCTAATTTTATTTGATACTCCACATGTATATATAAATTTCAACAAACGCTGAAAAGATGATATGGATAGGCACTCATTTGATAGTTTTGGGCCCAATATGAAAACAGGGCCAGCTTAATAAGTATAGTTCCAATGGAAATTCACTAATATAACTTGTTATTGAATGTCGACATCCTACTCTATAAAAATTACCACAGATTCCAACCGCTGTGGTAATTTCACATAGATTTTTCTCATTCTAGCTAATATATACTTTCTAGAGACCATAATTTTCCTCTGAATTTGAATAATTTTGCTATGTAATTATAACGTTCATATACCTTATTCTGTAAAACTTTAAAACCTGTATCCAATAGTACCAAAACATATTTTCTTCCTTAAAAATAAGACGGTTACTTTTAAAGACTAAATCGTTAGAAACACAACTCCAAAATTTACGAAAGAGCAAATATAACTCTGTATCTAGGTTTCATTATGAATAAACGTAATAATTCATATAATTGTTACTCAAAACAAATTGTTGGAAAGTTTCAAAATGGTGGCCATTTGAAACGGTCTTTCGGTAGTTCCTCTTTACTTTCGTTCTACATCAACAGCTTATTTTGCGAAGCTTGGCGATCTGCACGTGTATATTAAAGCTAATGTCGTTCTTCAGAAAATGTTATAGTAAAACGCAAGGAATTCGCTTCCATACATGTAAGTATATCAGCTGTGTATCGAGTATATTTGTAACATTCTGTATTTTGATTAATTAATCAAGTAGGCTATTACCAAACAGCTGTTCGAGGAACTTATTAATTGTTAATTAATACCAGTTGTTCTAGTGTACGCTTTTAAATATTCTAATACTACAAGTTTTGCTAAATAAAGCTTTATTTCCATTTTGAAAAGGTGTTTTATTCATTACAAGTAATGAAAAAACAAACACATATTTAGTAAATTCTACAATTTTATTGAGTATATGGTCGGCAAGACTCAATAAAATTGTAGACTTTACTAAATATCGTGTTTGTTTTTTCATTAAAATGGAGTTCTACCAAGTACCTTCGGTCAATAGTTTAAATCGTCATTACATGTATATTATTTGCATCTGAATGTTACGTATTGGGAAACTAACTCCGCCATGTAATACAATGCGTTAGCTTAGTATTTATAATCTGCCCGTTTCCCATTCACGTCACCAACATCCAATCACAGGCCTTACTGAACCCTCTGAATTGCATTCTTTCGACTTAACTTTTTCAAAGGTGTTAAGCACGTTTTATAACTACAGTAGGATTTATATCGCTTCCATTCACAGTGTAGCCTACGTTGGTAGTTTAAAGGCTTGCATTGGGTTTTGTTTAGATCAATCGTCCATGAATGAGGCTTAACCTAATTCACGGTCTTAAAACCTTTCCGCACATAAAGACCACAACCATGTACCGTGTATGCTTACAGTTAAGTTAAAATAATATTAATAAATTCTCAACGAAAACGCCTGTTCTACACCTAGGCCTAATTACATGGCTTTTCCTCACATTGCATGTATATATCTAAAATGAAGACCCATAGCTTACGATAAAGTAAGGCTCATTATGTGGGTTGAAACTTTGATTGTATATGTAAGGAAAAACCCAACAAAAACGGGAGACAACCTACAAAATTAACAAAACTGGAGGATAATTTGTGAAAATGGAAGTGGAATATTCCATTTGATGGGCCACGAACGGCCTCGGTAAATGGATATAGAGTTTCACCTAATGAAGAAGAATGAAGAATGTATATGTAAGGAGTCCTATAATATACGATATTTAGTGGCTCAATATTGGGGTTAAACCATTAATTTTGTATATTACGAAATAAATTTCCCATCTCCAATTTATTGCTTGAAGCTCTCAAAGTAGCCTACTCCTGATACCTAAGGACAACGGAGTATTGCATGCGCCGACTCCATTAGCGCATTTTGAACCTGAATTCACAAAGCTACAACTTTCAACATACATATTGATCCTCACATTATCATATACTATTGGACTTCTTCTCAGATAACAATTCAATGGTTTGAACAGTTATTGTGTGGGTTCATTTGAAGGAGGCGCTAGTGTGGAAGAAGTCTCCACGCTGAATGACAGCACTATAGAGCCTCAAATTTTCACCAGGTGAAGCTTAATGGTGAGGGTCAAGATTTTGCTGTAATATTTCTCCTAACCAGGGAAATTCCTAGATTGTGTTGTTAATATAGTCAGCTTTTATGTGTTTCATGATGAACTTAGTCGTCTAACATAGCATTTGTTTTGTTTTAGGTAAGTACTTGTCTGTCATTAAGGAGTTTTAAAGAAATTTTAAGGTAATTTTTAATTGGGAAGTAGTTTTACTGTTTTGTAAAAAGGTTATTACAGAAATCCTTTTGAAAATATATCTATAGCAGCCGCCTATATAGATATTCGGAGTGACTTGGGTTTCGGATATTCGGAGCTAGTAGTTGTTGGGTGAGTCAATTTAGCGCGTTTTAACTTGCACCTAGGAGGAGTTACAGACCACCACGGTCGGAATCTTATTTTTTTTTTAAGTGCTAATATTTTGAAAATGGGTTGAGGGAGAAAGTTCACATTTGCTACACATATTATTAATATTTTAAATTTAGTAACCTTTTCTCTTTACGTAATTTTTCCACGGAAGATAGACGTCATTATGGGGTACAACGTTTTTGTACCTTAACAAAATTGAAATTGATAATTTAAAAAACTGTTGTGCATTCAAAAATGTACAAATTAGGTTTTTTGAGGATAAGTAATTATCAGATAAATATATTTTTATTTTAAGCGAAGGAACCATCTATTAGTTTTGAAAATTTTTTTAATGAAGCAAAATATATTTTTTTAAACCGTTAAACTTTTTTTTTTTAGAAAAAAATAAGTTGATAAATTTTAAAATTTATATTGTTTAATTGAAAAGTCTGTAAATCATAACGGTATTTGGCGGTTTATGTTACAGCATTTTCAAAATCGCTAGCGATCACATTTGCTTTTGGCAACAATTCTATTGTATAATTCTTAATATAGGACAAATGGTTGTTTCAGATTATTTTAGATTAAATTAATGTTTGCAATCTAAATAATTTTCCACAATAACACCTATCAAATATTAGATTAATAATAAATTGCACAGTCTATCGAATAATAGCACAGGAATGTAAATATACCCATTTGTTTCTTATCTAACAAATTATTTATCGTTTCATTTAATTTCAATCATTTTTTCTATAATTATTTTAAAACCAAATTTTCTGCATACCATATATTTCGTTGATAAGATATATTCATTCATATATTTAATCGGCCATTAATCTCATTCATGTATTCCTATTTTTACTTTAAACACATTAAGCTAATTATTTTATTTAATCTCATATATCCAATTATTGTACTTTAATGTATAATACGCAGTTTTAAAACTGTAAAATATTTCTTCTAATTAGTCCCACGTCATTTATTAAAACAATTGACAAAGGTTTAATCCTACATTGTGAGCCATTTGTTGGACTAGTGGCTGGTGTTCTCCCTTATGAAAATATTAGACATAAAGTATGTAGTTGGCGTAGGCAGAGTTGGGGAAGGGGCTATAGGCGAGGCGGAGGTATACTACCTGACAGCGGCTATTCCTTCTGAAAATATGTAATAAATGTATTAGTATTGACACAAGATTTTGAAAAATATGAATGACTTTAGGATAAACCAGATTTTAACTTGCCGATCATGCACATAAGGCCTTTTGCAATCTCCACTTGACTGTCATGATTCATGCCTAATATATAATATATTACTTTTCTTCTTCTTCTTTTTCTACGGTTAAGTCCTTCTAGGAGCTAAAAAAAGGACTATCTTCGGCGATAATAGATTTTATCATCACAAATTGTTTTCTTCTATTATAAATAAAACAAAACCATCGGGTTAATTTGGAAAATGTATTGTATAATATATATTGTTTCTTACAATAGTAAATTCTTTATCTAATTTTAAAATTTGTGTAAACTTGATATTTTTAATTTTAGCTAACACTTAATGTATTACAATTCAATGCATATTCTTTATGCATGAATGTTCTGCACTAGTAACACAAGTATAAACTTTATTTTATTACTTCAGGGAATTGCAGAATGTTTTCAATCCAGAGTAACTGCTACTTATATAAACACTGCTTTTAAAACAGCACAAAATAAATCCTCATTAATGAAATTAAAATAACCTATTCTTTTTTTTTTAAAATCTCAATCCAAGATCAAAATATATTTACAAGTTATGTTAGTTTATATTTTAATTGGAGAGTAATGGAAATGTGAAAAGGTGGTTTGATCAATTGTGTATAAATTGTAAGACATATGCAAGATTCGTAGTCTGTATCCTGTTGTGTTAACCTCTTACATGTTTGTTTGAGATGTAGTGCTGTAGCTTTAGCAGAAGCATCAATACAACGACATTAATAGAAATGTGATAAAGGTGGTTTGATCAATTGTGTATAAATTGTAAGACATATGCAAGATTCGTAGTTTGTATCCTGTTGTGTTAACCTCTTACATGTTTGTTTGAGATGTAGTGCTGTAGCTTTAGCAGAAGCATCAATACAACGACATTAATAGAAATGTGATAAAGGTGGTTTGATCAATTGTGTATAAATTGTAAGACATATGCAAGATTCGTAGTCTGTATCCTGTTGTGTTAACCTCTTACATGTTTGTTTGAGATGTAGTGCTGTAGCTTTAGCAGAAGCATCAATACAACGACATTAATAGAAATGTGATAAAGGTGGTTTGATCAATTGTGTATAAATTGTAAGACATATGCAAGATTCGTAGTTTGTATCCTGTTGTGTTAACCTCTTACATGTTTGTTTGAGATGTAGTGCTGTAGCTTTAGCAGAAGCATCAATACAACGACATTAATAGAAATGTGATAAAGGTGGTTTGATCAATTGTGTATAAATTGTAAGACATATGCAAGATTCGTAGTTTGTATCCTGTTGTGTTAACCTCTTACATGTTTGTTTGAGATGTAGTGCTGTAGCTTTAGCAGAAGCATCAATACAACGACATTAATAGAAATGTGATAAAGGTGGTTTGATCAATTGTGTATAAATTGTAAGACATATGCAAGATTCGTAGTTTGTATCCTGTTGTGTTAACCTCTTACATGTTTGTTTGAGATGTAGTGCTGTAGCTTTAGCAGAAGCATCAATACAACGACATTAATAGAAATGTGATAAAGGTGGTTTGATCAATTGTGTATAAATTGTAAGACGTATGCAAGATTCGTAGTTTGTATCCTGTTGTGTTAACCTCTTACATGTTTGTTTGAGATGTAGTGCTGTAGCTTTAGCAGAAGCATCAATACAACGACATTAATAGAAATGTGATAAAGGTGGTTTGATCAATTGTGTATAAATTGTAAGACATATGCAAGATTCGTAGTTTGTATCCTGTTGTGTTAACCTCTTACATGTTTGTTTGAGATGTAGTGCTGTAGCTTTAGCAGAAGCATCAATACAACGACATTAATAGAAATGTGATAAAGGTGGTTTGATCAATTGTGTATAAATTGTAAGACGTATGCAAGATTCGTAGTTTGTATCCTGTTGTGTTAACCTCTTACATGTTTGTTTGAGATGTAGTGCTGTAGCTTTAGCAGAAGCATCAATACAACGACATTAATAGAAATGTGATAAAGGTGGTTTGATCAATTGTGTATAAATTGTAAGACGTATGCAAGATTCGTAGTTTGTATTCTGTTGTGTTAACCTCTTACATGTTTGTTTGAGATGTAGTGCTGTAGTAGCTTTAGTAGAAGGATCAATATACCGACAGTAATGGGGTTTAATCTATTGTGTGTAATTTGTGCGACATTCATAGAATACGTAGTTTTCATGTTGTGATATTATATGATTTTAATACGTTTAGAAAACGTTTTTATTTCGTTGCAATTGAGTTTTAAGTTTATACTTCAACTTATAATGACCTGTTTTTTAACGAGATTATCCTTCTCCAACCGTACCTTATATTGGAAAATTAAATTAGTCAGAAATCTTACGAACATAGTGGTATTTAAATCAACTGTCGAAATGTCGCTTTCAGTAAGAAAGAAACCTTGTTATCCACTTATCAATCCAGAAAACAATAAAACAGTTACTTTTTATATACGATTTGAATCATCAAATTGCCTAGTAAACCCCTTACTAATATTGAGGTTAAATTTGGACTACTTGAAATTTGACAAAAGTTTCGACATTTATAAACATGTTGTCTAATTTTTGTTCAAATTTATAATATAATTGGAATTTATTGAAACTGAATTAGAATTACAAGTTAGTTTGTGTATTTACCTGTAAACCGTATATCTCAAAGTTCACAATGAAACCTAAATGTGTGATGTTTAATATATATATATATATATATATATATATATATATATATATATATATAGCCTGATTTTATTTTAGAAATAGGGAAATATCTAATTTTTATCAGTTAAGAATCTTAATAATATATTTTATATTAGTAGTAAGTATTTGTAAATGAAAATTAGGTTAACCGTTGGCTTAGTCGTCAAACAGCTTATGACTTGGCACTGTTTAGGTGGCTTCCACGGTCATCGAATTTAACTCATTATGGGATACATTAAGGAGGCTGTTTATATACTACCATCATTATCAATTGACTTAGAAGAGCTAAAAAATCGGATCACTACTGGTATTAAGGGATGGACAATGTCAGAGTTTGGAATGAATTGTGACATTGTTTCTGTCTAATTGACATGTCAAATATCTCAAGATAAACTTTAGTCATTCATAAGCAAGTCTTTTAAAATATACTTGTTTGAATTGCGTATATTTATATTGATTCATCAAGGTAAATTTATATTGTATATTCAAGGTAAAAATAAAATATGAGAATGTGTATGGAAAGAAGTAGTTCATGTAAAATGCATCTCATATGTATGTATGCACTGTATATAGAAACTCTACCGTAAACATTGCCTATAAAACTTTATAGACAGAATATATATCATCTACTTTATTAATTAATTAATTTTTCTCCATGAATTCTTACAGATGATAGGTTGTGTTAGAAGGCGTTTTATCAAATCTTTGTGAAATTTAAAAAAAGAAAAGATATTTATATATTTAAATAGACTTAAACTTGCTTCGTTTGTGCCATAAACTCGTCTGAAATATAACTCATATTTGATTAAAATCGCTTTTTTAAGTTTACTCGATTTGTGACTTTTTGTTGTTGCTCTTTACCCACAACTCCAGAACACGATTTGGGGGGATTTGGCGATCAATCCATAGCACGCTATTTGTTTTATTAGATTTTCAATTAAAATCATAGGTTTGATTTTTGGTCTACTCCCAAATTTTAAGTTATCGAATTGAGATATGATCAAAATATATCCATATACCAATTGTTATCAAATTTGATACTGCCGTTAGGACTGTTGAATACTGCAGTCCGATATTTTTCAACTACTTTTTTAGACTCTAGGGGTTTCGAAACATATATTTCCTCTTCAAACTTGATATAAATTTTTGAAACATTAATTACCTTTCTCAGTATACCACGTATAGGAGAAAGTGCAATTAAAAACAAAATAAACAAATACAATTGTTGTAAGATCTGTATAGTAAATTCCAATTAATTCAAAATTGGTTTAATTAAAATAGCAAATTCTCCAGTAATAGTTTACAAAAATAATATCAGAGAACAGATGTTACAAATACAAGAATGATTAAACATTCCATACTCGTGTTCATTAATATTAATCACGTTACGTTGTTAATACATAGGGGGGGGGGATGTTTTAATTAGGTTAACTGAATAGTTTACCCTCAAAACGTTAAACGTTATCGTTGGAGCGAAATAAAACTACTCCGTGACAGAGTAACATAAAGCAAGAGAGTAGAGGGCACCACCTGGAGTGTATTAGTGTCACAGATCGATTACTTTATCAACGCATGCGCAAAGCTTAAGCACACCTGTTGTAACAATATTCACATTACAATATACATTTAATTAATTACTGTATTATTGTATTCATTGCACAACACTCATTGTATTCTATTACAGCCCGCAGTATTCAGTGACACAAATATTGAGACTAGGAGTGATTAATATTGATCCACAATCCGTCCCCACGATGCAAGCGTACGTGGTAATCAAACCCGTGTTTTGCTTTGTTCATCTACGAATAACAAAGGTTTGACTTTCAACTATTATATTGACTGGTGATATTGAGATTTTACATTTTTGTTACGATTGTTTTTCTATTTCCAACGTTTCGTATTGGAACATTTTGAAGTTTATTTAATAAATATAAACAAAAATGCACACTTAAGCACATTTCCTTTGTTACTGGTTTGAAGTCGCTTGAGCCCAAAACGTGGGTTTGTCGGTTGTATGTGCAGTGAGAGTGGATAGATTTTAATCCAATTAGATATGTGGATATATTTTGACCATACCTCTAGACTTTGTTTTCTCAATAACTGAGAATGTATGTGAAGTTGATAATAAACCAAACCAAAAAATTGTATTTTCTTTAAATCGGCTTTAGCCTTAGAACTCGCGTGTTAGGATATCCCAAAATGACAGGCCGTTTTTGTGCTTAGCAAAAATGTAGTTATTTTATCCAAAACTCAACATCTAATTTTCCAGTTTTTAGAGATTGGTATATAGGTTCATCTACGTAATAAAAAATAAAAAATCTGAGGTGTAAAAATTTAGAAGTTAGTATGTTAAGAATGAAAAATATTTAGTAAACGAAGCGAAAACTCCGCAAAAACGCGCATATACCATACATTTTTCGATTTTTCTTCTTTTTTTTTAAACTAACAAAAGTTTTGTAATTTGGTTATAAATAAAAATGTGTAAAAATTATATCAATTTAGAAAATTATCATTAGAGAATCTCACAAAGTGACTAATAGGACAATGTGAAGGAGATTTCAGTTTAGGATGTACAGTTAACAAAATTATTTCAACACTGTGAAAATGCATTTTACCAAAAGAAATTCCTGAATTTCGTGTTTTCAACCGTATGAGAATTATTATCAAACTCGAAATATTACTAATCGATATTCATTTGACCCCTCGTTCGACAAAATTTTGTCCACTTTGAGTTTCGTCGCGTAATGTCTGTATATGGTAAACTATATTGTGACGATAATTTTGAAGACATTGAACGAAAGAGGAAGAGAGCTACTTTAAAATAGTGTCAATGAGGGGTAGATAGGTCAGAAATGTGGACTTGAGAAAAATTGACAAAAGTGACGTGTTTTGTAGTCTACTAACTTTATACTTTTATTACGTATATGAACTTTTGGTTATATGAGTATAAGAGTTTGGAACATTAGCTTTACAACTGCTATAGGACGATTTTTAGGCGAAAAAACGTTGATTGTAAAAATCTATGTTCTCGTTGTCAAGGTTTCGTAGGACAGTTAGATGGTTAACAAAAACGTAGCCTCTGAATACCTAAACACACCATATTGGTCGAATATTCTCAAAAATGGTGATTTGAGAGGTATGAGTAAAGAACTAATAAACCGTACACAAAGCTGTTCTTAAAATAGTTGTCATAAAATTCATTTACGCTTTGGCCGTGTTTATGACAAAAGCAAAAGGGAATTTAGACTTTATTTAAATATAATATATTTTACACAAATCTAAAACTGTTGATTTTCACTTTTTTACTGGCAACTTCTAAACTGACATTTTGACCAACGACTATAGTTTTGTGAATTATTATTTTATTTTTGTTGTAACGTTTCTTTAATCATCATATATAAAACGTGCATAGTAGTTCAAATGTACGCTAGCAGACCACGGTATCTTAAGTAAACAAAATTGCAATACTTCGCACCTCAAACGGCAAAATAATCATTGAAGACAATTATTATTCTCTCTCTCTCTCTCTCTCTCTCTCTCTCTCTCTCTCTCTCTCTCTCTCTCTCTCTCTCTCTCTCTCTCTCTCTCTCTCTCCTCTCTCTTTTGCTCTTGTCTGGATGTAGACTGTAAACTGGGTGCATTTTCATTGTTAAAATGTGTAGAAAAAACAATAGTTAATATTAGACTGTTGTGGTATTTTTGATAGTTACAAAAGAACAGCGAAACTTAATGTGTAACTGAGGGTCGGTTGATTGCGTTTTGCTCTATAAAAATTAAAAATTGAATTATTCTACGACTATTGTGATATTATGTATAGTTTTTAAGCTATAATCCAAATAAAGGATATAATGTACCATTTCAGCTTTTTGTTATGTTTCCTGTCAAAGCTGTTTTTGCAAAATTAAACATTAGATATGTTTGTTAAATACACCCGCAGTTATAGCGGGTAACAATTTTCCTGTTTTTAAAGCGTATTCCACGTTTAAGTAAGTATAAATTGTTGTATAAAACAAAACTCATTCAAAACACAGCTTATTAGCTACCTATGCCCTGATATTTACCAACCTATTCAATTAATCCAATAAAATACGAAAGTAAATAGCTTTCCATTTAATTTGGAGATCACTGCGGTTTATTTCAATAGTAAATAGTTAACTGTTGAATGTGATTTACTGTTAATTAAATCAAAGTTAATTAAATATTTTAGTCGTGTATAGCGTTGTTTTGTTGTGGCTGATATAAAATTTCAAATGAAGAATTTAATTATCTAAATTGATTAAC
The DNA here is from genome assembly GCA_963513935.1 of Aphrophora alni. NCBI lineage: Eukaryota > Metazoa > Arthropoda > Insecta > Hemiptera > Aphrophoridae > Aphrophora > Aphrophora alni. The sequence continues at coordinate 111,224,169 of OY740768.1, read as the reverse complement.
TAGTTTTAATGAAATCGTTGTTTAAAGTGGAAATTAAATTGTTATATAAATAGCTGACGTTTGTTATAATAAAAACTGTATTAACATAGACTGCATCTGTTCACCCGGAGTTATTAAAAATATGTACATGCTGACATGGATTGGGTGCGGGATTCTTTTACTGTTTTTTTTTTTTGTGTGTGTATTCGCTGGTTTGCATGGCATCAAATTAACATGAGAGAATAACGAATATCGCTAATTGTACAAAATGATATATTTAAAGAATAACAAATGTCGTCAATTGTATAAAATGATATATTTAAAGAATAACAAATATCGTCAATTGTATAAAATGAGATATTTAAAGAATAACGATTTCGCCAATTTACAAAATAAGCTGGTTAAAGAATAACGAATATCCCCAATTGTATAAAACAAGCTAGTTAAAGAATAACGAATATCGCCAATTGTACTAAATGAGCTATTTAAAGAATAACGAATATCGCCAATTGTACTAAATGAGCTATTTAAAGAATAACGATTTCGCCAATTTACAAAATAAGCTGGTTAAAGAATAACGAATATCCCCAATTGTATAAAATAAGCTAGTTAAAGAATAACGAATATCGCCAATTGTACTAAATGAGTTATTTAAAGAATAACGAATATCGCCAATTGTACAAATTAAGCTAGTTAAAGAATATCGACTATCGTCATTTCTATAATAACGAATATCGTCAATTGTACAAAATAAGCTAGTTAAAGAATATCGACTATCGTCAATTCTATAATAACGAATATCGTCAATTGTACAAAATAAGCTGGTTAAAGAATATCGACTATCGTCAATTCTATAATAACGAATATCGTCAATTGTACAAAATAAGCTGGTTAAAGAATATCGACTATCGTCATTTCTATAATAACGAATATCGTCAATTGTACAAAATAAGCTGGTTAAAGAATATCGACTATCGTCATTTCTATAATAACGAATATCGTCAATTGTACAAAATAAGCTGGTTAAAGAATATCGACTATCGTCATTTCTATAATAACGAATATCGTCAATTGTACAAAATAAGCTGGTTAAAGAATATCGACTATCGTCAATTCTATAATAACGAATATCGTCAATTGTACAAAATAAGCTAGTTAAAGAATATCGACTATCGTCATTTCTATAATAACGAATATCGTCAATTGTACAAAATAAGCTGGTTAAAGAATATCGACTATCGTCAATTCTATAATAACGAATATCGTCAATTGTACAAAATAAGCTGGTTAAAGAATATCGACTATCGTCATTTCTATAATAACGAATATCGTCAATTGTACAAAATAAGCTGGTTAAAGAATATCGACTATCGTCATTTCTATAATAACGAATATCGTCAATTGTACAAAATAAGCTGGTTAAAGAATATCGACTATCGTCATTTCTATAATAACGAATATCGTCAATTGTACAAAATAAGCTGGTTAAAGAATATCGACTATCGTCAATTCTATAATAACGAATATCGTCAATTGTACAAAATAAGCTGGTTAAAGAATAACTAGGTAGGAAATATGTATTTCCTAGGTATTTTAGGAAATATGTTGATAAACTTTTACATTGGTTTTGATGTGATGAATAAGCTACTGAGGTTTTGGAAACACTCTGTATACGTATACGAAGTATCACAAAAACCCGTAGCGCGCCGTCCATTTTCGGATTCTACACACCAAAAGGAAACAAAATGTTCATTAAAATATTTTTTAATTCCCCTAGCCGCTAGCCACATATTGAGGGGCTAAAAACTAAAGATTGGTACTTAAGTTTACTGGGTCTGTTATCTGTGATTTCAGAAGGCATTCTAGTGTATTTACAAAGTGCAACAATTTCCGTAGTTGCAACAGGTTTCCCTTATTTTTATTTCCTTTACAAAGGTTCCTTACATCTTTGTAAAGGAGATAAAAATATTTGTTTAGCAAAAAATTTATTTTATTACTTCAAAGTAATAAACTATAATGTGGTATATCTATTAGAAACAAAAATAATAGTTTAATAAATTGTAGTATAAATTTAATATGACGTAAATATTATTAGGCTTATCGAGGGTTTTTGATAAGTCCTCACTTTTAAAAGTTCCATATAATATACAGAAAGTTTTGTGATTGGGGAAAAACATATGATATAGTTTTTCATGGAGATTTCAGTTTTCCGACTATTCGAGGTCCCCCCCCCCTTTTTAGTCAAACTTTTTTTTTTTTTTTTAATGTGTGTATTTTTGAGCTCTGAACCAAGGCGGACAAATTTTGTCTTATCTCCAAGAATTTTTAACTAAAAATATACTAGTAACTACCAAAGACCAAAACATCAAAATCCGCTCTAATGATTATAAATCATGTTTTTCACAAATGGAGCCTCTATATTGGTGGTTGGATAGTTATCGATAAAAAACAAAACCAAAACCTGTGTGGAGATGTTACAAAAAACTGTTAACTTTTCAAAATCAACTCGAATTCGATCAAATTTTTGTGAAATATTAAGATTAATTAGTGAAATCTGTGTGGCAAATTGTGAAAGAAAATTATCCTCCTGGAATAATTGGCAAAAAACGAAAACGTTCGTGGCTGCTGCCATTAAAAACTAGATATTAAAATATCTCTTACTACTAGTTGTTCCCTATTTTTTATGTCTTTGTTTTAAGTGTAAGAAAGATACAGTTTATGTAATTCCTTTTATCCTATCACTATTTTGTATTACTGTATTGAACAAATTAATATTGTTTTCTTTCTTTGTTACAGGTATGTGGCGATACCTACTGGCTACTGGTTAACGGATATTTTTGTTAAGTTGAATTACTTATATATTTATAGTATTATTTTAAATCTTATATAATTGCATGGACGTAATGATATAAACATGGGAGTTCTCTTCTGAGTGGTCCGATTTATTCCCAATTTTCTTTATATTGAGGAAAAAATATATAGCTACAGCAAGCCGCCTCCTATTAACACACACAATTAAAACCAGGGACCAATAATGTGTTACCACTCTAGTGGTCCCAATTTTGCTCACACTTTTTTTTACACAAATTTAGACAACAGTTGGCACACGTTTGTCAGCCAAAAATATAGGTTTGTTAATTTCCAAATGCTGGCCTTTAATATTTTTTATTGTAGGAATTGAACCTCACCTATAGGTACTTCGATGTTCTATTATAAGTTATTGTATGCGCTCGAAATTAGTTTCATTGAAAAAGTAATAATATCAGAGCGTGAACACCGTCTTATAAATCCGAATACATTAAAATAGGTACTACGATCATATTAGGAAATACGAATGTTTGTGAGCGAAATAAATGTTTCAAATCGCAGCTAAAAGAAAAAATAAAGTTCTCTCGGTTAATTAGAAATATCAAAATTAAAGTTGCCCGAAATCGGGTTTGTTTTTCCAAATTACTCATGAACTATAATTTTCTGTTTAACACATTGATTCGGGCCACAAATCTTCACACTTCATAAAGTGCTATCGAAATCGTTTTGCTCGATTTTGATATATGATTTGTATGAAGTGTAGGATTTTACCAATCCGAGAGATGGTGAACAATATGTTTTGTATTTGTCTTTAGAGGCTATGAATCATAACTGTTAGATTTGAGAAAGTTTATGCAATGTTATTCAATAAATGAGTTTTTACTAACAATACAAATTTAAAATAGACGTAAAATATCCCCATGTTAACTTTTTTAACGATGCAAGATTGAAATGTTTTTGTGGGTCAGTATAATAATGAAAAGTTATGAAATAGGGCGTCACAGAGATTTAATAAAAGAACTGTAGATCACGAAAATTTATGACGGTGGCAATTATAAGCTACATTTAAATTTGTTTTTTTCTTCCAACTTGTTCAGCTAGGAAAGTAAAGATGCCAATTTTTTTAAGGAAAGAATTTGCTGTAAACTTGCCAGCCCACATTCAGCTTTTAGTATAGTTTCAGCATTCTTTGCTTGTCATCCAAATGTTTTAACTTTACTGAATCAAACACTGCACTCAAATAGCAACACATATTTTAGCCAGTTGAAAATTTATTGCTCAAATTTGGTAATTTAGAAATTCTATTGCGATCTCCCTCGTGAAAATGTTGATCCATGAAACTGTGACAACCGATCTTATCCATTGGAGTAATGTAACACACATTTTTTCCTAACAGTACATACAGTGTGTTCGAAAAGTATGGAAATTACTTGATTACATTTGAACAAGTGCCAGTAGAAAAATATTAATTAATTGATCTAATGGGATTCCTTTTTTTGTACACAAAGCTATTTCCTCACCCAAAAAGGAGGTTCCAAAGCGTAAATGTAATTTAAAATGTAATTTAAAACATTTACCTACAAATATCGATTGTGAAGTGTAAAAATCACCCTTGACCAATTATTCTGATTAACAAATTGTCTAGAGGTTTGTAAAATCAAGCCTATGTACCAAATTGAAGTAAAATTGTGGCGGTATTGTGATTAATAAAATAATCAATACCTGTTTTGATCACCCTGTTTTGTCCAACCCAAAAATGATCCCCAGGGTGTAGTCAATATTTTCTATATATAATAATCACACAAACACCCGCGCGCTCGCTCGCGGAAAGTGAAAAATAGAGCGAAATTACTTTATTGTGTAGGATCAGTGATAATTTGTTGGTCTTCCGTGATGAAAGGCGCAATACTTGGATATTTTATTTTTATATTTAGCTAGAAACACTCAAGAAATTTGTGTTCTTTTAATTCGATACATCAGCAGTAAGTCAAGTAATTTAGTGGGTTCTTTACTGAATTTCTGATTTACTGAATTTAAAATTAGTAATAATTTTTTCGTCAGAGTGCGCACTACATGTTACTGTGCCTAGAAAATCACTTGCATACGCTCTAAGATCTTACTACTATCAGCAATTCTTTAATTTTAAACTTCGTAGAAAAATACCAATATTGGTGTCAATCTATATTTCGTAGAAATCAGAAAATTAGATTGCCCGTTTATAATTACTTTCAACTTAAACTTAGTGTTGTTTGCCTTCCTATTTATTACATATGAATATCATTAGATAATATTGATATTTTAAAATTTCTGCTTTTTACAAATCATAGTTTGCATGTTTAACGACAAATTATTTCCGATTTTATCGGTTTACCTTTATATTTCAGTAAGAAAATTGTAAGATCAGTTTCACCCTTGTACTGTACACCCTTAACCAGAATTCTAATCATGTTTTAACCAAACAGGCCTGTACAATTTGCTACGATATTAGTTTAAATTGTTCATTGCAAAATTGATTTAACGTCGAATATTAATTTTCCCAGAATCAAATTATTGAAAATAGTAACATTTCAAAGCTGTTTTCAATTTAGTTTGTCACTGTAGGCGTCATTCAGCCACGGTAAAAGCAATGTTTGTCAGGGTAGAAAATTATGTAGGCTTCTACTTTTAATTACAGTTTGCTATTACAGCCAATTGATTGTGTTATAATTGCTATGGAATTACAATTAAATAATTTTTTTTTCTTTCTGTTTTTTTTTCAACATGTTAGCCCACGGATTGGATAATTTTATCAATTATAAAACTAGGTACAATACCTGCTTTTTGTCTTTTTCCAATCCAGAAATCCCTTGGTGATTACCGCGGTTTCGTGTAACCTAAGTACCCATCTTCAGATCACAGAAATTACATAAATCCCATCAATATGTGGTCGTCAAATATGTTATAACCTATACAAAATAAAAAGTCACAAAAAACACGCATCACGATACACACTTAAACACTTTTTTTTTTAACTTTTTAGAAACGTTTGAAATTTGATTAGGCCTATCACACTAACCAGTCACGGGTAAACGTTCAATGCGACATTTTTTTAATTAGAATGTAGTAACCTTAAGAATAGTAAGTAATATTGTTCTATCTTAAATTAATGTTGTTACTAAATGATTTCCACCAGAATCTCTAACCTTATTCTGAACAACCCTAAATAACTTAGCGGGACGCTACACAAAATTATTCTGTTTTTTCTTAACCAATTTAAACAGTTTTTTTTTATTGTTCATATTATTGATTCTCTTTAATCGGAATTTTCCATCATTTGTGTATATATGACCAAAAATTGATACACGACCTTTCGAGATTTATGTTTCGACGTTTTCTTCACAATCACTTGATAACGGGAGTTGATTTATACTCTCGAAACTTCATGTATTAATATTTATATACACAAATTATGTCAAACGCCCAGTGAAACAATATCAGTGCACGTTTTGTTAAAGTCTCCGCACCATGTTAGTGTTTTCCAACATCTGGATGGCTTTTTAACGTTATCATGTTGACGATATTTGTGTCCTCCTCGTATTTACGTGCAAATCGTATGAAATCTCGTTGGTAGCGATATCCATTCACAGGTCCCTTATGAAGATGAATGACAATGTTCCTCAATATCTTATTTTAAAATTTTCGAACGGTTCCAATATTACTCTGGTTGGTACAAACCATAGTTGGATACCGCATGTCTACACTGACTATATAGGACTGATTGGACAGCAGGAGCTCCTTTTAGATTGACAGGGAGGAGTTTCTTCAAAACCAATACAATTTGTCGTACTACAATTCAAGCTGTATTATTTTTCATAATAATTGTCTAGCGTCAGTCCTTTATATTTAGTTTCGTTATATGAAGTACGGTTTAATTGTTAAAATTAATCTAAATGTCTACACTGCGTCTGTTTTTGAAATATACATGGTTCAACTTGGACATTGTTAGTTTAATTCTGTCCATATCTTCGTTTAGTCGTACAGTATATCCGATTGACAATTGTCGAAGTTTATCTATTGGTCCCACATTATTGTTACCTATCTTCGGTAATATATTCTAGTTCTGGAAAGTCATGAACATGCAGCCGGTAATATTTCCTTGTGGTACTCCAGCTCTTTTTATAACTCGAATCAGCGTTTTTCTGTTTAACCTTGAAGTATCTTTCATTACTAAGATATGTTGTATATAAGAAATGTTTTTCAAATCCTTCATGTCAGGCTTTATGTTGAAGGGCTACGCCACGTCAAGAAAGATCGCGCTACATATCTTTTTAGGGTGCGTAGGTAAAACAAAGGACCCTTATGATTTCACGGGCGTGTCTGTCCCTCTGTCTGTAAGTCACAACCCGTCTACTCAGACAATACTATAATCCTATATATGTATTTCAAACTTTCCATTCATATTCTATATTGTATTGTGACAATTTCCACATATACAAAAACACAGCTGTAACAAATAATAATTAACGCGGCGTGGTCTATAAATATAAGTTTGGTGTGTGACGAATAGAACTTAATTTAACCATAAAATAGAAATGCGTAGCGTGTAAGTTTTAAAAACAGTTTTTGTGAGATCCGAGGATAAACAATACAATATCCATTTTAAAAAAGTGAGTTGCTTTTTCATTGATTTCTCTTTATTTGGGTCCGTAGGTAAAACCAAAAAGAAACTCCATGTAGCTAGATTGTGTTACAGAATGTTGTAAAGAAAAGATAATATTACTATCAATCATATTATTAACGTATATCCATCTAATTAATCTTTTCTATTATATACAAGGTGTTACATATTGAAGGATTATTCGTATTATTTATTCCAACATTTGTGTCACGAAATATATTTATGTCGATTTATAATTTGTGTTTACTTTATATCACTTTATCTTTACATATATGTAAGAAAGTTATACTCTGCATGGGTAATTTACATCTTGATATTGCGCATCCTTAATCTTTTGCGCACTATTACCTTTAGCCTTTCTTTGTGTATTCAACACATTCTTTGCAGACAATGTTGTGAAAAGAATGAAATTAGAGTGAATAGCGATGAATTTGTAGTTGGGAAACGTGAATGTGGTGGGCGGACGTTCTGTGATGAGCGGATCGTGCTTTGTTCCTAGGATCGGGTCACGATAGAAACGATGGTTCTTTCTTCGTAGACATTAGGAAACGGAGGAAATCAATATTAGAACCTATCCTTAGTTGTATCTAGTTTAGATTTTATAACAATTCTTTTGTTGGTTGTAAGATTCCACAATTTCGATGGTTTAAAACAGATTTTCGGTATTTCCTTCTTATCTGGGATGGAAATAAGCCTATATCAGTTCATTTTGTGGAGCTCGGCGATCTTGTTGTATTAATTTCAAACTTGAGGTTAGAAAACTAGCGGAAATAACCTACAACACAAAATACAATTCGCGTCCCGTCATGTCGGCGTATTTATTCTTTCAAACACTCGCAAACATCAGTTTCTATTTTTATAGACTTTTTACAGCATCCTACAAAGCAAGAACAGAACTTTGGCAAACATCAAGTCTAAAGCTTGTTTGATTGTTTGGTTTTACGTTCTTTGGGTTTCTACTTGGTTCAACGGAAACACTGCTTGGAACGTTAATAGCAGAAATAATGCGAACCCATCATCTATTTATTTATTCTTGGATGCGTTGTTAGTTTACGAAGGAAATTTAGTGTATTTTCTCACATGAGTTATAGAGAAAATTATGTGATGGATGAAAAATTATTTTAAAAACAAAAATATTTTTAAGAAATGTCAGTTTTATGATCCCCCCTGACTTTAAAACATTGGTTTCGGGAATGATGTCTGTGTGTAATTCGTACTGTCCTACAGTATACGGTTGGACAGATTTTAATCAAATGAGCATATTTTAACTGTTTCTAAAATTATTGTAATGATTTAGAATTATATTCCGTAATAAAACACAATATTTTGATTCTCTCCAAATAAGCAACATCGATTTTGGTTAAATTTTGATCAATGTACTTCTTATAGACCACCATAAAAAGTATTCTTTGCCATCTCACCAAAAGTTTGTAGTTTAAGAAATTGGGAAAAGATTGCCAATAGGACTGTTTTAATAAGGAGAATTTCTCAAACTTAGTTGTAAAGTGTTCTCTAAAAATATGTTTAAAAGTAAAGAATAATTGTAAAAGACTTTAAACGCTGTCCTGTCATTTAAAAACTGCATTTAAATCAATTCCGATCAAAGCAGTTCCCCTAAATTTTGAACTTGGTTGATAATTTGATATATGTATTGTGTGACAACACAGGTACAACGTTTATTTGACTCTTTCACATATACTGATATATTTTTATTTATTTATTTTTTCTTCTTGGTATTTAAAAGGCGAAAAAGGCATTTTCGCCGTATAAAAAAATAAAAAAGAGCATGAAATAAAGAATCATAGCCCTCGAATACTTAATAGCGTCTGGGTCGGAGAAGAACAAGAACTGGTCAAGAGAGACCTAATAGGAAAGATGAAAGAGAGGGATCTATCCCAAGACTACACGAAGAAAGGTGAATGCAGCTAATGTCCTCAAGTCCTCCACACTCGCACTCACCATGTGTGAGCCTCTGAGGGTAAATATATACCAGTATATTATAATAAAATGACATAAATGCGATTTCGTGGTTTTAGCGGATATATAGGTTTTTTCTTAACATTTTTTTGAATAACGCTAATTTAGGAATAGCGCCCATAAAACCAAAACTCTTAATTATAATTTTATCAATATCGGCTATAACAATTTTATTTAAATAGCATCTAAGGGACCCGAACTTGATAGTCTCCAAATATGTCGCTTCGGGAGTTATCGGTCAAAAAGGGGGAAATGAACAAAATATACCGCCGGAAACGTTCAAAACCTTTAGCTATATCAATCATGTTGGTGAATATAAATACGGCTGTCATGATAGTACACGAGTTTATATTGTAATTTCACTCGTTTCCCTGTCTCGACCTTACCATTAATTTATGCATATCGTCAGTTGTTTAACATATTTGATTAAAAGACTCATAGATTCTAGATGAGGAGAAACTACCGAAAAACCTATTGAAACTGTAATCATTTTCAAATTTTGCTACCATAATTAACCATTTTCAACTTTGTCTATTATATTCAACGCTTAGTCAAATCTAGTATACTATCAAAGATTGACTAACATTCATCTAAAAGCCCTATTGCTGGGATATTATACTGGATAATTGGTAAAAAATGACTTCTAAATTTAAAAATCTACTCTTAAATTTAAAAATCGTCCGCCATTTTTTTAGTTATCGAACTGGTCCAGTGAGTGATAAAAACTAGCCTACAAACATAATTTGAGCAAAATTGAACTAAAATTACCATCTCTAGAGCGTCTACTAACACATATAGTTGATAGTGATTTACAGTTTACAGACGTTTGCTTCCTAAATTATATATATAATTTTAAACATTATTTTTAAATGATTGTAGCATAGTTTATTATTATTATTATTATTATTATTCCGAGCACTTGGTAAAATTAACAATAATGGATGTTGATTCTCCTACCACAAAATAAGTTAATAATAACGAAACAGAATGAATTAAAAATTACTGAACTATATTTCGTTATTGTAATTCCCTGATGTACATTTCGGTAACCATTTTACCATCATTAAAGAGTTCTCACTAACAACTAATCCATACAGTTTTTACTTTTACAATGTTTATAAATTTTCTTCTAACAATGTTTTTTTCCCCCCCACATAGAGAGAAAGGGGGAAAACACTCAACGTTGTACTTTATGTACATGAAAAGTAATTTTGAAGTTTTTTCTATATGTCCTTTGTGCTGTTATCAACAAATAAAACTTGTTGATCGGTTTTTTTTTTTTTTCAAATTTAGTACGTGAACATATTATGGCCATACATTCCAAGGCGATTATGTTGTTCATTCTTTCTATAATTCAAAATTTGGGTTAGAGCTATAAGACTCAAAACCTACTAGAATGATTTTTATAAAATTTAACTAAAATGTAACATCTGTGAACGCAAAAAAAAACCTTGGTCCCCATCTCCTCTAAAAGGCGGTAGGGGTTGCAACTCGATTTTTGGTTATCATTTGGGTGTTGGATGGTTTTGTGAGAAACTTTATGAAATGTTTTGCAACATTTATTTGAATTAAAACGAGATATATGGCGAAACTCTATGTTTATTTTTGTTTACCTTACATAGCTCTCGATAAATAAATACTTTCGGCAAAAACGGTGACAGATTTCTCCAATTTGTAAAAAGAATGAACATTTCATGGTCTCAGATGTACGAGTTGCAATGAAGGAGATCATAATAACAAGATTTTCTGTACTAGAAATTCTAAAATCGCCTATTTCAAAATATCCAACGTTAACTTAGATGTGGCGAGTTTGTAAAACTATTTCACACTCATGCAATATGGTTGCCACTGTTGAATGCATAGAACGCCTCGTTGAACATGACCTGTAATTAAGAATAGCCGCCATTGTTCTCTACAAATGAACAACACTTTTGACAATAAATATGTGAAAGTAAAATACTTAATTTGTATATTTAATGAGTGTTCTACGCATTGTACTGTCACGCAGTTTGGTCGTTTACGGAAATTGTGTTTTTAAAATGCAAATTTTGCAAATTAATAGTTAAAAATATTCTTGTTTATCTGATATAACTGTGGGTGGGGAGGGGGGGTCGACAGTCTGCATATTAAGTCTAGATCTAGATCTATTGATCGTTAAGTGTTAAAAACTGTTGAATAATGAAATTGTTTCTATTGGTGTTAACGAAATTATAATATACAAGTTCTACCAACTTCACAACAATTAATCGATTACTTAGATCAACTCTGATGCTAAACCAACCCGAGCAGCAGAACAAAGTTCACATTTTGTTAATTGATAACGGGTGTACTTGATAAGAAAGAGCAGCTGGTTTTGCGTGTTTCTGAACTTTACTCTGGAAGATAATCATTAAACAGAAATGAGATAGGGCAAATATTTCAATGCATCTTTGTCAGTAATCAAACTTTATCAGTTTAATCCTCTGTTGTTGTGATTGTCATCATGGCAGGTGTTAGATGATATCTTGCTAATAGAAGACGAGCTGATATACGGTCGCTGCTTAGATGTGTCAGTCCGTCGTTTCAAAAGTACGAAATCGGTACCAGGAACTCGGTACTCTTTATAGAAGACCAAGAGAAGGGCCACATTGTACGTGCATGACAGACTTTTACGAGTAAGCCCCCTTGGCAATAACGTTAGTCGATCTACTGGGACTCGGGAAGCTAGATTGAGGTCTAGGAGACAAGTTCAGGTGTCTCGGCTGACTGACGGTACAGGAGAGCAAGACTTGATTTCGTAATTGAGACACTTCAGTGACGAGTCCAAATTTACCCTTTTTGGTAATGATGGCCGAACCAAAGTCTGGAGAAGAGTTAATTCATTCCCTATTGTCTTGCTCCTACGGTATCATTTGAAGGTGGTTCAGTAATAGTTTGGGGCGGAATACCAATCAACTGCCAATTAGGTTAGGTTAGGTTATGTAACCGTAGATGAACCTTATAATTTCATGCGCATGTATGTCCGTCTGTACGATTATCATATATTTCAAACTTTGAATTTATACTGTATTTTTTGTATTGTTCCACAAATAGGAAAAATATAGCGGTAACAAAAAAATAATTTTCGAGTAGTTGGACGGGGCAAAAACTATCGAGTTGAAAATGTTTTTTTCGTAATATTATATGTGAGGTATCAAATGAAACTAGAAGTTATTCTTATTACGAATATGTATGTTTATTAGACGAAGAAATTAATATGTTAGCGCTAGGCCAAATTTAAGGTGTTATATAACATGTCCCACCTCTGTTTGAATAAATCTTGACCTAAACATCTAAAAAATATTATTTGGATTTGAAATTAAATTATATATTTGAAATCATATATTATAGTTTTTCATACGACGAATACAACCACATAATGAGTAACGAATATAAGTTTTAAAAGAGCCATTAAAAGATGGTTTTCATTTTCATTTAATTCTCTTTATCTAAGTCCGTAGACCCTTATAATTTCACTCGCGTGTCTGTTGGTCTGTACAATTTAAACTGCCGCATAAAGGACTTCGACTTTATAAAAATAATTGTCCCTATATGTAAGTTGTGTGGTATTAGCACACACTTGATGCTTTTGTTTATTGAACCTTCTCTTATATTTTGGATGCATATTTGAAACTACACAAATTTAACTATTGCGATACGTTGTAGCTGTCGCAGGTGAAAGGTTACACTTGAAAACGATTATATTTTTTATTTGAATCATTAGGTGCCATTTTGAAATTTATAAACCCAATTTTTGGCTAACTGACACGAAATACGATTCTAAAACCTAATAGAAAAAAAATATATAATATATATTGAGAACTTTAGAGTCCTTCCTAACATACACATACGCACAGATTTGTATAATGTAAGCCAAACATGATTATAAATCTCTCCTATTGGATGAATCTGTGGACCATTTATAGTCTCGTTGTGTCGGCGATTCTATGAAGGAGTTCACAATAACGCCCTATAAATATCAATAACTAATATCAAAGAAGTAGGTACATTATCTATCTTAACAAGGGTAAACATATTTTTGTGTCTAAATAGAACCATCAGTTCTGCTATGATTTATTTACAACATAAACTATATAATAACGTTCATGTAGAAGATTTTATCTACAAGTTGTAAAAGCACAGAATCGCTCTAGTCTGTGTTCCATATAGAATTGATAGCAAAGGTTTTATCTTCTGTTGCGCCAAACCCTCTAGGAACTTTATTTATCAGGAGACGTTAGTTCTGTCGTCAGGAAAATATTCTGTAATTTTTGTACAGTTGAGAAATTGGGATCAGACCCGTCGTCTCGGCGCCTTCGTGATTTCAAATGAACGGTATAAAAAGTCAAACCAATTCTTTTGTTCGTTATTGATTTAAACCGTAGATGTGGAAGGAAAGTAGGTTTTGTTTACTTTTAAAGTTATTTACATTTATAAAATTTCTATTTTTATCAATTACTGTTGTATTCTAAAAGTGATGTTAAAATGTACATGATTTTCTTCATCTTGGCACTAAACCTGGACATGGTTTTACTTCCTTACATGATAAAAAATTGCTCAAGGGTTCACTTTAGTGACTTAGGGTTTGGCAAACACGAGGGAATCTACAGGTTTTTTCATTTAGTCTTGGGTTACATACCTCTCTTTCATCTTTCCTATCAAGTCTCTCGTGACCAACTCTTGTTCCCTACCGACCCTGACGCTATTAGAGTTATTCAAGGGCTAAAGTTTTTAAATTTTAAATACATTTCTAATTCTACACAGGCGTGCACGCACATACACCGATGAAGACCGAGAAGTTTTCTCCCTTAGACAATAAGGGAACATAATAGTATGTTTGAAGTTATTTGTTAATGATGGAAGTTCAATTTTATTATTATACATTTCTCGGACATTTGCCATCGTTTGTGTGTTAAAAATCAAAACACGACGTTTCGGGAATAAGAATCAATTCTCCGTTATCAAGTGACAAGAAACTTTTACTTCTTACATAGGCTTAGTTTCTAGTTTCATGTTTCTTTAGTTTTTAGTCACTTGATAACGGGATTGATTCTTATTCCCGAAACGTCGTGTTTTGATTTTTAACACACAAATAATGGCAAATGTCCGAGAAATGTATAATAATAAAATAGTAGCATGAGAATATTATATGAGTCAAGTAATCGTTGTTGAGATTGTTGTGTAAACATCAGTTTTAAGATCTCCAAAGTCAAAAAGCGTCATTTATGGGGAAATGATATCTGTTACGTGCCAAAACCTAAATACACAATTTTATTTTCTTCTCCTAATTATGAATATAATTTACTTAAATGCGGCCTCAAAAATTTGTAAAAAAATTTTGGGTTTGTTTCAATATTAACGATATCACGTAATATTTTAATTGTGTCTTAAGAAAGGTTCTTTAACTAAATACATCCACAGTTTAATAACAGATAAAACCTAATTCTTACAGTAATCTTTGAGATCGGAAAAAAGCGTGGTTTGGAATGAAACGACGCGCAACAAGGTGAAATACGTTTTAGCTATATGATATGTAACGCGCCACGACTAAAATTTGCAAACAAACTTGTTACGTTCAAAAAATAAGAAAGTTTCGTACCAAGTATTTCGAAGGACTTGAAATCGTTCAACAGACTTTTGATGCTATCAGTCGTACTCCAGACTAACATAATAGGCCTGTTACTGATAACATTAGACTAATACCGTATTGTGTTGTATATCGAGCAAATATTTGTATACTTTACAGATAACATTCAAAGGACACACGTATTGGTAAAGAATTAGGTTAATTTAGTTGCATTATCTGTAGTGGTAGGACGAGCTTACTGTATGATATCTTACATGGCTGTAATACAACTTTATCTTTAAATGCTACAAAACCAATTTAATAAAGTAGAAAACAGTTCCATCTTCACGCCACTTAGGTTCCATCTAGGGACGACTGTTTGAGCCATGTCAAGCTGAAAAGAGCGTAAAGCACTCAAGGAAATGATTAATTCAAGAATCATCCTTGTCAACTGTATTAAACTTACTCAACACTTTAGGGCCTCTTATAGTATAGCTGCATGTATGATATGTATATAGATAAATCATATTTACACGCATTGTGTTTTTGTTATTAATGAAAAGTGGTGGAACGAAAAGAATTTATAGAGTATATCTCGAACTTAGGCAAGATCTTGAAATATATATCCATCTAATTCACTCTTACATTCGTGTATTCATCCATAGAAACATCCATCGATTCATCTATTAATTTAACCGTGCAACTGTTTACTCATTCATCCAAATATACATCCAATTTATTCCAATTCTAGTCCTTCTATTAATTCATCTTTTGAGCTATTAATGTTATATCCATTCATAAAACATACTATTCATTCATTCATCAAGTTATTCTTTTATCCAAATAGCTTTCAATAATACATCTATCTTTTTATGTGGGACACAATGTTGTAGATATTCTGTTTATTTGCATTTGGTAAACAAATAGTGGTTCTATTTCATTTATACCAAATATATATATATATATATATATATATATATATATATCAGGTAAACTGATATATACAGGTAAAACACCTTCCTTCTAGCGTGGTTTTTGGGGGACAAATTAAAATTTTTAAATGTAAAATCCCATTGACGGATGCTACCTCGTTATGTTTTGTTTTTTGTAGAAAAACTGCGCAAATTGGATCACTATCTTGCTATAAAAAAAACTCGTTAATAATAAAGAATATAAAAACAAATAAATTACAAATACTATTTTTATATTTTTGTATGGTTTATCAACAATGTGTAAAATACGTTTTGGTCTTCCTTTTTAAATTAATGTAACATGTTAATTGAACGTGGGATGACATAAAAATCAAAGTATATCTAATAAGGAAACTTATTAGTCGAACCTCTCAGTCGAACACTGCAAATATTTTTATTATAGTTTTTCGGTAACCCTTATTTGAAATGAAACATTCTCTTATCAAGTTACATGAAATGTAAATGAGGATCAAAAGATATTCTAACAATTTATGGTACACACTTTACCTTTAAATTTTAACTACTGACTTCCTTCATCAAAATTAAAAAAACAAATTTTTGCATATTTTGTGTCTTTATTATATTTATGTAAAGTAAAAACTAGTACTGTATATATTTTCTTTTTGGACATTTAGGGACTTTTATACTGGAGCGAGATAGCATCCTCTGGGATGAGTAGTTTTTTTCTAGGAAATAAGACATTTAAAATGAGTTTTTACTCGATGAGGTTTAAGTTTACAAATGTTGAGTTCCCCCTCCCTTAAAAACCCCTGTTTTGAAGGAAGAGATGAATTTACATAATATGACAAAAATCGTAGTTTTATTGCAGAAAATATCGTTGAAAATTCAATTTTCTAGTTTATACGTTATTTACTAGCCCCGAAACTTTTTGGAGACCTGGTGTAATATGTAGTTGCACCATTATCAAGTTGTACACGAGTTATTGTGGTAACTCGTAGCAGCTATGCGAAGCATAGTTTAATATTTGAACAAAATTGTTTCATTTTGAAGCCGTTTAGAAATTTAGCCACCATTTTATTTTATTTATTTTATTATTTTATTTTTTTTTATTTATTATTATTTTTTTTTTTTGTATGTCCAGCAAATGTACGCTGGCAATTGTAAACTAAACATATATAAACTGAGAAATGATGATCTTGCTCATCAACTAATTCTCAAATTAAGTTGACGAAATGATCTAAATTTAAGATAAAAGCATCGTCAAAATAACCTATGTGATTAGAAAACCACTGTTCTATATCAATTGTTATTGAAAATCAGATGTAGCAGTTTAACATTTTAAATGTTTTTCTTACACAAACATATTATTGTATTCAGTCAAATATCTCTAATCTTGTTGACAAAGACAGAATTATAAATATGCAAATATAGAGAAAGTGTCGTTTAAATTGAGACAAGTGAATATCTCAAAAACGACAGCTTAGAAAAAAAGAGTTTTAGGCAAGTTATTTGGTACTGTATCAAAAGATAAATAAAATTACTTTATTCTTTGTTTGATCTATGTTTTCATAGGTCATTTGAAGGTCAGCTCTTTTTTTTTTACTTAGAAACCCATTTTTTTTTGTACATTTAATTCTACACTAAACATTTAGAAACTTTTATCTGAAAGATGTTTTTAATCTGACATAATTTTCCAACATAATATATGGATATCCTTCACAAATTTGTGTTTAGAAAACAATGTCAGTTTAATGCCAAACAAGAAGACACAATAATGGTTTATTTTAACTCGGTTTATTTCAGAGAATTTGTTTCATTTTTTAAATTAATTATTCCGATGCAGTAAGACGAAGGCGTATTTAAATAAAAAAGAGCCTGAAAATATATTCTCATTTTTACAACTTAAAGTAAATCATTTTGACTCTTAAACTGGTGATTTCTAGAAACAAATTCTTGACTTTCTTGACTATTACGAAAGCTCAAATAAGAATGTGAAAAATAGATTCTATAGTATTTTTTTAAACGTTACTTTTTATTTCCCCCTTCAATACCAAATGTCGTGTGTTATGTATTTATCTTCTTGCCTTTTTTATGCCCACCTATAATCTTATTTGAACTTAAATAGAATAGGTTATATTGAAGAAGTTGAGACTGTAATCAGGTAGACTTCAGTAATCAGTTGTAATTCCATGCTTGGTAAACAATTTTTGTTTGTTTTAGTATGTGTCGTGTTTTGCGTTGTATTGTGCTTTATACATAGTAACGAAGCTTATTAGCTGATGGAAAAATTCCGATGATGACAATTTAATTGTCGAAACCGGTAATTTTAAGCTCAAAATAAGATTGTAGACAAACCTAAAACAAGGTAAGAATAGATAATACACATCATTCACAAAGTCTAAATTTTCATGTGGTTAAATATCGTTTGTTTAATGCAATTTTCTTTAGACTATATTCAAAATCTTTTACGTATCAAGATCAGTACTCAGCTTTTAAGGCGACTGTATTAGCTGTATTGTCAAAGTAAATTAAATCAAAATAATACTCACCCTCCACACGTTGGTTACACAAAACACTTTTAATAACAACATTATATAAATTGTTAAATAAACATTGACTACATTATACAGTTTACTATTTCACAATGCCACCCTATTGTACAAAACATTCGATAGCCGACTTTAATAAATCAACCGTCACATACACACATTCTTCCAAACAACCCCTTTGCTCGCTATATTTCTATGTTTCGGTTGACGTTTATCTCATAAATTCGTTGCCCTTTCTGACAATGGACAAGTCAAGAGAAAAAAAGTTTTTTTAAAGCCCTGACTTCGTCTAAATTGAAGAAATGGTTTTAAACGCACGCTTTGAAAGACTGTCTGGTATTGTTGTCAGAATTAAATAAAGATGTAGTGATTCTGTAGAAGATAAGAATTCATCGATATATACTGGTATAGTAAACAAAATAGGTGTCGAGTTTTTGTTGGTAGTCTGTATATATGTTTTGGTATAACGTGGTTTTTGGAATGATGTCTTTTGACGTAAGATTTTTACAGACTTAACAGGTGAACCGATTTTAATCAAATTTGGTATGTGTACAAATTTTTTCCATACCTCGGGAGATTTTCTGCATCTTTTGATAGGTACCTGCTGTAAGAAAATTAATTTCCTTAAAATATTTCTCGTTAGCCCCAAAAGACCCAAAGTAGTATTGGTAAAGTATCTCTTCAAAAAAGGCCTGTTCGTGAATCTCAAAAAAAGTTGATTCGAACAACAACAAAACTCTATCATAGAGGTGTTATAAAAAATGTAATTTCTTTTCGGCTCTACCTATTTTATTCAAATTATAGTGTAATGTGAAAATTAATGACCCCAAAGCCGCGTGTAAAAATATTACAGCTCTGGAATAATTGACAAAAAATTAAATAAAAAAAATCTTTAGAAACTGGATTTTAGTCTAATACGATTTAGCTGTGGAAGCGTTAAGGGACGAGCGAAGCAAGTTAAGACCTATTTAAATATAAATATGTTTTCACAAACAACGTCCATTAGTTTCTTATTCCTTTTGACTAGAAAGTACCTATCTGATTTGAGTGAGAAACTTTATGCAATATTTTACGTCGTTTTTTTATAGCATGTTTCGCTCTAAAGCGAGTTATAAATAGAAAGAACAATTTTTCCAATATGGCGTCAAAAGTAGGTCCGATAAAACAGTGCATAATTAGTATGTTATTGAATATCATTTTATGAAAAAAATAAAATGCGTACCCTAAGCAATCTATTAATACCAAGATGGAGCCACACATATCACTAAACAAAATTCGTATCTTATGACGTCAGCGTATTTACTAATATCATTAAGAAAGATAAATTAAATCTGTACTTTTACTTGACAGTTGAAATGGAAAAATTAATTGAGAAGGATTAAAATGACTAATTGTACCATTCCTTTAATGGTTCTGTGAATCCTGGCTTTGAAATATTATAATCTGTGTAAAGTAAGATTATACCTGCTTTGACTTTAATAAATTTGTATTAATTTTTAAAATTAAAGTTCAGCGACTGGTGTTCATTAAGATTAATAACAATCCCAGCTTACTGTCCAACCACGTACAAATTTATAGTCTTCATTTCTCTTTCGTTATTATTGTGCGAATAATACGGTGGGATATTATTGTAATTATTCTTTATTATATTGGATAATACATTGTTGATAGACCAACAATCCTTCATAGATTTTAATTATCCCTTTAAAATATTTATAAATCACCTCGTCACGTAGTCAGGGTGCGCATTGCTACAGAGATAAACAGAATATTCATGTTACAGTGCCGAGATTTACACATTTTGTTTATATTCAACGGGAAATCAAATTTTGAAGAACACTTCTATTCAAAAATCATAGAAATCAGAAAATCATACAACTGTTTCAATTGCTTCTGTTTACCCAGACACTACACCTACTACCTAGTGTTTTCCTCCTTTCATATATAAATATTATTATTAGTCTAGTCATATAGAGATAGAAGGTAGAAAAAGTTATAGCTACGAGTAGCTGGATTTTTGTCCGTATTTTTATTTTGTCATTTGAAATATAATTCCAAAAATCAATTTGATTTTTTTTTCGGAATCGTCTATTTTATAACCCAGCCAAAGTGCAAAATTTCCTTCAGATATCTGGAACCTATTTAGTAGGTAAAATAAATATTAAATTATAAAATTTAATATAAAAATATCACTTTTACGTCCTAAAAGAATACTATTTTCCAACAACATCCATTAGAGCAGTAGATATTTTATCCAAGTGTGCTTTTTTTAACGTATTGTGTGCCTTTATTCCTAATCCACAGTGTACAAACTGTGTTTATTCTTTTCGCTGGTACAAACGTATTTATAAATGTGTATTAAATTTGGCAAACAGGAATCGTTCTCAGCTTTAATCATCGTATTCATTGATTTTGAGTGATAACATTGTATTCAATAGATATTACAATTTAGACACGATCTAACCAGTCTTATACTGTACTAAAATTTCAATGTTGTTAATCACTCAATAAAGGTATCCTAATTAGCGCACAAAAGAGTTCAGAAACTAACATAGTCGGTGTTCTTAGATGATTGGTTTTAGGAAGAAAAGGAATATGTCTTTTTCTTATAGAGAATTGTATATAATCTTTAATATTTTACTTGACCTATTTTCGTCGTAGAGCCAAAGGTTCCTAGATTTCTGAATATCAAACTCGGATACAATAACCAAAGTTGAGAATGACACGAACACAAATAACTTCTTACCTAACATTCTTGTTTTCATCCTGAACAAAGTAAAAACTAATAAGAAGAAGTATAATTTAACGTATATTTATATGTATATTTGTACCAGTCAAACAATATTTAAACTGTGGATTAGGTAACAGGACAAAACATGTTGAAAAAAGTACGCTTAGCACTTGACTTCGACGTGTAGAAAAGAATACATTCAAATATTGCTATAATTGTAGTTGTTAAAATACGGTTGGTTTAAGGACGAAAATATATAGAAACTTTTTCATAATTAACAATATAATATTTACTTTACTTACTTTTGCCATAAAACCAATACTTTCTTAGATATGTGGAGAGAAAACGGATTTCTACCTTTGATGATCTGTAAAATATTACGCCCCGACAACATTTTTTGGACTTTTTATTTTATATTTCTAATAACCGAATAGGCTAAACATCTGTACAAAACAACAGATAGCAAGCACTTGTTTTCTTTCTATGCATCATATTTCGTTCTTAGAGTTATATATATATATATATATAATACCAGGACGCTATATAATATTGACGTTTTTAATTTGTGTTTTCTACAAATGATGTGTTTTTAAATTATTAAAAGTATTATAAATTTTAAATCTCATAAAAAAAAGTTATATTTTGTTATATTTTCAAGATAAATTATATTGAAAGAGGTTGCTTCTATGTTACTAATAGCCTACTAAATAATAGAGTAAGGATAAACATTGAAGCAGGAACTGTATTAAGAGAGCTTCAAGTCTGCAGTGGCTTAATGTAAGTCTAGGAAGGAATCAGTCTTAATGTGCTGTTCCCAAAGGAACTGGATACTATGTAATAAACATACAAACTCTAGTTTACTCAAAATTAAGGATTAAAGGTAGTAGTTCAGTTAACAGTAAACTTTGCTTCTCGTTGGAAGTACAGTAGTGTTTCTATTTTGTTCTAATTCATCGATAAATATATACAAGTTACATGAAAGTTATAATAAGTTTTAGAGGAAATCACTGGGAACAACAAAATAGTGTAACTGTTACGAAAACAATTACTTATTTGATATTTGTATAATTATATAAACCTCGAAAGTTTTTAATTTATACCTAAACGCAAACAAAATACAGTATGTATTTAACTAGGGATTAGGTACAAACTTTCGTCGGGAAAGTTTTCGATACCAGTCCAGAATTCTTCTTTTCTTAACGGTGCTAGTTATAACTACTTAAATATTTAATACTTGGGAACACACGTTATTCATAATCGAAACATCGGCGTTCTTGTCTTGGAACCGTGCAATGTTTTATTGAAAGTCGCCAATTAAAAATATATATTAAAATAATCTAAAGTATCTTTCGGCCTAACTAAGAACTTTAAAAAGTGCACCGTTGTCTTCTTGTACTAAGAAAGTGTAATAAGTTACTAAGGCACTAAATTATATCAACTAGCCTATATCTGCTAATTATTATTTGCATCTTCTACTTTCGGCGAAAAGTTAATTTTAAAAAAACATGCTACGACCCTTAGCGGGATATCTTAACAACGCTTCCCAACAGAATTTTCGTTTAACTACTTCAAACAAGTGTTTTAACTACATCCAAAAGAAATGAACCTAATAGTGGTTTATTTACTATTATCTTGTTATTTTAGAAATATTTTAAACAAAGAGACTGATTAATTAAACCTGGTAAAATATTTTTATAAACATTCATATCGCTAGTTTTAATAATAATATTTTCAATTGCTCTTCAGATCTATCCGTTTTAGACAGCAGAGTTT
The DNA here is from genome assembly GCA_963513935.1 of Aphrophora alni. NCBI lineage: Eukaryota > Metazoa > Arthropoda > Insecta > Hemiptera > Aphrophoridae > Aphrophora > Aphrophora alni. The sequence continues at coordinate 111,201,179 of OY740768.1, read as the reverse complement.
AATAAGCGTAATTTTGTGAAAACCGATTATTGTTTTGTTGTATTAAAAGAGACGCCCATGCGTTGCATGCCTCTTTTTAAGTTTATTACTCCCAATTTTATATTATATTAGGGGAGGGGTGATGACTAGTATAATTTATTTGAATCCTTTGAACCGTTTTACAGAATAGTTTAGAGACAAATTTTGAGGAAACCAGAATGTAAGTTTTGTTTGAGAGAAAGTTTAGTCAATTTATTAAAACACTTGTAGTAATGCAAAAATCAATGATAGCAATAGTCAGAGTGCATTTACTTTAGAACTACGAGTCGTTACTTAGCCAAGGCTGTATCGATGCGAAAGTGTGCACGACCTTTCTTAACATTGGTTACAAGGTCACTCGACACCTGTGCTGTGTATGTACACATCCAATAGCTAAGTCAAGTGTTTTGGGAGTAATGCACCAGTTATTTGTACATTTACCCAAGTGGTGTCGTATTTTGTACTGTATTCAATTTATTTACTGACGACTTTTTGTATTTCAACTGTTTTCTACAGAGCCGATTTTACACCTAGGGGGCTAGCGTGCCACATGCTTAGCGCAAATATTTATAAGGTGGACAATACTTCAGATGATTGAGGGAAATACAAACCTTTATCATTCAAATGACAAAAGTTTACCTGTATATTTGTATTTAATTCTAGTTGTTTAAAAACTTTTCGGTTTTCAAAGCCTTAAAAAGGCTCCATAGTCCTCGTACACTCTAATAGTGTCCGGGTCGGAAAAGAACAAGAATTGGTCAACAGAAGTCTGAAAATAAAGATGAAAGAGGGATCTGACCCAAGACTACATGAAAGAGGTGTAGATTCATAGGTTCCTCGTGATTGCCAAGCCTGTACTTACAAATTGAGCCCCTGTGGAGTAGTTCATTGGAAATGCTGTAAAATTCTTATTTGTCAGAATAGTAATTTTATTCAGCTTTATAGAATATTTCAAACCCACATGTCATGTCAACAAGTAGTGTAAATAATAAATCGAAGAGAAACTAAGCAATTCTCCCTATTTTACTTAGTGTAAATCATTACGTGTGTGTGTGTGTGTGTGTGTGCGCGTGCGCGCGCGTGTGTGTTTACTACAAATATTTCACTTTTCATGAAAATTTTAATGAAATCAGTTTATTCGATGTTGAAAAATCGGAATTTTTATTTTTTATTTTATGACAGCTTAATCTCAAGTTTTGAATTTTATAAAACAAAATTGTATACGCTTGGAGGTGTACTCAGATACCAAATTTGATAAAAATCGGTCCAATAGTTTGTAGTAGTGTAAAGCACTGTACAGACGACGGACGATATCATTCGAAAAAGCACTTTTTTTAACTCGGGGGACCTCAAAATTTTATCTATCCTACGTATATGGGGTAAAGTAAGTGATTGGAAAAAGTTGCAAGGATAATAATGTATATACAAATTAGTCTATATAAAAAAAAAAAACTATCTTTGGCAAACTAAATAAAGCAAACCGTGGTACACACAAAGCTTAGCATATACATAAACAAATATATAGATATATAGATAGATTCTTAAAATCCACCATCAGACATTTAAATCCATCCATTATGATTTAATACTCATTAAGACATTAAAAAAAAAAAAAAAATAAATAAAAAAAAAATAAATAAATAAATTGTATATTTGCATTTTTTTATTGCTGAGGATATTGTATATTTTGTTATGTTTTATGATGTTGTGTTATATTTTGTTGATAATTTTACTTCTTTATATAATACAGTACATAAACTTGTGTATTTCTTGTTGTTTAAAAGCGAAAGCCCATCGGCTTATACAAATAGGAAGAAAAGAACATAAAATAAACACAATCTAGCACTCAAATACTCTATAGGGCCGGAAAGAACAGAGTAACTTAAGAGAGACCTTGATAGAAAAGATGCAAGAGAGGGATCTAACCTAAGACTACACGAAAAAAGTGTTTACCAAGCTAGGGTCCTTCTGGATTTCCACGCCCGTACATACTATAGGTGTGCCGAGAGTTAACTTGAAAACAAACAGTATGAATATCGTAGCCAAATAAAAACACGGGCCAAAAAAGAAGAGTTAGGGGGAATGTGTTTTGTAATTTCTTTTTTAACGCCAAAGTGAACAGTTGTTAAAAAACCCAATATCAACCAATTATAAAATACTAATAGTCTTTATTAAACTAGGAAGATTTCTGAAGGCTCGTCTTGCCAATTTTTTTTTTTTTTTTTTTTGTATTTCTGGACTTACTGGCAAATGAGAAAGTTTATGAAATGATTTATTTTAAAATATTCATCTTCAATAAAATCACAAAAGAATAGGTAATCGTACTCAAATAGTTCCCTTCTGTTAAAAACATTCCTATTCCACCCCAACAGATCTAGAATACTGTTCTATATTAAACAGCAAAACCATAACAAACCTAACCATATATACAGTATATATTTTGTAAGGAAGACAGATGCAGAAGGAAACATAGGCTATTAATCTTTATTTCTTCCTGTAACAATGAAGGAACTCGACTTTTCTTTGCAAACATATCCCCTCCCTTCCAACCCCTAACCTCCGCAGTAAACTCAGATGTTAAATATGAATCTCGACTAGTGACTGTAAGATGGTCATGTTTTTTTACTTTCCTCATTTTATATTCATAATGGCAAATAAACTTGTGTAATGGTTGTAAGCTCAGATTACGAGAGTTGTTGCTCGTAAGCTTGTAATCATCTTGGATGTATTTGTAATAGCTTTTACGCAGATTTTTTATTCCATTTTTACTTCTCAGTAATGATTTTGAGCTTTTATTGAAATATCCGTTTTGAATAACCCCGAGTGGTTTTTTAAATGATGACGGTTTATCGTTTGCAATGTTCTACAACTCAAATGAGTGAAGTGATTTTAATATATTGATCCAATCTCGAGACTGTTTTTCTATTTTTTCATGTTGATAACTCAAAAATACGGATTAGCTGCTATAGATAAGATCAAAGTACCGAAACAAAACTTATTGGTCGCCATCTTACAACAAATTGTGAAACCTCCCTGTAAAAAAACTCTTTGGAGGTTATTCTATAACGTAATTTATTTAAATCGTCTCTACCGATTTCAATAAAATGTTAATGAAATATATGAATTATTATCTGTATACAGTAACTTGGCGTCTGGACCCGGACCGTCCCCCTCCCCTCGCTCCCATCCTCACCTAGTTGTTTCAGTGATGAGTCACCTACTAGCGTTAACACTGCACTGTTTAACTTTTTTATGGGAGACACAATTTTAAATTTTTTTTCTGCATAGTTAAAATGTTTAGGAAAATATACAAATGTATGTAAATAGTACGTAAACATGTAAATAATAAGTATGTGATTATGCAAATAGTAGTTGTGTAAAGAGCTTTCTACTGGCGGCTTTTACAAACGGAATAGTGTCGTGTTTGGTATCAATTTGATTATATTTTCCTAAACATTTTAACTATGCTGAAAAAAATTTAAAATTGTGTCTCCCATAAAAAAGTTAAACAGTGCAGTGTTAACGATAGTAGGTGACTCATCACTGAAACAGCTGGGTGAGGAAGGGAGCGACGGGGGGACGATGGTTCGGGCCGCTCACAGGTAGCTAAGGGTTCACAAGTTACTGTATACAGACAATAATAACCCAAACCTGTAATTTACATCAAACTCTGCTATTACGTTTCGTAAAATATCCTGAATAAGAAAAATAACAAAAACACTCGATTTTCTCAAAAACAGTTTTAACAATTTTCATCGAATTGTGCTAAAATTTAACCCCCAAATACAAAATCGGTGTTGGCTGTTATATGTCTAAAATCTCTCAACAATTTACCTAACAAAAAATTCTATGACCCTGTTATAAAATACCTAATTTCTCAAAATCTGTTTTTTACGATGTAACGACAAATAACGCAAGTATGGGGGGATTTATAAGTCAAGAAACCGGAATCTAAATCTTGATATTTATAATACAAACTCCATTTCCATTATTACAATGTCACCTAACCCAACTTTCTGACAAATGTAGGTTGTCTTTATCTTTATCATTCTAATGGGGAAAATTAATTATGAGATTAACATGGATATATTCGTGATTCTGTTTACATGAGAAAGTTTGTGCACAGTTTAATTTCTTTACGTTATTTAATTAATTTTTTTCATACAGTAGATGCTCTATTATCCGGATTAACGGGGTTAAATGATAATGCGGGCATATAATGAATCAATCAGTAATTATTAATTATACTATAGTGACCTTAGTATTATTTGTATATTAGAAGGTTTCTTGGTAATAAAATAATTAACACTGTCTCAGAATTCATCAGCATTTTATGAACACCACTTGAGGCCTCTGCTCATAGTCGATTTATCGCTCATAATACTAATGTTAAACTTTTAACGTTGTACTGCTGTCAAAATTCATCTCGGAATTATGTCTAATTTTAATCCTTCCATTCCTTTAGAGTTCTATAAATGAGTCGACGAATCTTGAAAGCTCTCGTCTCTATCATTTTCTCCAAAAATATTGTAGCAATAACAAAAGAGTTCATATTTGTAAGTTTTCAATAGATACGTTTTACATTTCTCTGTGCTGAACTTATTTAATGAGAACTTTACATATAACTATGAAAGGCAAATAAGTTAGTTGAGTGGATAGCGTATTGTTTAAAGACAGACCGACTTCAAATAAACAAATGTAAAAAAAAATATATAAATAATAATTTTTTATAATAACAGTTGTAACTTCAAATAATTATATTCTTAAAATGTAAACTACTAGTTGTAACAGAAACAAAAATGAGTATTTATATATTGCTTTTTTTGAAGTCGCCGCCATGATTGTTCAACCCATGAGCTTTATACCGTATGCTCAATCGATCGTGATTGATAGTTCACATTTTAAGAATATAATTATTATGAAGTCGCAACTGTTATTGTAAAACATTATTATTTATAATTTTTTTAGTTTGTTTTTGAAGTCGGTTTTTTTTTAAATTTTCCCCGGTACTGACAAAATGTCGTACAAGTACTACTGGTTAGTTAACATAAACACATACTATATGCTTGAATTTTATTCAAATGTAATTTTATCAATATTAAATCAAAATATTTCCAACTAGCCTGTGTCAATAAGGTTCTATTTTGACATTTTTTTTAGAATTACTGGCCAAGTACTGGCTCAATCAAGTCAGTAATGAAACGGTACCATCTCGGGAGCATGCCCTTTCAAGTGAAACCCCCCCCCCCCAGTGAAATCGGTTAAGCCTTACGGTAATACGCGGACATAAATAAAGAAAAATTCAGGTTGAATACAGAACCTCCTCCTTTTTGAAGTCTGTAAAAAGAGTAAATAATATAACTAAGTGAAATTATCTACTTATTACTGTCGTGAAAGTTGCTTAACTTGAAGGCAACAATATTAACAATGCAACCTTACAACATTTCTATGAGCTAACTACAGTTGCTCGATCTGGATGAAACAAAATAAACTAAAAAGTATTTCTCAGAACTATTCCAAGGCAAGGATTGAGTTTTACCAACTTAGTATTGAGACTCAATCCATACTGGCACAACATTGATAGAAAACAAATACACCATACTCCACACTCACAACAAAGGTTTATGAATCAACTTAGGAAAATTACGAAATATTAAAATGTTTTAAACAGGGTGAGAATATTGTTAATGGACAGATATATATATATTGATTTACATTTTTTATTTTAATGCTTACGTTTTTTATACCAGCTAGTATCATAATTAAATAATATTTCAAGTGGAAAATATACGACCTAGACTGGGAAGCGACTAGGATAGCTCAGTTGGTAGAGCATTGGCGTGTAAAGCCAAAGGTCCTGGGTTCGATTCCCAATCTAGGTCGTATATTTTTCACTTGAAATATTATTTAATTATGATACCAGCTGGTATAAGAAACGTGGTATATCCCATTTTAGAAGTGTTTATTTTAATTCCATTTCTCAAAGTGAAGATGTAATGAAGTTATCTGAATTTCACAAAACTATTAAATTACGAAACACATTCAATCATGCAAAAATGTGTACCAACATTTGAAACCTATTACTTGAAAGTTAGCTAATTTAATTTAAAATTCCAACAATAACAAATATATCAGCTGTTACAAATTGAATAAAACACGTACAAAGAGAAGTATAGAAGTAAACAATTTTTCTCTGTTCCATACTCCATACTAAAGAAATCTGCTCTTCGAGTCATTGCCTAGAATTTTTTTTTACATTTAAACCGGATACTTAAAAAATAAAATAAAATGAGGAACGCAAGAACAGTGGATGATGGGGAAACTGTTTTTAGTAATATAAATTGTTCCCATTGTTAATTATGATGAAAGACTAATTAATCGTTGTTTATTTGTAGACCCAGTTAATTTCTGTTTACTCTTTATATTTTACATATTTAATCTGACATTGGAATATGGTAATTCTTCTTCTATGACCGTTCTTTATAAGGCTCTTGCCTGACCTACTTTAGTAATTTTTTCTAGTAATGTGTGTACTTATTACGACCGAAAATGGCGACTTCGGCGTTAAACAGTCGTTTTTATAAGGTTTTGTTGCGGTATAAATTTGTCTATTTCATTAATTATATACGGTGATGATATTTTTAACTTCACAGTAAGTTTTCGTGGGAATTATTATAATATTATAATAATATCACAGTAAATTATTATAATATTGAAAACTAGAAAGCTACAAATATATACATGTTGTTTTCTAATTAAGGGGGCCAGATGTGGTATGTTTAATTCATTGGATTGCAAACAATAGTTGGTTTTGGAAGTGTAAACTTCGTGTCCATGCTATGCTATTCGTGGTCTGTTGGGTTTCCTGCTCCATTGTCCGCGTTACAACAAACGGAAAGCAAAACGCTATCTTTGTGCTCATTAATCACAGTTTCAATAAAGTTCTCCTCCTTTTTTTTACATTTACAAATAAATGTGGTGAGTTTGCCAAGAAAAGTCAATTTATCATTTATTTAGAAGGTTGTGTTTTCAGTTATCTGTCGTGTTTTGGGGTTAGCTCGTTTGTAGTCTAACGTGGCAGCATTTTAGGAAATTATAATCTCGATAATTTGTTTTCCAACAGTTTCTTATTTGATATTACGTCGAGTTTAATCTTTTCGTTCATAAATCAGTTCTCAATTTCAATTTGAAGAAATGGTTTTAACGCATACCTTGAAATAATCGTGGAATCAGTATTGTCAGAGTTAAATAAAAACACGTGCAGTTTTTGTAATAAAATCAGAATAATTAGAAAACTTTTTAAATCTTAAGCGCTTTAACTATGTTGAGGGGCTGCGCTGACCCCGGTTGATTTAGTGACTAACATGCTTGTTTTGTGTACCAGAGGTTTTAATTCCCATGGAGGCTTAACAAACTGTGTTGTGACCCTACGTTGTGAAAACAGTGAAGAACTACGACTGGTAGCGAGTTCTAGTTATAAATATTAGAATTACGGTGAAGGAATCTCAATGTATTGACCACATAGTAATGCCCGTATAAAGCTGGACAAGGTCCTGCAATTAGTTTTTACTGATATAATAACATTACATTTTTAGGTACTTACGTATTAACGCCACCGCAGCAGAAGTTGCTAATGCGCATGCGCCAATATTTGCTTACTTTGCGATATAATTATATATCACGACAGGTTTGGCCAGGTAGCTATATATATATAAACACCTGGCCAAATCTTATATATATATATATAATCACCTGGCCAAACCTTTCGTAAGTTTATTGAAGTTAATAATTTGAAATTAGATCATGGATAAACATGAGCTTTAAAAGTGAAGTGCCGCCAATCTACGCCTAAAATTTTTGCGGCAAATCATAAAATGAAAGTATATGAATCTCAAAGCTGAAAAAAATGGAATTCTGCTTCCCTTAAACCAGTTTGCTCTTTATTGGCGCATGCGCATTAGCGCAACTTCTGCTGCGGTGGCGTTAATACGTAAGTACCCATTTTTAACTAGGTGACATTTACAGATTAGCAGCTATAAGAATAAGACTTTTACAAAATGGTGGACGTGAGTTGGTTGCAACCGTTGTACATCTACATTAACAATATAAGTGTTTATTACAAGTTTTATTGGAGTTGTTAGTGAAAAAATGGAACAACCGGAAGAAGTAAAACGACGAGTTGTTTATAAAAAAGCGAAAACGAGAAGATCAACTGCCAAGGAGTGTAAAATCGAAGATTTTATTAATTATTAATGTGATATTGACTTAATAAGTTTTTTTTTTTTTTTTCTTCAAAAATTGCAGATGAATTTGTTCAAAATACACATTACATCCTTATAGTAATTTTACTTTGTTATTAAAGTTTAAATATATTTTTTTAAGTCAAACTTATTTAGTCAATTTTAGCAATTTCACGCTACAGTAAGATACATAATTGACCTGCAAATTTATTCAAATTGAAATAACGGCATAATATATTTACTACCGTAGTGCGTAAATGTAACACGCACCTAATTTGTATTGTTTATTTATATTTAGTAATTATTATCTTCTGATATTTTTCTCTAAATACATTAAATTAGACAGTTAAAATCACAAAATATATATGAAAATACGCACCATTCGATGTGACAAAATTATCTTTAATAAATTGAAATTTTAAAAATAATGTATTTAATATAAACATTGTCTTTTATTTTTGTTTTGAGTAAACCATAAAGAGCATGCGGATGGACCCTTCCACCCTCGTTTTTTTTCCAAAATCGGTTCATAAAAACAGTTTTTTCTTCATAGGCTGAGATCAGCCTAAAATCAAAATTTCATCGAAATCGATCAAATATTTTTTAAATTTTTTTTAACTAAAACGGATCTTTATTTAGTTAATAAAAAAGCAAACATAATTTCTCTAAGAAATAGAGGTATGTAGTGGCGCTTGACCTTCATCGGGCAAACAGGTTCCCGTCATTTTTTAGTGGTGGGGGAAGCGAGTGACTTTGTGTTCCACCGTCCTTTCGTCAGTGGGTTTCTAGACAATGTATTACGAACAACCTTCCTACTCCAAGCCAGACCGCCCTCCCTCCAAAGCACCACATAACAAATGAGCTAGATTATACTCGATTGTCGGCATGCCCCTAACTCTCTACTATAGTAGTAGTGAAATTATATTAAATTGTTTTCTTTAAATTCTAGTCTGTGTTATATACAGATAACTTAGCTGTACACAACGAAAGACCTCTATCGATTTACAACTTGTCTCATAACTTTATCTACGTGAGAATGTAGCGTAATAAATTTCCCTCGTAAACTAACAAATAATCTAAGAATAAATAACCCATTTAACACGACTAAGAAGTTCAAATTGTTTTCTCATTTAACTTTCCAAACAGTGTTTCCCTTGAACCAAGTCGGAACCCTAGGAAAGTATAAAACAAACAATCAAACAAGGTTTAGACTTGATGTTTGCCAAAGTTCTGTTCTTGCTTTGTAGGATCCTGTAAAAAGTCTATAAAAATAGCAGCTGATGTTTGCGAGTGTTTGAAAGAATTCATACGCCGAAATGACTGGACGCGAATTGTATTTTTTGTTTGTATATCCGCTAGTTTACCGATCTCATTGGAATTAAAATATGTAGTTCCACAGAATGAGCTATAAGTTCATTTAAGACATAAAGAAGGAACATTGAATAACTGTTAAAAACTGCCTAAACTTGCACTCACTTGTTAACCACTTAAAATGAATAATAAAATCTAGCCTGTTCTCTAAATTTGGTAAAAAACACGTTTGAACATTATTGAACCCACATTTTAAAGCAACACAAAATAAGATCTCAAGCTAAAACTTTATAATCTATAAACCATTATATCGAAAGTTTATAATTTGGCGCCATTTTAAAATTTACCAACTAATTTTTAGGGTTAACAGACTGATCCAATGGTTTGAAAAGCAGCCAAGATATAAAATTTGAACATATTCTCAAAAAAATTGTGACCTTTAGAATGTTTACTTAGCTTTAAAAATATACAGTGATCCAAAAATGATGATTTAAATCTAAATGACTTTGAAATAAAATTTCTGTTACCAGAGCTATAATTGCTGGTGTTTTGTTTATAATTTAGATGCTGTGGCTAACAATAGTTTTATTTTAATGATATAAAACAGTTTGGGAATCATTTCAACGGATTTTACAAAATAAGTTGGGGGAAATGTGGGACCTTACAGGTGAAAAGTTATTATAAAAGGAAACTATTTATTTCAAATTAGAAAACTAAATCTACAAACCAATGTTTCTGTTTAATGATCTTGTCCAAACTATACGTAAAACAAAACAATTGAGCAATATCGAACTAAAATTAAGACACGTACTACATTATGTCTCTCTCTCTCTCTCACACACACACACACACACACACACACACACACACACACGTAATTCGAACCAAAAGTAGTGCCATTTTACTACCATAGCTAGATCGATAAATATTTTACAGTCTCCAGTGTTGTAGTTTTCCATGATAGAGATCGCAACAGTTTCTATATTATAAATTCCTGAAATGATACACATTATAGGTACGTGTAAAAACGTTTAACCTTAAGTTTATTGCTTTTTTATATGGAGACATTAAAAATCATTGTAGTTATAAATTTGCCCCGTTGATCTAGCAGCACTTAATGGCCGAGATGATTATCTACCGAGTGAATGTAATTCAGCTTGATTGTGCAAACAACCATAAACTTTTCATTTTCTCGAGTTACGTCTCTTCATCATTCTATGATTATATCTTGCAATGGTCACATAAAACTTTAACATCTTGCACACATTTCATTGCAAGTTCTCTTCTCTTTGGAATTATAACCGTACACAAACAACGGTTCTAACTTTTTCACAACACCAATTCATAAAAACAAATAATAATTTGTTGTCTAAGAAATTTTATAATATTAATTTGACCAAAATGTGTTTAAAAGTAAAAACACACTGTAAGCACTAAATTAGACCAAATGATGCCTATAAAAAATTGAGTGAATTGTAAAAGTTTGACACAAACACATTTGCATATGAAAGATGATTACTGTTCACTAGTAAATTGATAAAAAACCAAAATAATCTCAATTTCAATTAATTTAAACACTTTTCCGACATAAGCGAAGCAAAGTTCTATATATATATATTTAATTTACTGGCGATAACTCATTGGTTTGGGCGATATCAACCTTTATATTTTATTAAAATTTGACGACGTTCATAACTCGTTTTATCATGTGTTGACCGCCAATACTTGGAAGATGGCAAATAATACACATACCTTTTGTTTGGGCAAATTTTGAAATGGTATATATACTCTGTGTGTGTGTGTGCGCGTGCGTGCGCGAGCGCGCGCGCGCGCGTGTGTGTAGAATCTTACAAATATGTTTCTACATTCAACAATAAATCTTAAATTTCGATATAAGAATTTTGCGTCTGTTTACAAAAAAGTTTTATCCAATCAAGAACTGACCGAAAAAAAACCAAGAACGAGCAAAAACTCTTTAGCCTAGATGTACACAAAAATAATATTAACATGTATGGTTTTTCCGAGGGCCTCACAGATCTTAAATCTCTGTTGAATGATATTTACTTGCTGTTTACTCTAAGGCTCCAAAAGGAATATCTTCTCGATAACCTCAACTTAGATATTCTTGACTGATCTTAAATATCTGTTGATATTTACTTGCTGTTTACTCTAAGGCTTCAAAAGGAATATCTTCTCGATAACCTCAACTTAGATATTCTTGACTGATCTTAAATATCTGTTGATATGTACTTGCTGTTTACTCCAAGGCTTCAAAAGGAATATCTTCTCGATAACCTCAACTTAGATATTCTTGACTGATCTTAAATATCTGTTGATATTTACTTGCTGTTTACTCCAAGGCTTCAAAAGGAATATCTTCTCGATAACCTCAACTTAGATATTCTTCACTGATCATGATACGTCAATAAATTTCTTTGTGGTAATTTCAATGTGAGAATTAACTATAACCGGAAATCCCTCCCTCATCTCTTCATGGACCAATGAACCTACGCATCGCTGAGTTTTGGCCACATCAAGGTGTAGGGACCTATACTTATTCTTTAGATTGAATTAGAGTAATGAATAGTAATTTATGCTAACCAGAGTAATTTTATGTTGCGGGTAATAACCTTTCTGCTACTGTATAATCATCTTTTGAAACAAATGTTGGTATTCGAAGTATATACAAAAATACATGCTATTAGGACCATCCTGATGACACTCAAGACAATAAAATGTCCACTGATATTAACAATTGTAATAAGTTGGTATTTTCATTTCCTTTATTGGTATAATTTATTCGGACATTTGCTATCAATTTGCGAATAAATGACGTATTCACGTAGTTTCAAGAGTATATATCAACTTTCGTTATCAAGTGATAAAGCAACATATAAACATGAAATGGCCAATATAGCCAAAGTCTGTTACTAAATTATAAATTACAACTAAAGAAAAAAGGGAACACGAAAACTTGGATTTCTGATCACGTTGGCATTTACAAGTCTTGGTTGTTTTCACCGCTCAGGACTCTGGCTTCCTTTCTTAGGTTACTAGCTTTACTTTTATTTTGTAAAGGTTTATCACTTAATGACAAGAATGGATCCATTACTCTCGAAACGTCGCGTCTTAATTTATATACACAAATGCCTAAGTATATTATAAAGTAAATAAAATGTTCAAGTATATAAGTATATAAAAAGTATAGAAAATAGTTTATTAAAAACTTATTCGTAACACAAAAGAAGATATCAAGTTATGCAAAAAATGAACGGTGAAACAATATGATCAGATGATGTTAGAATATCAATAGTAATTTACCAAAGAGGTTAAAAAAAAAGAGTTAAACTAAAAATTGTATTGTTAAACTAAAACAGTTTTCTAAATTTTGGACATGTTCCATTGCAAGTAAAGATATGGGGCCTGTCTTACGGTGGTTTCGACATAGTAATTCGTAAGGGATTAGACGTGTCTCCAATCTAGTGTAACGAGCAGTGCTTACAATAAAGTTGATATATTACATTGTGTCAATTGCAGTTAATTTCGCCTCCTATAGGGTAAGATTTATCAGTAACGCTGTTTTAAAAAAATTTGACGGAGAAATAATTTTCCAAGTTACACAGTGAGGATGACATTTAAAAGTAGAATTTATTATATTCTGTTCGAAACTTAGTAATTTAGGTCAAACAAGAATAATCTTTAATCTTTTTAGGTTTTTTGAAAATTCCCTTCAGTATGATCTACTATTATGATTTAGTGATTTACCATGGACAAGATTCCACTTTTTGGTGCATTTGCTCCTTTTTATTCGTTCAACAATAAAAAAGTAGAAAGTTCTGCTCAGAGCAGGTGCTCATATACTATTTATATATGGAAAGTTCGTGGATTGCTTTGATAACTAACTTTTACTAGTTGGTCCTACGACTGCGTTATCTCAAAGCAGTTTAAAACCTAGTACAGTATCTAAATATGTAAATCAATAATATGTAGTAGCAGCTTTATAATTATAAGTGTAATATTTTAAATTAATTTGTTTTTGTTTCAGACGAGCGCACCTTCGTAATTGCTTGGAAAAGCTAAAAGAAATGGTACCCCTCGGACACGAAGCTTCGAGACACACAACGTTAGGACTCTTAACAAAAGCGAAACGATTTATTAAGGTATGCTTCAGTTTGTCGCCTTAAACTGTCTTTTTTACTACTTACATTTGAGAAGGAGAAAACTGTAATATGCTTCATTTCTAATTTTCTTCCTAATGTAATTCTTATGAGATATATGTTGCTACGGTTTTATATACTTTTTGTGTTTAAACAATTTTAAAAGATATTTTATATATTGTATGCTTGCTTTCCTTGTTCCAAAAATACGGTATGCGCCAAAATAAACAGAACTGAAACTGAATCAGCTGTAGCTGCCGTCTCGATCAGCTGTGTCAACTTTTGATTGTTGCCACGTCTTCGTGATTATAATTTCTTTCTTATTTGAGGTTAGTTTTTGCTGACATGGTGCTAACTACTGCAGATATTATTATTTCTTTCTTATTTGAGGTTAGTTTTAGCTGACACGGTGCTAACTACTGCAGGGAAAGCTTGTATCGTAGACCATTATTTTCACTCATATGGAATTAAGACACATATGCAGTTTGTCACACACTGCATTACGTTTTCAGGAACATTTTCACAAAAACCCGCCTAGTAATGCTGTGATTATTAGTGGTGTTCAAAAATTTCGAAGAACAGGTAGTGTTTTGACACAGAGGAAGGGGTATTCAGGTCGCCCAACTACTGCCTGTACAAATAAAAACCACGGAAGAGTGTTGCAGCAAGTGTTACAGTCACCGAAAAGAAGCCTAAACCGAACATCTTTGAAACTGAATATAAGCAATACGTCATACAGAAGAATGTTTAAAAACAATGGTGGTTTTCCCTACAAAATACAAACTGGGCAACCTTTGAATTGTATAAACAAAACAGTCAGAGTTCAGTACTGCGCTTCAATGTTAGCAATGTGCTATGGAGAACCTGAGTTTCTGAGTGATGTATGATTTTTAGATGAATATCATGTGCACCTTAATGGTTTCATAAAACGTGCCCGAAACCTGTCTTTTCGTTCACAATGGTTCCAGCAAGATGGCGCAACCAACCACACTGCCTTAACTTACGTTGCTTTCCTTCAAGAAATTTTTGGCAACCGCCTTATCTCCCTTAGAAAAAACTTTCCTTACCCATCCTACTCCCCCAATCTTACACCACCTGACGCCTACATCTGGAGAGTGTTGAAGGAAAAGATTTTCCGTGAAGACCCACCACCTACCATCGTCCAACTCCAGGAAAAAATAACCCTAAGGAGCAGGAAACAACCCTTCTTCACCAAAATGATGCAAAACCTTCAAAAACGGTACGAGTGTTGCCTAAAACTGAACGGAAGTCATATTGAACATGTTATTGCCCGAGTCTAACCGATTTTGCTTCGTTTTACTTGAATTTGTTGGTAAAACTATGTAAATAAAATCTTACAATTTCAGTACTGTTTTTTTTGGGGGCATACTGTATATTTTTTTAAATTTTGAGTCTGTCTTAAGATTTACCCACCAAATCTTGAGTATTAGACTTTTTTTTAAATACTTGGAGATATTCCCAGATACAAAATTTGATCGAATCGGTCCATTTGTCGGTCTATTTTGGATTTAAGAGCACTTTTATAGGCTGAGTGTATCGAAAAACTTAATTTGGACAAAAATGTCGACATCGTTTTCATGACCCACCACTAACTTCCTCGATGGTAATGTATGTGAAACAGTTAAAATGAACCGGGAATTCAATCTCAAGAACAACTATCTCAAAATTAGTCAAACCTATGTCGATAAAACTTTTTGAGATGGGAAAATTAATCAATAACTGGTAAAAAATACATTTGAACATTTATTAAAAGTTAGTACGCAAGCAATTTGGTAAGTAATATAATGAACCAGATATCATATTTCCCAAATCACTCGCGAATCTTATTTTGCATATTGTTTTCGACCATAGTCCTTAATATTTCACCAAAGTTTTGTCGAAATTACTTGAGCTGTTTTTGAAATATTCGATTATTTTATGACAGTGATTCGACTTATTTTTACTTTAGAAAGGTAAACATTTCAGTCAAATTTGATCAAAATTGCTAAATCTGATGTCATCTTGGACAAATTTTGAAATTCTCTTCTTTATTTTGTCTTTTTATTGATATCATTATTTTATTTTTATTTTTTTTAAATAAAACTGATCGTCCATAACATCAATGTAAATGTCATGAAAGATATTTTCTGTAAATTGATATTGATCAACAACACATAATAACTAATAAATGAGAAAGAGACAGATAAATAACAGAGTGTAGCTTGGAGATGGGCAGTGTTATTTTTAGTATCTCGTGCATTGCTGATATAAACTATGTGGAGTTTATTACTTTTTCACATGTACTAGCTATGTGATGTGGGTTTAGTTTTTATCAGTAATATCATGGCTTTTGGAACGATATACGTCGTCTATGCAAGTTCTCTGCAGCCTAAACGACTGGACAGGTTTTTATAAAATTTGGGATGTAGGCATATCGATTTTTCTTTTTCTCCAAATTTGAGAGTAGCTGGCTTAAGACCGAAACTCAAATGACGGCTTTCATAAGATCAGTTCTAACGGTTTTGATAAAGTTTTGATACAACATAACTCATCAACGACCCGAACATATATTGGTTACTTCCACCCAAAAATCGACATTATTCAAATTTCGGTGAAATCTGAACCTGTATGTTAAATCGCAAGTAAAAGAAAATTATGGCTCAGAAAAAGTTGGCAAAAAACTAAAATGAACGTTGACCGCCGAAATTTAAAAAATTAATATGATTTACGCTTGGGGCGAGTTTACAGGGTGTTACAAAAGGTTGGGCTGGCTATGCATTTTCATATTCTATGTGTGATTCTAAGCTGAAAATGAAGAATAATTTTTTTTCAATTTCCACTTTGTTTAGCAGCTAGACGCCATTTTGTTTTTTTACAAAAACTCACTGTAACTCTGGAAATAGATAAGATATCGAGTTCAAATGTGGAATAAGCATTTTACATGTTACGATTAACAAGTGTACAAATCACAAAGAATTTATTTTTATAATTTTCAAAATGGCGGCCGTTACAAATTTTTAACGTGGAATATCTTGAAAACCGTTAACTTTACAAAAAATGTACAAGAGACAAAATATTTTTATTTTTTAACAACAGACACAATGCTTTTTGTAGTTTCAGTAGGTCAAAGGATAACCGAGTTATCGACAAAAAACTAAAAACATAACTTCTTGGTAATTGTCTACAACAACCAAAGTGCTTGCTAAACAAAGTGGAAATTGAAAAACATGTATTCTTCATTTTCAGCTTAGAATCACACATAGAATATGAAAATGCATAGCCAGCCCAACCTTTTTGTAACACCCTGTATATCTTCTTCCTCGCTTGTATACATATAGCATATACACATGTTCAGGGGAGATGGCGACGAATATTACGAGTATTTTTGGATAAATGTGTGAGAGAAAGTTAGTGCAATGTTTTTATTGCATCATTTATTTTCTTTTATCTTTTGGTTGTAACATGGAGTTGGTAATAAATATGAAAGATAATTTTGGGCGTTACTTCTCAGATATTTGACTATTTGTCGATAGATAATAGAGAGCTTGAAGAATGTAGTGAGAAGGTAAACAATAACATCTGTGTGTGAGTGCACGTTAGAGGATAGTGTTAAGAACTGAACTATCTGTAATCTTATTCACACGATATTACTAACGAGTGATAGATGACAATGATGTAATCTATGGAAAGTATCGAACAAATTGACATTCTCGCTTCAAATGAGAAACACTTCTGGAAACTTGAAGAGAGAAAACGCGTAAATTCCCACAACAAATCCTATAATTTGGGTTACATCCCCCTCTCTACCAAAGCTGTCCCACAGGATTTCCGAATTGTGTTGGTGAAGTGGTGTATTCACAGGATATAAAACCACATAAAACTTACCACTGTGTATCACCACACCTGTTACGATGCTGTAAGTGGTGTTGCGTGTTCTCTTACCCTTATAAGGTCAATATCTCCCCATACATTGATAAAGTTCTTCTTTATATTTTAATTACTAGATATGTTGTTTCCCCTGCCTTCCTTAGTTCCATTAGCCATCGCAATGTGTACTGTACGGTTCGATGACCGTCACTGGCTTCGGATATTTACTTTATGGTAAGCTAGAATTTTAATTTTGTTATTATTCAAGAAGAAATCTAGTTAATTATTTTGGTTGATTGTTAAGGATCATGGGAGTCAGTCACAAAAAATCTATTCATGAGACAGAGTAGCCTCGGCCCCCTTTATAGCTAAGGATAATGAGTGGATGTTCCGTGAAATGATTATAATATTTAGTCATTTTTTTCTTTATTCTAATGAAATTTATACTTTTATTCTATCACATTTTAAGTAGTATTCTAGTTATTCTAGTTTGATAAAATCATGTTTTAATTATAACATTTATGCTATTGGGGGCTTTATCCCAACTTTAGAAATTCTATCTCCATCAATATACATATCCTTCCTCGTATATCTATAATCTTTCGTTTACTTGTAGAATAATTTACAAATAAAAATAAACAAAGAAAATGGCGTCGAGCCGAAAAAGGCAATTTAGAATAGAAAGAGGAAAGCTGTATAATTCATGAATTATTAATGACTTTATTAAAAATACAATAATTTAAGATTACCAGGTAATTATGTGTATCTGTATATAAATTTAAATAAAATAAAAATAAATAACTTAGTTGTATGTTTCAAATTTATCTAAAATTAAATCCAAAAAAATATTAATAGTTGTCAGGACGTCACTTGTACAGTGAAACATATTTTATCCTACATAATAAAGGAAAACTCAGAAATTTAATAAAAAAGTGTTTTGTTTTTGTCTATTTTAACAACACCCACTATATACATTATTATTGAGACCCTGTACACACGAGGAACTAACTTTCTACTTTGCTGTATCAGTTATTATTTGACTTAATTTAATACCTAAGTAACTTTACAAAAACAAATACAGTTAACGTTTAGTAGGAAACAATATTAAAGCGATAAATGCTTACGCATTCAAGTGTTTCAACATTTTGTTTTGCGTCGTCTGCTTACTTCTTGCCTGTTGTATTCTGAAGGGAATTAATTTTGTAGAGAACTTTACAATGTACCAAGAGTGGCTTTTAATTAATTTCCAGCAAAACGGCACTGGGCGGGTCCTCTCAAGTGGTTTTGAGAATTAACTTTAAAGTTGTAATATAACAGAATAATTAAACAGTTAACAACAAAGGAATGTTCATCAGCTGGTATGAGAATAACAATTTGCAAGGATTCCGTTCCCCAGGATCAACTTCACATTGTCCGCTTGGGGATGTGATATCGCGACATGTTTATTTTAAGTGGAGCATAAACATTCTCACTCTCAACGAAAACCTAAAACTATTCTTGAAACAAAACAGTTACATAAAATACATCGGTTGTACTTTTTATGTCTGTCTATTAATTAAAATTGAACGTAATCGTTCTTGCCTTCAACAAAAACTAAAACAATTCGTAAATATTTCAATAAGTGATAAATCAAGAGGAAACAAAATATTTTAGATTGTGTGTTTCGTTTATTTATTAAAATCTAATATTTAAAAAGCCTTTGGTTGGTGTCGTAGCGAGCACTCTCTGTTTGTGTGCCGGTGGTTCAGAGTTCAGTTTAGTAGAAGTTCAAAAAGTTACGGTGTTGGCCCACTTCGTGAGAAAAGTTGAGAGCTGCGATTAGGTGCGAATTCTGGTTGTGAAAACTAGAATTACGACACAGAGATTTAGGTGTGTTGATTCCACGTCATCCGATTGTTTGTTTACTTCTTCTTGTTTAAATACAAACACCTCTCGATCATCATAGCTTTATACAAAAAAAAAGAAAGAAAGAACAAACTAAAACAAACATAATGACTCCTTAGTGTCAGGGTAGGAAGAAAACAAGAGTTGGTCGAGGGATAACTTACAGGGAAGATGAAGAAGAGGGATCTAACCCAAGACTGCATGAAATAAAATGACAACCGTGAGTTAAACCTACACGACTTAGGGACAATTATCTTTTATAAGTCAAAGTCTTTTAAACCGTTTAATGACATCTCGTTAATTTTTGCACCATAGCTACCCCATTTTTTGTTTTCTTTTCGCTATACTACAATTAAATACATATATTATATTAAAACAAAATATAAATGCTAAGTTTAAAATATATAGGATTTATCATCTTGTAGTGGGGAGGGAGATGATCAAATTGACAAATTTGGCTCACTCTGAAACCTAACTAGCAACCACCATGCTAGATTTTATATTACAATAATAGGCCTACAGATGATATTTCGACCGGACCGATGGTCACTGTGTACGAGTGGGACCCTATTTTTTGAACGCCATTTTGGAAAATGGCGGATGCAAATAGTTGATTGTTCGTACTTTGGAAATCACTCAAACTAAAAACTTGATCTTTGTGTCAAATTATATGTTTTTTTGGTCAAGTAATTCATAGACCATAGATACATCCCATCTCACATTTTTCAAAATGGGTATTAAACAAAGATAGTGATATTTCTTCTTATTCAAACATGAAAACGACAATTAACAATGCATTTTATGGGGGGCCTAACTGTCCCTGTGTGATAGAATCAAGAATTACACTGTTTCATCCTCATCATCCTGGTTTGAATATATGTACTTAGACTGCTCAAGAGAACACTCATACACTTTGGTAGCTTGTTTACTGTACACACACAATCTGTAGTACATCCGCACTGCACGAGCTGCTTGTATCTGGGTGGAAATGGATCTTTTCCCATCAATTTAGGTTTTAATTCACCAATATCATCTGCAATCAAGTAAATCAGGCAAGAATGACAGCCTGTATTCGCCCCCTTCTTGGGGGACAGATGTGCAGGATGTATTATCGGTATCGCTGCTGGAACTAATATTTGTGATCGGATTTTCCACAGTCTTTTCAAACCACATTTTAAGTCTCAACATTTCTCTTACTGCTAAAACTGGAATAACAACTTGCTTTAAGCCAATTCGGATCTTTTAGCTCTAGTGTTTCTATGTCTTGCTCTAGACGCTTCAGTACATCCCAGTTATTTACATCACTATAAGATATACGTTTATAGTAGCATTCCTTTAACACGATTTACTCCTTCTTTGTCACATATGTGTTATATTTCTACTGGATACAACTTGACAAAAAATCCAGAAATTTTACTTTGTTATCTCGCTTCATTGGCAATCTGGCAACAGGTGTCAATCCATTTCATAATATGGAAAAAAAGAAGAAAAAAAAGAAAAAAAAATGGTACTTATCATGATAATAGATGGGTTGTATTTATGAATAAATTAAAGACTTTCTTGAACTCCTTGATTCCAAACACATATAATTTGACACCATGATAAAGTTTTTAGTTTGAGTGGTTTCCAAAGTACGACAATCAAATATTTGCATCCGCCATTTTCCAAAATGGCGTTCACAAAAGAAGGCCCCACTCGTACACAGTGACCACCGGTCAAAATATCATCATTCTGTACTGCTGTAATATAAAATTCAGCATCGTAGCTACTGTCCGCGAGAGTAAAGAAGCTACCGTCCCCTCAGCCAGGACGGTATGCACCAAGTGTGTTGATGAAACCGCACGTTATTTGCAGGCACTCGGCTTGAAGGCTGGGCTCCGCGCTGTCCAAAAATTTCGTGTCGCAGGGAGTTTTATTTCTGCTAATATGGCATCCCTTACTGACCTGCAGGGAGTCAATAGATACTGATTCTTAATATATTTGTCCAGTACAAATATTTAGCTTAGACAATTTTTAATAATTGACAAAAACAAATATCACTACGACTTTTGTCATAAAATGCTGTGAATTTTGATATAAAATCTCAAATAAATCGGTTTATTTTTGCTTATACAAGCATATACAACAAGTATTGTTATTGACAAAACTGAAAAAGTATTATTAATTTATGTGGGATTAATAAATGTAGTCTCTCCAACCATAAACGCTTATTTTGCCAACTTTATGTTAGTTGGTGTCCAAGCCTTTTTTACAGTGTGGCCGGCAGCACACCAAGTTTCATCCAAGTAGAAAATATTTTTTTGTTGCTCTCTATACTCCTTTATTTTGAATAGGTATTGTCTTCTCCGTTGCACTATGTCTTCCCTTTCAATAAGGATCGAACTGCGTTGCCTTTTCACAAACTTAAAGCCCAGATAGTTCATAAGTTTTCTCGTTGTACGAGCACTTACGTTTGGAAAATCGGCATCAGCGTTTATCATTGCAGTGATCTAACACAATTAAATAGATACAACGAAGGAAAATGTCACTTGGCCATTTTACATGTTTTGCGACAGTTAAGTGTGAGCGACGGAGCGTGGCGCCGACTCAAGTAAGCGCCTGCAATTTTCGGATAGGCCAGAGCTCAGGGGACTTCTTTACTCTCGCGGACAGTAGTTAGGTTTCAGGATGAGCAAACTTTTATAATTTTATAATTTTACTAAATGCGCCTCCCCACTATCGCGCTTTGCGACTTACAGAAAGACACGTGTGTAAGAGTATAATGGTTCTTGGTTTTACCTAATAAAGAGATATCAATGAAAATGCAGTCCGTTTTTAAGGGCTATTGAATTGTTCATCTTAAATCTCACAAAACTACATTTAAAACTTATACGCTACACATTTCTCAGTGTGTGGTTAAATTAAGTTTTGTTCGTCATAAAACTTTATTTGATATCCCACACTTAGGCTTATTATAAATAAAATTAAAATTTCAACTCTATAGTTCTTGCCCCTTTAACTACAAGGATATTATTATTTTTTAACCGTTATATTTTTCCTATGAGTGTAACAATACCAAGGAATATAAATGCACAGTTTGAAGTATATAGGATTTATCGTCGTGTCTGTGTAGACTGTAGTTGCAACTAACAGACGGACAGACACGCACTTGAAGTTATAAGACTCCTTGGTTTTACCTAACCAGTTAGGATCCCCGGGATTGCTACACCCTGAGGGGTCTCAAGAATGGTTATAGATATGGAGTGGACATTTTGCACTCATTGTTATATATTATTTTACAAACAGTTTTTCGAAAATTTTTATAATTTTCCAAAGAACCGTTTAAAATGCGGTTATTTAAACTTTTATACGTGGAATATCTCTAAAACTATTTATGTTACAAAAAATTTAAAAGTCAAATCTTTTTCCCCTTTTTGACAATAAAAAATATTTTGTAAATATTATTGTCATAGGTCAAACGAGATACTAAAGCAGATTAAAAATTATTAAAAATATAAATTATATTAATTTAATCATTAATAGTATATTTCATCACTAGGATCAAAAGTATCGAAGCTTTTCGATAAATTTGAAATCCTTTTCATTTTAGGAAAATGAGCTTCTTTTGGCCCAACTGATGAACTATATTTTTCGTTTTATTGCAAACAATATAAAAAATAATTTCAAAAAAACCAAAATGTTATAAGCGATTTATCTTCAAATCGATGGTAACAGCTGTTTTAACGGTTATTTACAATCGAGAGTATCGGTTGTTTTTATAGATACTTTACAATCGTTAATTAATTCGTATAAATGAAGTAACAGCTGATGACCTCGACCTCAGCTGATGTTTTTAGGTCCTAGGTCTAAAAAGAACAACTTTAGCTTCTCAATACATGTATTGAAAACAGCTGTTTTTGAAGCAGTATGACGAAAAATATATAAATTAAGTACTAGAAGCTACATTTAATTTTACTAGATTTTAGGAGGTACAAGAAATATTTGTTGTTTTTGACCTAAGAAAAATCTTTATTGAGTTATTTTGAACTATGAAAACAAATTTTAAAAAAGACAAAAAAAGAAGGCAAAACAAATCAATATTACTTTGAAAAAAAAAATTAAATAAACACATGTTTAAACGTTGTTAAAAGAGCAAACATTTGTTTCTTAATAATGTTTTATAATATTAACCATTTTAGATATATATTTATGAAATAAAATGGAGCGGGTTGTGGCAATCCCAAGGGTCCTAACTGGAACTACACTTTTTCACGCAATTGTGGGTTATAACTCTCTCTTTCGTGTTTCCTATCAGGCGATGATGACCAACATGTTCTTCGCATTTAAACAAACAACAAAACAATTACAAGTGTCATTTAGAAATAGTAAATGGAAAATTATAGGTTTTAGTGGAAACTTACAACGTAATAAAATGACATAAACATATTTATTTTTTGAATAAGTGGAAAGTAAAACACTAATAGACAGACGAATTCTATATTTATTTATTTGCTATTTCCTCCTGGGGCACACCCTTATATAATAGGAAGAACAGTAAAATAATTTAACCTGGAATGTTTTAACTGGAGCAGGTATGTTTTAGGAGAATTGATAATGAACTACAATTGTAAATTAACACATTTCACGTCAGCGTAAACAGGATTAATTTTAATTGATTTTGTTCAAATTTAAAAGTATAATTACTTCCATAATCCAAAATACAATTTTCAATATATTTCTGTATTTATCAGTGTCCCACAGTTTTGTAAACCTAATTGGATTTCCTCTAATATTAATATTAGGATTCTACAACTAATATCGTTTCCCTGTACCAAGCAATTGTCGACCTTCTGTTCTGAACTGTTAATTACTTCCATTGCAGCATCATACCCAATCCTCTTCAGTAGGCCACCTGTCGTCTCCCATTCCCATCATATGACTAAACGACTTAACTGTTATTCTCTAGTCTGTCTCTCAGCATTGATCGTACGTCTCTTGATGCGTTATGTGTTTCACTCTAAAACTCACGCACTCCTCAGCCAATATTTTCCCGTAACATTCATTCGTAATCCATATTTCACTTCCAAACTCAAGATAGACCCAACTAACACTTCATCAAAACTTTTTGGTATCCCTCCAAATACACTTATCACAACATGTTGAATTTATACATCGTGTGCTTGTTTTGCTATATGCAGTTCGATTTTGTATCTTCTCTTCTCCAATGCCTTGTACTTGAATTATAATTGTCGCTAAGTATTTTATCTGGTAGACTTGTTTTATTTCGATTGATGTTGTCCTCTACAATATTGATATAGTTTATATCTTTTTTTATCTTTCTTTAAACCTCTCGGTCATCATCGCCTTATAAAAAGAATAAAGAAAAGAAACCCAGAGCCCTCGAATACTCTAATAGCATCAGAGTCGGAAAGAAAAAGAGTTAGTCAAGAAAGGAGAGATGAAAGAGAGATATCTAGATTAGATAGGTTAAACGACCCCAGACACCATGACCATTAGCCTATTATGTAACTAAGCCTCTTAATTCTAGTTCATTATATTAGTCCCTTATTATAAATTTGAGTAGTCCAATCACTAGCTTCTCCAACGAAGAGCTTAAAAGTCAAACACCCTGTACAACTGTTTCTAGCAAGAACCTCAGAATATTCCTATCCTGTACACGTGCGCCCTCATAGCAGTGTCCCCATAATTCACTTGAGTTACTCTCTGCCCGAGGTCAGTACTGTCCTTCCTGTACCGAAGGAACTTCTCTCAATAGCAATTTACTATGGGAATCCCCCCCAGACTATCCCATCTTTGTTGGTGTTTTCTCATAATCCACTTATTAATGCCAGACACACAGGAATCCCTACTGTTTAGTAGGTTAAACTCAGATGCAGATCCCTGTTTAACCAATCTATCAGCCTCTTCGTTACCCCCAACATCCTTGTGCCCCGGTACCCAGTGCAAACTTATCCGGTTTCCAGACACATAGGTTTTTCCTGGATTCCCAGATTAAACAAAATTTGATCATAATGTTTAAATCGCTGCCTGACAATAAGTGTAGATATGAACACCACCGCCTGATTAATGACAAACTGTAGTATACTGTTCCAAGGGAAAAAACTGTCCCAAAGAAATCGAATCCTTCAACCCCGACAGCCCAAACACCCCAGCACCAGTATTTTCCTTCGGCTTGGAACCATCGGTGTTCATACGCATTAACGGATGGTTGATTGTTCCCGTAATTCTGGCATACTCCAAGAGTGAGGTTCTCCATAAACCGCTACGCTGTAACCTATAAGCTGCTTTCGTGCCTCCGCCAGGATAAATAAATACCGTGGTTGATAGCCCCGGTAATGTAGACAGGTCAACCTTAGAACCTTGGTCATGCATGGCACCGTAACACATCATCGTTTACCTATAAATACGAAGTCGAAATGAACCTTCGCAATATTATTTGATCTCTAGGAATTGTAAATTAAATTTAGAAAAATAATGTCTATATATTTAGTTGTAATAGATCCTTCTTATTAATTATAATATGTTAAAATATTTACAGAATCTTGAAATACAAGAAAGGAAGCACGCAATACAAAAAGACCATCTAAGCCGAGAACAACGGTATCTACGGAGAAGGTTAGAGAATTTGGGATCGACATATATCACTAAGCGCCGATCCGTTTCGGAATGTTCCATTTCTACGATATCCAGTACAAACTCGTCAAGGTCGTCATCTTCGTCCGTACCGGCTTCGTCGCCTTCTTCTATTTCTGAATCAGGTAAGCGTTCCTATGGACTCGTCTTGCCAAACCTTTACTAACCATTTGAAAAACATCACTAACTTGACTTGCTGACCTGTTGAACACTTCAAATTCAGTAACCAAAAAGTATTCCTCGCCATCTTCTCCAAAACCTATACTTATAACGTATTTCTTACCAAAGATAAGTGGATATATCCTATCAATTTTTTATATTTATTTATTTTTAAAGATATTGAGATATAAAATAGAGCCTAGAGTCATAAACTCAACCCAGTACCCAAATCGAATTTGTTTAAAATTGAGTTTTTAGGACGGCGATAAAGATTCATTTAGTTTTTGTCAGTTATTTTGAATCTTATTTAACATTAACTTGATAGTTGGTTCACTAATATTCACATTTCATAAATTTAAACTAAATCAGTAAACCCGATTTTGAGAAATAAATCTTTTATAAGGCTTGGATGATTTTTTTTTTTTTTTTTTTTTTTTTTTTTTTTTTTTTTTTTTTTTTTGTTTTTTTATGCCCATTTACCAAATTTGATCAAAATCTGTCTTCTCCTTTTGAGCTGGACAGACAGACAAGAGACAAAAACAACTTTTTTGGCGGAGGGAACATCGTTCTCCTAACTTTCTCTATATTACATTAAATCGTTGATTGTATAACTAGAGTACGTATGATGTGTAATAACTGCACGTAGTCAAGGTCACCTTCACTCTCACTACATTGATGTCACTGCCAACTTTATAAAAAATTTAAAAATAGTTGTTCCTCTTAAAGAAAGGTTATATCAAACCAAACTTTACAAGCAACTTAATAAGAATGATTAAATCCAATTTCCACACACATTTGTTCAACAAAATTGAATTCTTGAATCTTAGCTCCTGCAATAAACATTGCCCTCGCCGAAACTAAGGAATGGAATTCCTTCCAAAACACGTTTTGCATGAAAATTCAAATTCATATACAAGTGACTTATAATACGTGCCTTTCTCGCCCCCCCCCCGCCTTAGTTTTTCCTTCAATTTTCGTAATATCGATATATGGGACCAAATGAAATTTATTCTTGATCTTTTTTATTACGTTTTTAATGTGATTTAAAAAATTTACCATCATCTTCTATTGGGTTAATATGATAACCGTGTGACACATGATTATTTTTTTTAATAATCGTTTTTCCACGCCTAGTTGTTTGTAACCTATTTGTAATATCTATATCCTATTCAAATTTTCACGAAAAATATCTAAAATTTTAATTTTTTAAATACTCTATTTTGTTTATTTCGTTATTTTATATCTACCGTTAAAATTGGAGTTAATGTAATTAGGTGCAGAATTACGATTTGATTATTTTAAGATATTTTTATTTAATGGAAAATTATGGACAAAGCTCATTTATTTTTAGCTGCCAAAAAATGTGTCGAACTTATCCCAAAATTATGGTAAAATAATCTGTAGGCCTATATCTATTAAATTTGAACGTAAATTCGGTTTTACAAATCATTGGTAAATTTCACTGTTTCAAATTTCCCCCAAAAAAAAATTTTTATTTAATAACTTTTTACCTCACAATAGCTCATACTTTGCACGATCTAAATCTAATGATGAACAATTAATTGTGTTTTCTACGGTAAAAAATAAAAGATTATTACTAATATAACTTATTTAAATAAGTAAAATTCATTAAAAAATATGCATTCTTTTATATAATATAGCACGATATTAGATCTACAGTAATTTTAATGCACTATTACGTCATGCACATTTTGTATACCACTATGAAAAATACTATTTTAAACTTTGACTGACATATTGGATCAATTAGTAGTTGCGAGTAAATCCGCGCAGCAGCACTATTCAAGGTCAACAGGCACAAGTTTATTCTAGTTGAGGTAGGTCGGAATATTGGCTGGCAACTGTTAACAGCTGTTTCGTTTTATAACCTTATTTATCAATGTAAATGCTTCTTTAATTATATTGTTACTCGGTCACGTGATGCACCATCATAACTCAGAACACAAGGGCCATCTTTCACTGTTCTAGTGTAATAACCTTGTGATCAATATCATATGTTTTGATTATAGGAATCATTGATTCGTGTTGAAACGTCTTTCAAGTCATGTGTGATGATGATATTGCAACAAAAGTTGTGATATTTAGTCGCTATCTTGATCCTCGTAGCTAAATTATTAAAGATAACATATTTAGGCGTTATATTCCTAACATGGATTTTTATTCAACCTTTTCAATGCACAAGTCGTGGGTGAAGGTTTTAGAGGTCTCATTTATCGTCAGATTTGGTATTTAGATTTTATGAATTGTTGAAAAAGTTCATTACCAGAAAAAGTACGGTAGCTGATTTTAATTTCAGAGAAAATTGTTTTTCACGAATTTATCTGTACAATGTCTCACAGTAGGTCATATTGAACACCTTTAAAATCTGTAACCAATGGAGTCTTTAAGTTTTATGAAGAAAAAAAAAAGTAGCCCTAATTGTAATCAAAATTTTAGTGAAATTTATCCCATCTGCTAGAGTTTATTTATCATCGAATACAATTAATACTTTTTTTAATGTTCACGTGTGATTGTAAATATAATTGTTTTAAATGGTGTTTAATTTATTTTTGAGTAACTTACTATCTTAACATTAGGCTAATACACACAATTTTTAACAGTTTGGCAATCCTATAAAAATAAAAAAACAGAAAAGAACTTTCTACCCTATCATGTCCAGCATTTTTATATTGACATAATATTTATTAATTTAACTGATTAGGGCATGGGCGTCATCGCCGGGGGGCAGGGGGACGCGTCCCCCCCAATATTTGAGATGTAAAAATATTTTTGCTAAAAACGAATGATTTACTTAAAACCTTAAAAGGTAAACATCGGGCTTTGTCTTTACTAGGGTTTTTAACATTACATTTTTGTTACAAACGCATAAATAAATGCATAAAAACGATGTTTTGAAAAGTTTAATTTTAAAAAATCTCCATACCCCCAGACCCCCGGCATATGTCCCCCCCAATAATGAACTGGTATTAGGGTACGATTTTATATCAGGTTTTATCACTACATTTTACTACCAAAATGAAATAAAACTCAATTTTCCAAAATAAACATTTTATTTCTTCAAGATGATGTTTCAATGAGTAAGAAATCATCTTCAGTTGTTACATGATCTATACAAACCTTCCTAGCACTTATCAAGAAGATACCATATTCCATTCTGTTAATATGTAAACAAACGTAAAAATGGTCTACTTTAATCAGTTTTCACTCATTTTTTTTTAAATTTTAGCCTACTTCTGGATTGCTCAACTTAAAATTTCTAATACAAATATTTTAAGTGACATTTTATGTTGCAACCTATCCTTGCTTTAACATGTTTTTTGTTTGTATATAAACCTCAAAATTGAAGACTGTAAAATTGATTTGTATATAAACCATGTTTAAAGACTGGTCTTATGGAAGTCTTGTAAATCTTAATTTTTGTATATGTTAATTTTTATATATTGTATCAGCTAAGATTTGAGCAGGTTTTGATTTTTGAAAAATGTGCCCCATCATTATTATTTTTTCTATCCTGATGGCATCATTGCTATTTAACAGCATTACAAGATATCGCTAGATTAAACAATACTCAGTAATTTTGTATAAGTGCTGTGGCAAAGCTGTTTTTATATAAAGAAATAAGAATGGAGTTGTATAACTTATTGATAGAATTGATGGACATGTCAAACACGTGTTACTAAATTTGTCCCAATTTTTGTATATAAATTAGTAATATCTTTAGATAAATATTTTAGGAGTCCTCATCCTTAGGTTCTGAGTTTAGTAAGGAGTCTAAGGAAGAACATTAGTTGTGATATATATAACCATAGATACATTAGACTTACTCCTAGCCTTGCAACAATTTGGCATCCTGGCTGATTTATATGCTGACATGAAAGGATGTACATTTCAAGTAGTGTTATTTAGGTACAACATTTACTACCCTTGATTATGGTATTAAAATATACAGATCTACAAGCTCCATAAAATGAGCAATTATATACTCATATAGGTTGTAGATAAGAAGGTAATATGAAAAAACCATTTCAAATAGCTGTATTATGAAATTTTGCCTCGCAAAATTTTTATTAAAATTCCAGCAATGTAATTGTTGATTTCTGTTCTAAGTTAGTTTTTAAATTGTTTTATTTTTTTATTTTATACATACTAAATTTAAACAAAATAATACTAATATATATATATATATATATAGGCTTTACTAACACATATTTACGATGGACCAAATATAATAATTAATTTTTTCTATGGGCTCGTTTGGTGGGATTTTTCATGAGGGAGATATTTTGTAGTAGCTAGAAATTTGCTATATTGTCTATTAATTAGTGTGGATATTTAATTTTCATTGTTTGCAGATGAAGTTGATGTGATTGGTTACACAAGCAATCAGAGTGATACAGATGACCATAGCAGTGTGCAGAGCACTTCAAGTGATAGTGGAGTTGCTATGTCCACCAGTCGCCTCACCCTCTCAGAGATGGAAATCATCTAGGTAAATATAGAAACAATTAATATTACGTTTTTAGGGGGGCCAACATTGTTTTAAAACGTTTAAAGTGTCAACAAAAATTTCTTTTCAATGATAGTTTATTACTTGTGTTTTGAAAGATGTATCTACTACCACTATCGATGACACAAAATTATAATAGTGTATTGAGATTATACACATTTTTAATTGCTCTTCAATGTCGTACATTATCAAAAGAATTAATGTGAGTTTTTCATGAAAATATCCATTACAAGATCTCCAAAGTAAAAAAATATAATTGGGATTTGATCAAAATTTGTTGAAATGTAACGCCAAGGACATCAAAAAAACATATTGATCATCATTTCATCAGAAGTTATTTATTAAAAAGTGGAAATGAATCGGAGACCTGTCCTATGACATCAATCTTCAAAGTTGTTTGGTTCATTTTCATATTTTCCCATTTAATTCTAAACTATAATTATGTTTTACGTACAGTCTGGGTATTAAATTTTGGTAGAAATATTCGAGCTATTCAACATTGTCATTCTAAAAGAGGATTCACCGTTCAGTTTTTAAGAATTCACTCCTGAACTGTCATTTTAGAAGATGCTAACTACCATTTTTAAGGAAAACCTTTTTGTTGTTTTTATTAGTTAGTTTGTGTTTGGAAGTGTATTAAATTAAGTTCTTTTCTTCTTCTTTTTTTTACTCACTTTACATTATTGTTGTAAACTTATTTAGAAAATAAAGTTACTTCACGTAACTCATATTTTATTTAGAGTATATCTTGATCCCCTATTCCCATGATCTACATTTTTTTTTTTTTTTTTTTCAAATTTTCAGATTATTAGTCTTCCAGTTATACTGTAAACCAATAAAGCTTGTGCTGATGCACAATTAATAATACTGATTGTATTGAATAATAGATACTGGTGGAGAAAACTTGTAGAATAGTTTATGTAACTATATAATAATTATACCATGGATTCATAAAGTCCTTCCATATTTTTTATTTCACAGCCTCTTTGACAATGACATGCATAGACATACAGTGATTTCTATTGTTCTATTATTAATATGGTTTAACGGGACATATGTATATATAAAAACTAATGCACGATGTTTTGAGAGTACAACTCAACTCTCATTATCAAGAGTTAAATAACAAGAGTTGATTTATACTTTTGAAACATCGTATTAATATTAGTTTTTATTTACACAAATGTCTGATTAAACCATATTAACAATATGAACAATCTATCATTATCGAATAACTATAAAACCAAAATTGTACTATTGTTTCACAATCTAGTACAGTCAGGTTGTGTTGTAGTATAATTATTAATATTTACTGTAACAAATAGCAAACTATGGAAGAACACATGTTTTTTGTCGAGAACAATGTTGACACTCAAGATAAATACATAGGTACTGTGAACAAAGGTCTAATGAAAAGTTTCTAATTACTGTCATTCCATATTGTGACACTGTGCGTCATTTTATAAGCAAATTTCAGAACACTGACTCAGTCACAGATGTGCCAAGCAACAGTACCGCGTAGAATTCTGTCAATAAAAATGTACTCAATATTTCTGATAAGTTGTTAAACCCATCAAAGAGTTGACATAGTGCCTACAAGGCAGTAAAAAAAATTAAATATAATTCTGAATAAAATACAAGTCATACACCAAAATGGTTTTATATTTGCAACAACACCAAAGCCTTGAAACAGAAATAAGAATGTAGGTGTCGGATGAATGCTTTTACATTGGCAAGTTTTGGTTTTATATATCAAAGTACATAACATTTCCAAAACCCAATAGTAGAGGACTGAAAACTACATGCAATTCATTAACTTACTCTTTATACAAAAAGAAGTTGGAGTTTAGATAACGATTTGCAAAACATATTATGGAATTGATATTCTTTGAAGACATTATCAACTCTGTGAGATCTCTCAGATATTGTCTATTCACTCATCAGCAACTCAGTAAAACTGAAATTAGTAACATATTTTCAACAAACTGGAGCTACAGGCTACTGTTTTATTTAAATCAAAACTCATTATCATATCATTAAAGTAGCTGATTTTAATTTCAGAGAAATTTTTTTGTACTTTATTTAATTAATATATTAGTTATTATTATTATTTTTACAACAATAAAATTAAATCAAAATAAATTAAAATTAAATACAATACTTTGTATTGACAATGTTTATTGTGTATATACTATTTATTAATGAAGTGTTGTGCTATGTGCAGGTGTGCATGAGGGAGGACACAAGCTACATGTTGGGAGATCTGGCCCCATGTTACACATTGCTGGAGTTGTGCCAGTAGAACCCACCAAGTACCCTGCTCTAGTCACCCCTTCTTCCTTCTACACATCTTACCTTTTTTTATAATTCACTTCCACATCAGTTTTGAAGAATGCAGCAGAAGAATGAAAATTCATCAATTTCTCTTACTATCCCTGGTTACATTATATTCTGATTTTGCAACTTCCCAACTCGTATGTCATAGTCGTAGTTTTTGTTGTGCAGTATTTTGTCAACATATTTTTTGTACATTATTCTCGCTTTAATAGACAAAACTGACACAAATAAAACTACTACTGCACATTTCCAGGTATTGTGAGTAAGTTTTGTTTGTTTGTCTTATAGAAAGAATGTTTTATGTCAATCATATATATTACTGTGATTTTACATTCCTTTTGGAATTAAAACTATTAATTATACATCCCAGGTAAAATTATTATAATAATTGCAATCCTGTTGATTTATTTTTACTAAAAAATGTATACTTTACTCGTAATAAATTATTTTATTTTTACATTATGTCTTCTACTTTATTGCAATTTTGTGTTTAAACCGATTTAAAAAGAGATCAAAAATTTCTACTTTTAATAAACAGATATCAAAACTAGTTTTTCAGTCTTTTAAGTAGATTCATTCTAAGAACTGAAAAACATTTTTAATAACTTGTTCTTCAAATTAAATGTTATCTAAAGTGATTCTGAAATGAAATACTATTATGAGTTTTTAAAGTATAAAAGTTAATCCAAATTGTACCAAATTTGTTGTTTCAATTTTTGAAATGTAATTTCTTCCAACGTACCACAAAAAGTGTGTGTGTGTGTGTGTAGTATTGTGCTTTTAATAAAAACGAATTAATGTTACCTTTAAAAACGTAAACCAAAATGAATGTCTATTTCTTTTACAGAAAATCAGTAAAACTTTAATTATTGCATGTATGAGGGTGGGGGTGTATTGATCTTATGTGGACCATTTGAAGTAGATTGTTATTTTTAAGTTTGCATCAACAATTTATTATTTTAGTGTTATAATCGTAAATGTAAAAATTGAGAGAAGAAAATTGTGTAACAATTTTTAATAAAAAATGAAGACTAAAAACCGTTCAATGTTTAAAATAAAAATAATTAAATCGAGTTCCCTTTGCATTAGTTACATAACCGATATTTTCAAATGAACAACCATTCTATTGTATTATCATGTTTTATTCGAGTATTGAATTTTTCAATTATTGAAACTAAAAGATAGTCATATTGTTGTTTTATTATTTATTAGCAATATTATAAAATTCTCTAAAAGAAAAATAATAACATCATGTTAAATAAAGTAAACTACCAAAAATTAAAAAATTTTAGTCTTCAATTTTTCTATTTTGTATTGTTATCAATATTGTATCTTATTATATTCATATTAAGTGCCAACTTCTTGAGTGAATTATCTTCAAGAAGCGAAATTTTACTTTTTTACGATTCTGTCTTTGTCATTGAGTAAACAAACAAAACTAATGTTTTTTTTGAGAGTTTAAATGAAATGTGCCTTTAACAGTTTAATTATGAAAATTCAAAACTGTTTGTAAACTAATTTGGAACGTTGCAAAAACAGAATCAGGGCTGAGTTGGACTGGATCTTCAAATGATGGAGAATGTAGTTTGGAAATGTCTTTCATTTAAATTATATACTTTCTATATTTCCTAATTTTTTTTTTTTTTTTTTTTTTTATGTTTTGGGGCAATGTGAATGTTGCTAATTTAATAAATATTTTAAATCGCTTCGGAGACGGAAATCTCAAGGAGCATTTCAGAAGACAATAGAAAACCTTGGCGTTAAATTTACATCGATGATGTATTAAAGTAAAAAAACAACAACAAAATCTACACATTATGTCACTGTGTTATAAACAAATAAAAGGAACTGGAGTGATTTAAGTTTTTTAAAAATCTTTTTCATTGTTAAATTAAAAACTTAGAACACTTAAGAGTCTACACACAGCGTCTAAAAATTATAAATTGATTTTAAGAAAATCGATAAATGATATTTAATGATACGGGATGATGTAATTTTTGAAGAGAATATTTAAAGAGATATTTAATTTGTATATAGTATTTGAATTAATTGTAATTTAAGTAAAGGTTGACAATATACTGTCAAGCTTTCAAAGTTATACTTTGATTTATAAATGTTGAAATATAAATTTATTTACTGAAATACAGTATATTTGTGAATGTCTGGAATTGTAAGGATGTCGGCTGTTTGCAACATTTGCAAATTCAAAACACAAAATCACTACAGATTTTATTAGCTTTAAGTACAATCGGTAATGATTATGAATTTTGAATTTAATTGTTTATCTTGTAATTACACTATTTTAATTTACTTAATTGATAATTTATTATTAATGTTAGTTCATCATTTTTATCTTTCTTGCGATTATAAAACCTAAGCAAACAGCCTTCAACCGGTCGACTCGAACAAGACTGGGTAAAAATACCCTAAACAGTCTCTCTTAATGTTAATATGTTTATGTATGTGTGAGTGTTAGTGAGAGTGAATGTTGATATTATTTAGGGCATGATTCTGAGTATGAGTTCCAACGTTTGTCCATTCCAGGGGGATAAAAAAAAGATGAAAATGAGATCATTTAAGAATAAATCCAGGATTGGAGAAAACGTCACATCACAAGTGGGTTTTAACTAAGAGCCAGTTATATTTTACAGTCAATTTTATGCTTAATGTTCATCACTTTCAGTGATTTTGTAGATTATGAAACAAATTTGACTGAATGAAAAATTCTAATTGAATTTATATACATATATATATTTTTTATTATAATAGTATTTTAGATTGCTTATTTTGTTACCAAAAAGTAATGATGACCTCCCCATTCCCCCCAGCTTTGTAATATTACAACAGTGTTTGGAAATATATTGTTGTGGGGCAGCAGGTACTTTGTGGGTACCAGATCTCAACCCTCTCCAAGCATTCAAAAAGTACAAATTATTTAAAAAAAAAGATAAAAAGAAAAAAACTAATAAATAATATAAATAATTACTTCCCGTATAGTAAATGGGAAACTTTCAATGTTTTAATTATTAGTTGTATAATTATTTTATCAATCCTCCCTTTCCGTTTTAAGGGTGTGGCTACGTAATAAAACTGTCTTTACCTTCAGTGTGTGTTTATATCCTGTTATTTTTAAAAATATTTTCTGATAACTATGTTTCAGACTTTGGATTTGCTCTCAAATAATCAAGTTAAATCGTAAGCAGCAGATGCCTGAGATGTGTTTCCTTTAATCGTTATCGTGTTATAAACTTGTTATATTGTCGGTCGATTAGTTATTCCCTTTACTGCCAACCTTCAAGGGAATTTCAATATAATGTAATGTGTGGCATGCGTTTGTTTGCTAGTCATACGCACAATTCAAACTGCGCATATATTGCTTTGTGGGTCCAAACACACAACTTGATATTTCTGAGCAATACCATTGTTTGTTATATTTTTTAAGTTTCCGCTTCTATTTCCTCTAATGGTATTCTATCAGCCTTAGTTCTTATAAGAATTTATGTTAACAAAACTTATTTTTTCCTAATTTAACAGAGAAATGTAGTTTCTTCGGTAATATTAATATTTAAAATATATATTTAAAAAAAAAGAAAGAAAAATGAAAAAAAAAAGAAAAAATTTATAATGTAAGATAGTATTTTCCATTTTGTGAAAACTGTATGTATGAGTATTTGGAAGCACGTTAATTGATCTATGACTCAGAGTTTCTGATTTTTAAACACAGATTAAAATAATGTAATGCATCAAAAGAATGTTTAAACTAAGCCAATGTAGATGGGACACCGAATTATATGTCAATTTATAGTGAAGTTATTTATGTAGGATATAATTAAATTTGGTTTTATGTTTTACATCACATTGAAGAAAATATCTGTATTGGCTGAGTAAAGATTGTTTTAATAGCATTGTTTTCATGTATTCTGTTAATATAATGATACAAAACTTTTTGGGGGAATTGTAATTTTTTTTTCTAGCAGTAGAAATCAGCATATTTGTATTAAGGACGACAGAGAGTTCAGTTTGGTCACATTACTGTATTTGCAAATACGAACTACATTACCTACTTTAAACGAGATATCAAATACTCTGGTTGGTTTTAATTTATTCTGTAATATCTGTGGATCATGTGATTTTGAAAACATTCATAAAATGCATATTACAATAAGAGTTCTTTTAAATCCCACACACACTGTTAGGGGTATTTATTAATTTATTATCAGCGTAGGTCAGTTTTTACATCAGAGTAAATGTCACTGTATAGATAGAGAGAAAAAAAAGCTCATTGATTTCATGTGAATTTTACATCAATATTATAATGAGCACAGATTTAATTAGTGTTTTTGATGGGCTATAGATGTTTGAAAAAGAACATGTTAATCAAATTAAATGGCAACTGTTTTAACTTTAATGCAGCAAGCCCTGCAAATAGTGTTAATTGTTACGATGGACCGCATGAAGTAACGTAGTTCTTATGTGTAATTTGTTTGTGACCATAATTATTTTTCAGTGGTATTTATATATTGTTTAAAAAACAATATAAACATAGGAAGATTACTGTTGCCCTTTCCTGCTTTGTATGGGTAGGCACACTGCTTGGAAAACCCCCTCCTCCCTCTCCTATGTATGTTCACTCTCCATTACCTTCCTTTGACAAAACCAAACCCAGTTTTAAATAACTGTTATTTAATGACAGCAAAAATAACAACTTATTGTAAATGTAAATAAATTACTTGTAACTATTCATATTGCATTGTTTTGTTCTTTAAGGAGAGATAAACGTTTCTCTTTAATTCTACAAAAGAATAAAAATTTGTGTATTATTATAAAATAAAAGACTATTTTTTCCAACCTGTCACATTCCATATCCTGTTTAAAAAATATGGAAATGGCTTCATTACTTTTGAATGAATAACTGCATAGAAACAAGAATTGGGTATTAAAAGTAAATTGTGTTAAAATATAAAACTATTGTGGACAAGTAGCTCAAATATTGTTCAAAGAATAAATTATCTCAAGAACTATCGGACAATTTTAATTAGGGTATTGCAAATTTTTAAAATTAAATTTTGCTTTGAGGGTTTAAATTGCATAACATCATTATCAATCAAATTGATTGAATGCAACTAATGATTTTATTCATTTAAATATTTTTCTATTAAAAATTTAATTTAATAATTTCAACTACTTAAAGAACCGTGGTCTTCATTACCAAAAAATTTATTTTTATGTGGATTGTGTAATAAAAATATATAGATTTATGTTTTAACTTTTGATTTGATATCCCAAAGATATTTAAATAATATATATAATATAATAGATATATAAAGTTCTTCTTGTTCAAGAGAAATTAGGTTATATACCAAAAAAATAACGTACATTTGTTCAATAAGTTAAACATAAAATCTTGATTTCACAGTATCTGAAATGACTATTATTTTAACAGAACTTCAGTAATCTTGATTTTTTTCCCTAAAGAAGGGGATACCCTGTATAGCAGCTCACTTTGTCACTCTACCAAAACAGTCTCAACATTATTACTTGAGGGTGAGTGATAGTCTGAAATCTTAAGTGTTGATTATCTTTAGTTCTTCCCTCTCATCTTTATCTTTCTGCATCATAAACTTCTTGATGAATCCTGATATCATCACCATTTCTCTTTCTTTTAAAATTTTCTTGACAGTTGATGAAGCATTGAGAGAGATTTCCACACACTTAATTTATCTTTGGCTAGATTTTCCAAGGCTGGAAAAGCAGACCGTATCTGCTCTTTTGTGTTGTCCTACAGTTTAAACATCCCAAGTTTTGTCAATGCCCAGATAATGCAGTAGTCTACATCCTTCCCCAGCATTTGCCTTACTCCCTCTCTTAAATCAGGGATGAGCTTCCTCTTACCAACGATTTGACTCATTTATCTAAGATTTCATTTCTAATTTATTTTTGTTTTCAACATTTTATACAGTTTGACCCTTGTACTCAACTAAAAGATCGATTACAGGACTTAGTGATAATGGAATTGTAGCATTAGACCGACTGATTCAATATGTGTTACATATTCTTAGTACCAACAATTTTCGTAGCTTATCTAGTATCCCTATGTATTCAATGGTACGTTTTTGCAAGAGTTTTAATTATTTCTCAATTTTCACAACCTCAATTATTATCAAAATATTTCAACTTCTATCGCAATATGAGAATATTATGGAAGATGAAGTATTTTAGAGTCATTCTTGTAATAAATGTAAGTGTTATCTATGTGCACTGTGATGTAACTTAGTGATATTTGGGTAAACTTGAGCTTATTTGTTCTGTTTTCTACAGTGCTGGTTGGGAAATGTAGACTCTAAAACTTGGGTTAATACATGTCAAGTACCAGTTTATATTGATCTCTCGTAACAAGCCTGTTCTAGCCTTGGCTACTATCAACATATCCCTTCCACTATCAGCACTCTGTCAAAAAATATATTCTATAATAGTGGTCCAATAACAGACACTTGTGGAACACCACATTGTCTCTCT
The DNA here is from genome assembly GCA_963513935.1 of Aphrophora alni. Lineage (NCBI taxonomy): Eukaryota > Metazoa > Arthropoda > Insecta > Hemiptera > Aphrophoridae > Aphrophora > Aphrophora alni. The sequence goes on along the minus strand of OY740768.1, from coordinate 111,161,529 downwards.
ACTTCAACATTCTCGTCCTCAAGGCAACATGTAATATCCTTAGTAAAGAAGATGGTATCTTCCGATTCTTTCAAGATTCCCTTCAACACTATATTTTAAATGTTTAGTGATCAAGTTTCATTTCAAAGTCCAAAGAGACAATTTACTATCATAACTGAGGTATTTATGCAGTTAGAAAGAAACCTCTTCTATTTATTATCAAATTTAAAGTCAACACTCGAAACTGTAATGTCCACCTATTCTACCTAAAGAAGGAATTTTCTATCCCATTTTACTCACTGCTAAAATGTTTTGCTGGCATTAGGCTTGGTTTAATAAATTGGGATAAATTTACTGGTAGATTTTATAATATCCTACAGTGGTATAGTTTCTAAACCTTTAAAATACCATAAAAACTGATTCTCGAAAGAGTTTTCTAAAATAATTGTTCAAAATCAATTTTTTTTTACACTATTGTTTAATTATATTAAGTTTTACCAAGTAAACAACCTTTTATTAACATTGAATGTGATTAAATAAATGATTCAAAAATTTCAAAATGGTTGGTGTTTGAAAGATTTTTTGGTAGTTCCTTCTTATGTAGGACCTACATTAAGCTCCTCTAGATATGTAAAGTCGACTCATCACTGAAGATTTATGTTTTCCAATGAAATATTGGTATTCCATCCAATCCATGTAACATTTCTGCACAAAACTCCTTACAAGCATCATATCATACATACCAGTGTATTTTTTTTTTTTTTTAACCATTTGTCAAACCATCTGTACAGTTTGCTATGCCAATGTTTACTCAACACACATGTTAAACAGTCGCACGTGGAAAGCTCATCTTGCTAGAAGGACTCCAGGTTGATTTAGTACGACTTTAATAAGTTTTGCCTCATTGTCAGACACCTTGAAGATTTGTATGGCTTACTGAACATACGGTTTTAACAAAACGCTTATGCCACTCATAAATTGTAGACCTACTGGAAGGATCTTTGCCATAGATACTCAAGAAAATTCCATTTCACAATTGTCGCAGACTTCGATTCTTCAAACCAAAACACACACAATTCAAACCAGTAAAGCCAGCCATCTTGGTTATAACTACTACAGCACTTTTGGTAGTACTATTTGGTACTATTCACTACATGAGTCAAAACAACCTATTTTGCTACAAAATTATACCAAAACCAGCTCTATATTCTGAATAAATTTATATGAATTTACAAAGTTGTAAAGTCCTTTTTGAAACACTATGTAGATAAGTATCGAAAAAGATGAACTTCTCAGTTCATGGACAATAAAGGCCAGGGACATTATATCAGTTCAATAATATAGAGTGTGTGTATGATTTCGGATTTCTCATTGACATTTTGCATGCACCTCAATGACTTCAACAAGCTTCATCTTCAAAGCAGGAAAAAATAGTCCATAACCAATTTGACCAAATAAAAGCGTTTGAAACAAAGCTACATTTGTGTGAGGTTTAAAAAAATGACTCCTGCAATGGCTGTCTATGAAATTATCAACAAAGAGATATAGGTGGATGCCTTTGTTTCTTTAAAGGATGACCAGTTATTGTGAACCTAATATTTTATTTAATGTTGAAGTCGACAAAGCTCCCACCAATATGCAATTGGAGCTAATTGAACTTCAATGCAACAAGAATTTGCAATAGAACTTTAGAAATATTGGATGATGGATTTTTATTCACAGTTTGTGAATGAAGACAAATTCCCAGTATAATTCGAAACCATGCTTTGTGCTTCACTTCTTGAAACCATATAGCCTACAGTTGTAAGCAGTTCTTTTCTAAAATGTAGAATGCAAAACAAAAGTGAGGAATATGTGTGATACATATTTAAAGATTACCCTTAGATTGTCTTATTTCATAATCATAGCTGATTTTGAGAAATTAGTGAAAAGAAAACAGTGGTAAAGTGTCTCATTGCACTTTTACCGGTATTCGTTTGAACTTAATGTAACTTTTAAAAGTTATTTAAAACATCTTAATTAATTTAAAAATTTTTATTACTTGTAATTAAATATTCATGTAAAGTGTGGCAAACCCATACCACACCTACACAAACATAAACAAAACACATGCTCACACTCATATAATGGTTTATTATCATATAAGGCCAATATTTACACACAGAGAAATCTTGATTGCTGTGTGGCCCGCAAGCCCCATCAAGTTCAGTAATATTGCCCTTTACTTCATAAAAGTTGATGACCACTGGTTTAAACTAACTCGGATAATGGTTACTAGGTCCATTCTACAATTCTTACAATTTATAAATAAATCATCTTTGAGGATATAAACAAACCCCTTACACTTTCAGTAACCAAAAGTTTTAAAGTACTACTTACTTCCAAACACCTTCTTTAACTAAGATAACAATCAAAGTAAACATTCTGCTTTCCCAATATAGTTTGTTTTTCAGTCACCATGTGACCAGTTTCAGTTCCCAACTGATTTTTGACCAATCAAAACCTACATCATAAATTTAAAGTGTCTGATAAGGTGAGGCAGGATAAAAAGCATTATACAATGGAATATTCTTATCAGTTGAATCTATATATAGGGTGAAGTTATCCACAGAATAACTAATGTGCATTTTATGGAAGATTGTAGAACTGGGCCTACATTTTGAAGATTTTTTACCCTTAAAGTAGAGAAACATCCACCTTAATAAAGAGCATAAAATAAAATAAAACCCTTCCCTCAAAATGCTCTAATAGCGTCGGT